>OX439139.1:199426608-199821608 GCA_949318255.1 Pollenia labialis | reverse complement strand
TTTCAAAGAAATTGTTTTAAAATTACAGAAAGGCAACACTGTTTTAAAAACCTACTGCCTTTTTATGGTAGAATAAGTACAAGGTATGGTTATTAGACTTTTTTTCTCATAAAACGTCAAACAAAAGAAAATAAGGAAACAAATTAAAACAAGCATCAAAAATCTAATAAATTAATTTGAAATTACATGGGTAAATAATGACAACTCTCCCTATTGAACATACCTGGTACTTATTATACTATTTTGCCCATTCAACTACTTCAAACGTTTAGGTTTGCATAGAAAATTTCTATAAAGACACTCAAACTTAAAAATATTTTTCATATAAAATGCATTGCGAACGTTTCAGTTCGAAATTGTTGAACGGGCAGGGCAGTTAAGTTAAATTCTTGCTCAATAAATTAATGGAAAATATATGACATTCTAAAAAAAACTCAAGAAAACCCAAATTATTGCTTTCATTGTAAATGAAGTGTTAATTTGGTTTAAAATTTGTAAATTTTTTTTTTCGAAAATCTTTAAACAAAGTTCACTCACTTACCTTTTTTTTATCAGAATTACATCCACAAAGAGGTATTTCCATATAAAGTTTTATATTTTTTTTTTTAAATCAAATTATCCATAAATTGTTTAGTTAATATTTATTACTTAGCACACGGTTTTTTCATTTGAACTACTTAAATTTTTAAATTTTTTTTTTAATTTTTAAAATTTTTTTTTTAATTTTTAAAGGTTGTTCTTTATTAATTTTCACAAACAATTTTGCTAAAATTTTTGATACAATTTTTGCGTTTACACTTAAATTAAATTTTTATTTAACTTTAAGACAATAAGTTTCCAGCTGTTATTGGCACGCGTCAAAAATGCACTTAATCATCATGTTGTGTTGCTGTTAATGTTGCAGCCAACGACATGGAAATGCAGCTGTTTATTAAAATGCATTAAAAAGGAACCATTAAAATTTGTTTAACAAGTAAATTTTTCTAGTTATTTATTAAGAAAAATTTCAGTTTGATTTTATTTATATTAATTTTATTTGTAATAGTATTGACTAAGTGATATTAATGATTAAATTATGTTCTATTTTTCTTTTATTATGTTTACTTTGTAAAAAATTTTATTTACAAACAAAATTAAGTTTTTTTCTTTTCTTAAAAAAAAACTTTTTGACACACAATATTTTTTTTTTTTTTATAAATTTCTTTAATATTTTTTTCGTTGAATTTTGTTTGCGTAAACTTTGTTGTTTTATTTTTATTTAAGAAAAAATTTATTCTTGAAGGGGTTTGCTTGAACTTTTTTTGTCAAAAAAAGATTTTTTCCCCATTTATTTTGTTCTTAATCTGGCCCAAATTCTTGTTAACTTTGAAGCTATTTAGTGGCAGAAGTAGTACCAAACTTGATATTTAATTTTTTCTCATTTTCTTAAAACTGTTTTCTTTGTGTTGCTGTTTTTGTTTAAAAAATTTGTTTTCTTTATTTTACGCTTATGTTTATTTTTGATTTAAAAAGCAAAGAAAAACAATACACACTTTTTAACGCACGCACTTTTCCTTGCTAATTATGCCACACAGCAAAACACACACAGAAATACACATTCTTTTTTAGATAAAAGTGGGCTTTTGTAAAAGATTTTGCTCTAGTTTGTCAAAAACACGCACATATTTTGTGACAAAACGTCAACTAAACTCACGCACTCACCGACTGTCTTAAACACTCATGACCATAACAGAGAAATAACGGAACAAAATACGACCAAACGACCGTTTGTCCACGAGACCGAATAACCGACACACCGTTGTACCGTTACTTGCTATGGACCGCGTACAATGCGAACAGAACTTATACCGCCAAAGGCTTTAACAGCTTCACAGAGGGCGAACAAGATTTTCTTCTTTTCTTTTATTTTTAAAATTATTTTGTTTTTACAGCTTCTCTTAAATGATTTTTCCACTTTCAATTATCCACTTAAATTTTCCTTTTAAATAGAACTTTTCCACATTTTTTGTGTCGTTTTTTTTCAAAAATTTTTTTTTTTCAATTTAGTTGCGACGACACCATTCTTACTACTACTAAAGTTGTACTAAAATTTGTTTGTTGTTGCCGTTGATTTCAATAATTTTTCAAATCCACAAACACTCACTCGCTCGCATATTTTATTTTTTTGGCTTAGACGCAATGCCAGAATACTTTCTGTACGGACGACATCTACGTTTACGATTCTGTGTTCGATTTAGGCTCCGATGTTGCTGAAACGACACACGAATATCAACTGAGATAGTGAAATCTTGGAGCAGATACTTTTTGATATCAGCCGCATGTGTCGTATTGTGTTGATGGTTGGAAAAATTCAACAGCAGCACCAGCAACAACCAGAACATGAACATGAACGCTAATAACGCCATTACCACCAACAAAAACAATACGGGAAGAAAAATATTCGTCATATGTTTTGTGCTCTGGCTATGGGACACATCGTCGTTGTAATCGTCATAACTTCGTATTGGGCTGTATGTTTTCTTGTGCGATGATAAGTGAGTGAGGGATGATTATGATGTTTTTTTAATGTTGTATAGCAACATGTTGGCTTGCATAAAAATTCTAATTAGGAAGGTTAAAAGAGTGACAAAAAGAGAAAGTGGGAGAGAAAATGCGTTAAATTTAGCTGCAAAGAGAGAAAGAAAATAATACAAGAGATATGTTTATTAGGGAATTGATAATGTTGCGAAACATTTTCAGAGTTGAACTTTATTAGAATTAAATCAAAATAATCAGGGGTGTTCTGGAAATCGAAAACGCAAAACGCAAGAATTTGGAAGTGGTTTTTAATGCACTTGAAATATAATTTTTGTTAAAAAATTCTGTTTAATAGAGAAATATTTGTACAATATTTGAAATAAAATTCTTTAATTACAGAAATCTTTTAAAAAAACGACGTTTAAAATTCTTGTGTTTTGCGTTTTCGATTACCAGAACACCCCTGAATATTTTTTTAAGTGCATTGTATGTGAAAAGAAGAACAAATTAACGTGTTGTTAATGTCCCTTTTTAAAAGACTACTTGGTGGATGTTTAATATATGCTTACGTTTACATTTCTAGATATTAAAATTGAGTAAAAGTTTTCCTCATTCAACCAATCTAGTCTAGTCTACTTAAGAAAAATAAATCAATTATTGAACCAATTAAAAAATATATCTTGCTAACCGTTATTTTCAGACAAAATTATCCAATTCTAAACAACATGTTAGCTTTAACTAAGCTTTTTGAAGGTTGATCACATATGAATTTTAACAAACTTTACTCAAAACAGAGAGCGTATTCACCATAAGCATAGAGACCTTTATGTTGGATTCCAGTCAGATGTCAATAATTTTTTAGGATTCAATACCAGGGCCCTGTTTCTCAAAACTACAAGTAAAATACATTTAAAAAAGTAACAATTCTACAATTTTTGTTTTTGTTTCAAATGTATTTTACTTGTAGTTTTTTTACTAACAGTTTTGAGAAACGGGGCCCAAAGTAAAGGTATTTCGATTTGTAGATTCACAATCCCCAAAATCTAGCATATAGCGAGAAAGAGAGAAGCAAACATTTTGGATTGTTACAGAAAGACTTACCATAGAATTACTAATGAACAGTCAGATTTTAAAATATTAGATTTCTATAGTATTTCAGTAAGTGAATTTTTAAGAGGTAGAGCAAATATTTTGATTCGTGAAGGAGCGACTTATCAAACTTAGTGCCCATTCACATTATACGATTTTTGTCGTTGCGATTCTTACCTTATGGCCGAGAGGGGAGAGAGGCATTAAAAGGGGTACACAAGCGAGTGTACTCTTCAATTCATTTTGTTCTCTCATTGTTCTCTCATTTGACGAAAAATGTATTGAAGTTCGGTTGCAAAAGAAAAAGTCGTAACGACAAAAATCGTACAATGTAAACATCAGACCGACTTCAAAGAGAAAACGAAGATAATCGCAACGACAAAAATCGTATAATGTGAATTAACAATCTATTCTCCTTAACGTATTCAGGTTATGTTGAGAAGCGCTAACTTTCCCTTCAGCAGATCGGATTGACTACCAGTTCTAAAGCAAAAATAAGCTTTTATTTCGACCTGTTAAATCCCTGCGATTTTGGTTTAAGCCCTATTACATAACTCGTAATTTCTAAATATGTTGTATAGAAAGTTTTATTATACATTTAAAATTTTTTGAGAAACAATTTTAATTACTTTCCTTGCGTTACGTTACAAAAAGTAGAGTGTTCGCTGAAAATGCCCATATCCCGTATATTTTGTTACACCAATATCCCTTACAGAGAAACAACATCATAGCGGACTTAGTCTATTTGATTAAAACCTAAATGTCAATATAATTTTTGATTTGTAGTTTCCGCGTTTAAAGTTCAAGTCACAATTTCGAAGAATACAAAGCATCAACCAGCGTAGAATTAACAGTAATTCACTTGAGTTACACCCTTTCTTCTGGTGATCTCCCAAAGTTAAGTTTCAAATAAGCCTAATTTTTGATAAACCCGTTAAGGACTACCTAAACGCACATATATTTACGATAAGCGCAAAAATGGTTACAATAATAAAACATTTTTAAGTTTTAAAAATGTTCTAGTATTCAGTTGAATTTAATCGATCTTCGAACGAAATTTTTTAACATGCGAGTTGCTGCTTCTCCGTTAGGAAGAAATATTTTTTATTTATAATGTATTCTAACCGACCAACCAACAGAGACCCGAAACCAAAATTTTACAGAGATTAATCTGGCCAATATGTTGCACAACTACAGCTTTTTCGGGATTCCCGCACCAGGTTTTCTAGGAAGAAATAAATTATTTTGTGGAAATCCCATTAGTTTCTTTAAGTCAAAATTATGAAAATTATAGAAAAATTTACGACGTCTCTTTTACCCCCCGTTTCCACATGCAAGTGCAAGTTCAAAAAACCCACTACACTCACACTCGGCTGTTTCCTCGATTTTTCGTTGATAATACGTATACACTACTTGCATGTGGAAACGTAGGGTAATCTTCAGACAAAAATTATTTATTCGATATTTAATTTACACTTGCAATTAATTTTAAAAGCTTTACGTAAATTATGACTTTTCAATATTTGCGTAAGAAAAAGAAAATGTTCAAAGACTACAATATAATTTTGTAATTTCGCTTTGAACTCGGGAATTCATAACTTTTCGAGTATTCTGGGTAAGGTAGATTATTAAAAAACTTAAAAAGATGTTTTTTTAAGTTTACAAGGCACTCAAATCGAGCCAAATTCCAACTCACGAACATTTACATTGTCAGATGTTTCTCAACAATGCTGATAGTGGAATATAATTTCTTTGACCTTTTGTCCTGCATTATTAATGGGGGTGGAGGTAAAGGGAATATTTAATATCGTTTAAAATTTTTAGATAATTGTGTATTTCAACTTGGCACAATTTTCAACTTCGTTTTTGTATTGTATCACAACAATGTTTCTTAGGGAGGCTTGAGGAGCACAAGAGTGTTGCTGATGAGAAAAGAGTGAATAGAATATTTTCTTAATATTTTATTTATGTTGTGTATAAATTTTCTATGTTTTTAGCTTCGCTTTTTTTATTTAACTATTGAAAGAAATGTGTGAGGTTTTTTTTTATAAACTTTTCACTTTTTTGCAGAGAAAATTCTTTTTATTTTCCTTTCTTTAAGAAGAATGTGTGTAGATTTTATGGATATAATGGCGCCACAACATCCGCTTTTGCCGGGTGTGGTACAATAAAAAGTAGGCATAAATGTGACTGACGACGATGCTGACGGTGATGATGAAAATAAACCTGAAGAGAAAAAAGGGAATTTGGATTTTAATAACGTGCTAAAGTTGAGGAAAATGTTGCTCGAGTTTAATTTAATTATTTTTATTAAATTGCCTTTAGGGTTCATGTTAAATTAAATTTTTCGCTGCATACTGGGAAATCAACTGTTATTAACTGATATTGGAAGTAAAGGAAATGGTATTAAACGTATATGTGTATCAGAAGCTCATAAATTATGCTGATATTGTCTATAAAACAGCCGGAAACAAATCATATGCTCAATATTTACTAATTGCTCCAAATTAAATCAAATGAAATATGTAGCTGAAGATACTTATCAACATTCATTCATACATACATACAAACGTATAAGTATATGTACATGTATATATGCTCTCTTATCTGTGTTACAGATTTAAAGATTGGGTGGCATATTGGGTGTTTAAATTTTGTTTGAAATGATTACATATTACCCTTAAACTATATTCTTTAAGCCATTTCCTAAGAACAATATGTTTGCGTTTCATTTTCTTTCTTTTTGTGCTTTTTCCCCTCTTAATACGTGATTGTGTTATTATCTTTTGGCAAACAGTGACGTATTTACTTCAACTAACAATTTTACTACTTGTTCATATAAGATTTTTTTTTTTAGTTTTGTTTATCATTGATAATTGAAAGTTGTTCAGGTTAGGCGTAGTTTTATATATCTTCTTAAGCTCCCATATTTACTTACATATTGTACGTGTATACACAAATACTCTAAATTACAATTTACTTCTACTTAACCAAATTATTAGAAATAAACAAAAGACCAGTAAGACTGATATTTATTGCTTTGTTGAATCTTTCACCATACTATTTAAAAGGTAATTTTTTAGCAGATGTGAAATTTGATAGGTAATAACTAGGATATTCAAACGATTCGCCGTTGTTCTATTAATTTTGGGCGATTATTTCGTATTTTCGATTAACGAAAAATTCGAATAATTTAAGGTTTTTTTTTCAATGTTGAAAAATAAGCCTCTATGTTTTAAACACCCTTTTATTGTTTTTTAACTCAGACACGTTTTCTTCGAGTAACAATTTTTTAAAATATACTATAGTATTATCAAAATAATTTTCGTGGAAATACAAAATTTAATTTAAATGATTTTGTTAATTGTGCTTAATTCCCAATTTTCAATATTTGATTAAAACACTGAAATTTATTGTTGATGGGATAAGCTATTCCTAGGCGCATTTCACTGGTTGCTTAGGCCAGATAATCCGGAAACTTCATCCATAAAGATTTTCGAAAAACTAAAGATATTAAACCAAATAAAACTGTTAAGCGTATAAGAATTACAGAAACAGTTATATTGGTAACAATATCAAAGTTCAAACAAAATCAATTTTGAGACGATTGAAACCCACCTTCTACCAGACTTCAAAAAACTATTAAAAGTATTAAAATTAATAAAAAATCAAGTAGTATAATCAAAGACTACTAATTTTTAGAACAGACAAGAAAAAGAACAGAGAAATTGGATATGCTTTATAGCGCTTTACTTGCATATATTCTAAATCAAGTTTCATCAAAACAAAAGAAAGAAATCGTTGGAAACTTAAACATTTCAGCTGTATACTCTTTTTAAAAGATTATTTAAGAACATTAGTTAAAATTTTGATCCTATTTTTTATTTAAGAAAGTTTGATCTTTTATTATATGAAGTACCTCTTGTAAAATTGTTGTTTAATAAAATTCTTATGTTTAAAAATATAATTTTTGGTCTTATTTTTAAATTTTTATTTTTAAAAATCTAATTTTTGGTCTTATTTTTACTATTCTAATTAAAATTGTTCGATTACCCGAATTATATTAAATTGTTCGATTATTTTTTTTTTATTTATTTATTTACTTGAGTTTTTAAGCTCTTAGTTAGGGGCCAATAAGCCAGAAAAATATAACAAGTGGCATATATAACAAAATTGTAAACTATCCCATAACATATTCCATTTTGGATAGCAAAATTACTATCTGAAAAGAAAGGAAAAGAAATATTAAATATTGCACAAAAGTTGAAAGCAATCAATGTGGAAACTGATTGACAACAAAATGACAGAATTATACAGCAAAAAGAAAATTTTATAACTGCTTTAAAATCAAATGCTTAAACTTCTTATAGGTATATGAAAATTTTCGCTCTGAATAAGAAATTAAAGAGTTCCATAAACTAACAGATTTTACCACAAACTTTCTTTCATTATAAGTATATCATATCGTGGAAAAACAAGAACTTGTGTTCTTGTAGAGGTACCGAATAAGTACCTACGTCTCAAATATGGTGGTCAATATGTCCTAATTACTCTATACAACATAAACAAAATTCTCATGTTCATAAAATATGGAAAGTTACAGCCAAGAAGTGATATTATGTATGATGTTATATGGGTCCTATATTTAAGCCCATATACATATCTTACCATCATTCTAAAACAGTGCTCTAGTCTTTCCAGTTTGTGCTGCGAATTACCGGTTTATATCTCCATTCCATAAAGGAAAACGGGCATGCAGACAGAAAACACCAATTTTTTCTTGACACTAACAGGCAGATAGCAAAATAGTGCATATAAGCGTTTTAGTGAAAACGATATTGAAGCAATGATATGACTTATGTATATAAGGAGTATGCCAAGCGACTTAACATACGATACAAACTCAATGGGACCTCCTGCCAAGATAAGATTAATATTTGAACGTGAGTTATTGGAAAACAAAACTGGTCTTGTTTTTATCGGGTTGAGATTTAAAAAATTTAGTTCAGGCCAATGCATAATACGTTGTAAATCTTTATTTACATTCAAAGTTAAATAATTAACAACATTTCCTTTATCAGATACAACTAGCTGTATATCATCGGCGTAAGCAAAACATGTACAAAAATGTATTTGTGCAAAAATATCATTAACATACATCATAAAAAGTAGCGCGCCAAGTATTGAGCCCTGCGGTACGCCCCTATGAGTTTTTAAAGTAGATTATTTTATACCCTGGACTTCAGTAAATTGACTACGGGATGAAAGAAAAGAATTTATAAGCTTACACGACATGTTCCCAAACTGAAATATATTCATATAGAGTCAAAAGCCTTGGAATAATCTAAAAATATAGCCACCGATTCAAATTTTTTATCCATATTATTCCTTAAAATTTCCACCGATTCTTACGTTAAACCCGTAGTGCTATAATTCTGTCTAAAACCCGATTGAAATTCACAAAATAACTTTTTTACTCGCAAATAATCTTGAATCTGATTCCGTGTAACAGTTAACAATCGGGGTGATTCTATCTTTGGAACTGGTACTATCCTTCCTACTTTCCAAATATAAGGAAATTTTGATGTAGTTATTATGTTGTTAAAAAGAAAAGTCAATGGCCGTGAAATTGCAGGAAAAACAAGTTTCAAACATTTCATAGGAATTCGATCATACCCCACAGCGTTAGATTTAATACAAAACATGGCGTTATATACCTCCAATTCGTCTACAGCTCTAAAGGAGAAGCCTTCATTTAAAGGAGTGAGATTATCCACATCTGGCTCGTTTTGTAAAGGAGGCGTTATAACAGAAGTATTAAATTCATCTGCACTAAACGAAAAATACTCAGGTCGCCTATCAATTGCCCCTTCATACTTAAATCTCCTCCATAATTCCGTATTACTACAGTTAGAGAAAAAATGTAAATTTGCCTTTTTCCTATGCTTTCTAATTATGCTCTTTAATTTATTCCAATTTATCTGATACATTTTAAGATTACATTCACAATAATTCTCCTTAAGTGCACGAAAAGCCAAATTACGTTTTATTCTAGCATTTACAATTTCCGGATTGATCATCCATTTATCGTATTTAGGTGTTACCATTCTTCTCACTGGAACATATTTGTCAAAAGTTCCAAATACAATAGAATTAAAAAAAACAACTTGATTATCAACCGAATTATTCGCGTATATGAAGGAGAAAACTATCAATTGTTTCTCATGCAAACACTGTTCTAAATTTAAAGACCTGTAAACTTTCACATCATAAGACGTACATAGATATAAAAGCATGGCCAGAATTTAAGACTGGAAGTTGATATTGAGTTTTTTCACAAACTAAGTCAGGCTCAGAAACCATGAAATAGTCTATTAAAGCGGCACACGAAAGATGTTCAGTAAAGTGTGTAGGCAAAGAACTGTGACTGACGGATAAATTAGATCTTTTACAAAAGTCCCTTACCAATTGTGATTTTTCAAATTAAAATAAGTTAGTGCTAAAATCTCCGATTAAAATTAAATTTGGAAAACGGGTAGCTACATCAGCTAAAAATTTTTCAGAAGACCTAAAATTACCATGCGGCAAATATATTATGCCTATTACGATACTACAAGAGTTATTAAGACTTACATCCACACGCAGAGAAAAAACATGGTTGGAGTATGGTTAAAACAAACATATTATTGTCCCTGCAATGGCAACAAACAAACTTTTGTTGTTTTAAACAAAACTTTTATCACGATTGATAATATTTGTTTTCTATTTAAGAATAAAGTGTTTACTCCCCTTGAAACTTCATATATGGTTGAATTCAACAATACATTGTTCTAATAAAATAAAGCTAATCTTAAACATATTATGGTAACCTTAACCATATTATTATCACGGCAACCATATTATGTTTAAATTCATCCATCGAAAAGCTATAACCATATTATGGTTGCTTCCGAACATGCTATGGTTAATTTTTAATACCAATAATATGTTTAAAATTATAATATTTTAAAACATTGTATGTTTAACTTTAAATTTTAAATAATATGTTTAAAAAGCAACAACATTCTGGTCGTTTGCATTTTACTTGGTTTGCTTAAAATTCTCATTCATTTTATTTTTATTATTGATTAAAATACATAAATTTACGTAGAATAAAATAGTAGAAAAGAAATAATTGTAATGAAGGTCGTCACAGGCTTGCATATGAATCAAATGGGATTTTTTTCCTAAAAGTGGAACATAACACCTATCAGGAATAAAAATTTAAATTAAATTATAATTTGACACTACAATAAAATAAAAAAAATTAATGAAATAAATAATGACCATATTATGGTTGATTTCGGGCACATTTTTGTTGATTTTAACCATACCATGGTCATAGTTAAACATAATATGGTAAACTACAAACATAAACTTTGTTAAAATCCAACCATAGTATGTTGCTCGTAGAATATGGTTATCTCCAACCATATTTTTTTCTACGTGCACAAACAAACTTTCAACAACAGCATCTTCTATAAAATCGCAAACAACCCTTGTATTAAATTTGTCTGAAATTTTTACCTCGAATAATTATTCGCGCGATTTATCGTTGAATACAAAACATCGATTAATTGAATACCCTTCGTATAACACTGTACAACAAAATTAAATTTTTTTTAAACAACAATGTTCTGCCAACTACATCTTGTAAAAGGTTTTAAAAAAATGAGATGTGAACGTGTGTCGGCATTGTTAAAGTTTACATCTCAAACTTATTTTACTGCCAATTAAAAGTTGAACCGTTGTGTAGTAAAAACGTAGAAAATCGTGTGATTCTTAGCGATTTGCTATATAGTGTCTTCATATTATTTATTCGCAACACTACAAGCAAAATTTTGTTGATATACATTAACCATCTTATGATTCTATAAATTGGTATTTTTGCAATGTTTTTGCAAACAAGCCAAATCACCTTTAAAACAGGTATATATGTAGTTGAAATATTTGTCATAAAATTCTACCATAGATATCTAAAGACACTTAAGTCGAAAATTCGACTTTAATACGAGAAATAAGCAAAAACTAAAAAGTTAGTTTAAGGCTTAATTAAGTTAAAATAGAATAAAAAAATGGTATTAAGCAGATTAATTTGTATCTACAGATATACACATAAAATAAAAGGGAAATGTGAATACCAAAGCATTTATTTCATACATTTTCATTATGGATTTAGGCAATTCTACATGATTATCAAACAATGACCAACATTAATAAGATTTCGCTATGACGTGCTATAAGAGAATGTATATGTTCATACATATATACAGAAAACAAATTGGTATGAATACGGTTGCTGTTACAAAATATTGATCAAGAAACATAATAATTTCATGTTATTTGAGGTTTCGTTAACCATGATATCTCTGATGAGCAGATGATTAGTCTACTGCATATAGTGAACTGCTTAATATAAGTACAGACGTCCGCTTGCAGCTGCACCAATTTGACGCTGCGATGTTCGGGGAGTACAAATTTAAGGGTGGTACTCACTCACCTTGTCGATGTTGCCAACATGGCATCACTGCCTGTCCGGGACTGCTTATTTGTGAAAAACCACTTATTCACAGCTTATTTTTATATCAAAAGGCCGGTTGCCTACAGCTCGGCGCATGATTTGCAAGAGCTAACGCACAAGTCATCGGATTTGAGGTCCTATGCTCCTTATAGGATCGGTGGGAACATATAAAACATAATAATTATTGCAACTATTAAAAATGTGTTACTCTAACTGATTTTTAATACTTTTGAATATTAAAACGTGATTCTAACTGAAATATGATTCTTTCAATTCTTTTATTAGTTATGATAACCAATTCCATTTAATACTAAAAACTAGTACGAATGTTGTCAATCACAACCAAATTTGATACAGTGCAATACTGAATATTGGTCATTACAATTAATAATTTGCTTTTGTCAATAAATTTTATAATACATTTGTTGCAGCTAATTATTGATTGTGTGTAGAACAAATGAAAATATAATTATTTGAATTTTTTTTTTTTTATTATATTTATTTATTCAATAAAATAATTCATTTTAATTTTGTTGCCTCTGCGCCTTAAAGGCATTGTAGAGGCGAGTTGGCAGTTAAATATTACAAAATTTACAGTTGTATTATCATTATTTAAACTAATTGAGAAAAAAATAAAAATTAAAAATATATATGTATATATGTACATACATACGTACAAATTTACCTAAATATATATGTATGTATTCAACTTTATATTATTTTAACATTTAAAGTTGTTACATTAATTTCTCTTCAATGTGTTGAAATAAATAATCTTTAATATCTCTTTTAAATATTGAAATTCTATCAATATCATTCAAATATTGAGGCAAATTATGGAACTCACGATTTACCCATGTATTATATCCTTTGTTTTGTTGTTTCCAGCCTGCACCGAGCTACTGATAAATTGTTATTGTTTCTTGTATTAAATGAAGATTGATTCCTCGAAAAGCGTATGGTGTGATGACCAATATTGTGCAATTTGTAAATTCTGTAAATAGGTAAAACATTCTTAAATATATTACTGAATAAAGGCACCGTTGAATATGTAATGGGAAGGTTATCTACAACTTTTAATTCTTTATTTTGCATTCTCTGTAACGATTTGAGCTCATTGCTCTTTTTATATCCATATAATATCGCCAAGTAATTAAAGTGGCTTTGAATTAAAGCATTATAAAGCAATAATTTCGTTTTTTTTATCAAACTTATTTTTAAACTTATAAAGTAAATCTACCGCCTGAGCAGTTTTTGCCTTTAAATTACGAATATGCTGACTCCAAGAAAGATTATTTTGTATTTCTACTCCCAAATACTTAATGGAACTGACTTCCTGCACCTCATTACCATCTACAAATACACTAAAATGGCCGTGATCACTAAAAGGCTTAATCAAGATGAAATCTTATATTGTGATGAGCAATAGTTCTTAAAGAAATAAAAGATTCATTTGAAAGTTCTTCAATTTGTACTCTTAAATCTTTTATAGGTTTCAGAAATAGTTGTTTAAAACTTCAGCTTTTAAAAATCATCTGTAAATTACTCACCGTGGGAATCCTTTATATTGATACATCTGCTTGTATTAATGACATCATTTCACTTGTCCATGAGGAAGTTTCATTGCTGAGAGCACTTGATCAAATTCATTTTTCATTACCTGTTGTAATGAAGTCATAATTGGAAAAATTATTTTTAATGATTTTAGCTTTAGGCATTCATACCTACTTTTATATTCGCATCGCTAAGAATATTTTTACTTTGTTTTTGATTTGCTTCTCTAACTTTGTTTTATTGTAACATAAATTTTCTATGTGTTTTGCTATGTTGATTTTTTTCAAAAAAATTGCAAAAATTATAGAAGCATAAGAGTGTTAATGGTTAACAACAACATTTTGCTTGTAATGTTCCGAAAAAGTCTTCTGAAGACACTACATAGCAAAAGCCTAAGTATCCCATGATTTTCTACAAGTTCAAATAGGCCGTAAAATAAGTTTCAGATGTAAACTTTTAAAATGCCGATACACGTGTATTTTCGTGCAGTCCCCTCTGCAAGAATCAGTTGGCGGAACATTGTTATTTTTTTGTGTGTTGTACAGTGTAATTAGAGACAACTGTGGTTTTTTGCACATATTTCAACCATTTGTGGGCCGATTGAATTGAATTTCGAAAGCAAAATTATAAATATAAATCAGCCAACAACTAAATAACAAATTTGTATAAAAAACGAAATAATATATACTTTGTTATCGGTATAACAAAACTTTAAAAATATAAAACAACAAATTACCTACAAAGATTACAGTTTATTGTGTTTATTATTGTATTCAAATGCAGTAAAATCTCTTATGACCTAAAACTAAGGGTCCAACAGTGTCCGCTTAAGCAAAGAAAAAACATGGTTGTGGTTAACATATTCCTTACAGGGTCAAAAATAATTTGTGGCAAGATACAAATCTGAAAATTTGTATTTAAGGTAATGTGATGCCGGTGAAGCCAGGAAAATAGTAGTTTTCGTCTCATGTAGCTTCCTTGGTTGTTAGGGAATGTCGAATATTTTAAAAATTGACCTTCAAAGGTCCACAAAAGAGCCTACCTACAATTTACTTTTGCAATATTTTTTTCAAGTAAATACTTATTTAAGCATGTACATATAAATTCTTACAATTTTTTTTTTAATATCGCCCGATCACCGAAATTATTATTTTTTATTTTTTTCATTGAAAATTAGAAAATTCCAGATGAAATTGAGAAAATGAAAATTTAAATTTAAAATTGAGAAAATTCAAAAAGAAAATTTAAATTTGAAATTGAGAAAATTCCAAATGAAATTAAGAATTCCAACAAGGCGAATTGACTTTCAGGTGGCGTTGAAACACAGCTGTTCTACTTTTTTTCTTAATTAGGGAGAGGAAAGCAACAAAAATATACATTGTTGTGTTTTTGGTGTTGTTACTTGTGGTAGTATCGACACCACCGTTTACATGAATTCGCCTTGAATTTCAATTTGAAATTGAAAAAATTCCAAATGAAATTGTGAAATTTTAATTTGAAATTGAGAAAATTCCAAATGGAATTGAGAAATTTTTATTTATAAAATTTAATTTTATATTTTTTTTTAATATTCATACATCAAACGTATATAACACACATAAGGATCGAAAAAATTAAAATAAATACAAATCGCAGTATTATTGGCCAACAGGCATATCTTTCAGATCCAGAGCAGATTGGTAAAACGTTGTATGGAACTGCTGCAATCTCCAGTAGTTATACAGACATGCAGGTCATCGAAGTCTTCGTAAATCGCTGTCTAAGTAGATTACTTCGGGTTTATTGGCTTGAATTGAATTTTGATCAAGATGGACGATGGACTGATCAAGATGGACACATTTTGTTGGGGCCCAATGGTCCTTTTAGGACCTCCGTATATACATATGTATATTATCATTAGCCTTACGTTGTTCCAGTACGAGTTTTACCATTAAAATCGTATTTTAGTTTGTACATGATTATTTTAGTATCTCATAAAAGCGCTCTCTACAACATTTCCTATTTTTGATTTTCAAATAATTTTGTTCATAAAGTTTAACGATTTCCTTTAAATTAATTATGATATGGCTTGAGATTGTTATCAATCGCATTGCCAGCTACTGATAAATTCAAATGTTGTTATCGCAGACCGTTACTAACATACAACATTCAAATGTAGATCGATACGTAAAAAAAGTTGAAATGTTTGTTATTTTTAATAATTTGAGCGGATATATTTTTATATTTATAGCAAAAATATTTGAGCCTCTATCAAGTGACATTTATCAAGTTCTTCTATTACAAAACTAAATTTAAAAACTTTTTTGGTATGTTAAGAAATATCTAAAGTTTTTTTTTAACTTGTATAGGAGTACGATCTTTGAAATAAATTTCTTAATCTAAATAAATTAGCTAAAATAAAAAAAATACTTCCCATTTTAAAAAAAATAATGTTTAATTTATTTCTTTTTTTAATATTTATATTTGTTAATTTTTAAACCAAGTATATCTTCTAAACATTCATACTGATGTTATATGCCCTAGAATATGTGTATGTGTGTAGGCAAATACGTATGTATGCATTTGTGAATTATTGCAACCACCTTTGGTCGGTTTTTGGTCATATGATATCACTGATGACATACTAAATAATAAATGATATATTATAACTACAATGCAAAAGCAACACAGCAACAGCAAAAAAATTAACTTAAAACAAAAATAAGAAGAAGAACTTAACCATAAAGATAACAGAGAAATGTTTTAAAATTCACAAACATCAGGTTAATAAATTTTTTATTATGGCTTGCAGCTGTAAATGAATAATACCACAAAATATTAAAAAAATTTGTAATGAAACATGCTGTCTTCAATTATGTTTAGAAACATGTTGTTTAAGAGATTGTTGAAGTAGTATCTCTGTATCTCTTTTACAACATTGTTGCTTTCGTTAAGTTTAAAAAAAAATATAAATAAATAAAGTTTGCTTCCTTCAGCTCTCATTTTTATTTTGTGCTCTTTTTTGGAGCAGCAGAAAACAGCATCCTTTAACCTTTAACTTATGACGTGGTAGTAAATTTTACACCGTTGTTTTTTATTTCTTTAAAAACTTCTCTCTTTTGAACGCAAATAATTTTATATTCTCAGTACCCTCATATAATGATGTGCTCTCACTTCAGTATTGTTTGCTTTGTCGTTGGTAACAGTAGCGCGGAGATATTCTTGCTTAGGTGTAAATTTTACTACACGTCGTCGCTTATGTTATTTTTTCATAGAAAATTTTTTACTACCACATAGTTGTTTGCGAGTTTTTTTCATAGAAAATTTTTAACCACCACATCAATATAAGCGTAAGTTTTCTTGTAGAAAAATATATATGGTTTGGTTTAAAGTTTTATAAAAAAATTATTCCAATATTTTTATACTATTTAATTAACTAGTAAAAAATTAACCATTCAAAAAAAATTTGCATTCAGGAAATCACTAGAATATTAGAGGAAGATGAGGATTTTTGCTGTGACGAAATTTATGGTGATGAAAGTGAAGTTGATGATGAAGTCGTGGATACAAACTTCGTCCCTGAAATTTGTAGTGTAGGTTAGGTTAGGTTAGGTTCAGAAGGGTTATGTGCCCAAGGGCACACTTCCACTCGGAGACCAGTACGGTCCATTGTGAATCCCTTCAACATGTAGAAAAATAGATAAAGAAGACAGAAAAAGAGAAAGGTTAAGAAAAGAAGTGTGAGCTATATAGAGAATAGGAAATAAGAAAGTAAGTAGGTACAGTGAAGAACAAATTCCCTCTCTACTGTCCCCTCAACAGAAACAACCGCACTATTTCCCTGACAAACCCCAGTAGATCAGCCGGACTACATCCAGCGATGCACCCCAGTTCGTCGTGAAACATATTTCCTAGCCACTTCTGTCTGAGACCCTGCATCCTGGGACAATGGCACAGTCAGGGACCGTAACGGTTATAAGTGATATCAAAAAAGTTATTTTATAACAGTTATTTTAAGAATTAAAAAAAAACTCAATCTTTAACAGTTATTTTTCAACGTAAAAATAAAAGGTCGAAACAAACTCTTAAAAATGAAGTTTTATTTTGCCATCATAAAATAAAACTCCTAAAATGAGTTTTATTTTTGAAGGAAAAAATAAAACTCTTTTTTTTTAAGATCACCACAGATTTTGAAAGAGCTCGTCAGCTCGAATCTATTCATGTATGACACTATAAGTCTCCGTTGGCACTAACATGAAGAGTTTTTATGTTTAAATTTTCCGAATAACTGTTATTTACGGTCCCTGGGCACAGTACATGCTCGATCGTCTCCAGCTCCTCCGAATCCTCGCACAATCTGCAGAAGTCCGGTATGGCGTTCTCCCATCTGCCCACCAAAGCCCTGGCCGGACAATGCCCCGTCAAGAACCCTATAAGCGTCCTAAGACTACTCCTATCCAATCCCAGTAGAACCCTGGTTGCGCCCGCGTCCAATCTGGGCCATAATTCCCTAGACACCCTGCAATCCACTCTGTCCCCCCAGGAATTTGTAGTGTAAGTAGCTCCGAAATTTCGGAAACTAATAGCGAAGAGGAAGTTGATACGATTCTTATGACAAGAGAAAATATCGTTGAAGAAACCATTGAAACTCTACAAAACTAAGTAGAACCAAACGATTACTCAGAATCTCGTTACTTTTATGGAAAAAATCGTTTTAAATGGTCAGGACAACAACCAGAACATTTTAGTAGGACTCCCCTACATAATAATAAAAAAATAATAGGTGTAAAATTTACTACCACCTCTTTAAATACGCTTCAACTTTTACCGTTTAACTTGGCTTGAAATATTGGTTGCTAGTTTTTAATATATAAGAAATATTGATACGTTCGTTTTTGTTTTTAACTAATATAACTGTAAGGCTGTGGAAAAACGCCATTTAATTTTTTGTAAACTTATATTTTTTCTAATACAGAAGTAAAAAATAAATGTGTTTTTGGTTTATAGAAACAAAGACTTGTGAAATAAACAACAAAATTAATAAAGAAAACTGATTTTGTTTTGAATTTTTTTTCTAACTCGGTATTTGGAAGTAATTAACCTTGAGTACTGAAAGAATAAAACAATTATAACATAAAAAGCGCTGACAATATTCTTTAAACAAAATTGGTGTAAAATTTACTACCACCTCTTCTTATATGTTACAAATTTTCACCCCGTAAGTTAAAGGTTAAGGGTACAACCTAACCTAGTGTAACCTAAACATATTACATATTAGAAAAGCGACTACAACTAATGTACACAACAAAATACATTCTCGTACAAAAATTCATTCATGGTTTTTCTAAGTGCGTTTTATTATAATTTATTTTTTTTACAAAACGCAGCTGCAAATACAAGAGCTAAACTTACAGAACTTTTAAAGACTTCTCTTGATGCTTTTAAATTTTTTGTAAAATTGTTGAGGAATTGTATATCCTTGGACTGAGGATAGGTGCGGGTTGTGTTAAACTATATCCAAGCCGCAGCGATTTTGACTTGTGCGTCAGGACCTGTCTCCAGTCAGAGGCAAAAGACTGAAATTAAACGGAGCTTTGCAAAAATTAAAATTTTACCACGTTACCAAATTCCTAAACTTAGTGGACCTGAGATCGTCAAGATCCATGAGAAACCGAATGAAACACACTTACTTAAAATAAAATGAGAGACATCTATTACTGGAAAACAGGGTTAACACAGCATATGATGGGCTAAAACCTTACTTTAATTAGCTCGAAACTAGGGATATATATATCTGCAAAGAGTAACAACGCAAAACTAAGCAAGACTTATAGAAGAGCCTGACAGAATACAAATTATTTTCGGTTCTCTACACAATTGAAATCGAATTTTCTTAACCGTTCCTTCTCTCACGTCATTAGTTAAAAAAAAATTAATAACTTTTATTTTATATCAAAGTTTTTCTTGGGATTCATATTATTGATAAACTGAAATTTAGTGTTGATGGGATAAGCTATTCTTATGCGCATTTCACTGGTTGCTTAGGCCAAATCGTCAGGAAACTTCATCCAAAAATTTTAGAAAAGCTAAAGATATTATACAAATAAAACTGTTAAGCGAATAAGAATTATGAGCCCAAGTTTTACTTGTAACAATATCAAAGCTTAAACAAAAACAACAACAATAAACAGTGACTTTATATTTTCTTACAGTCTGTGGTCGGGACTTGGTTGATTTTTTGTCAACTCTAAATGTAATTATTTTTTTTTATTTATTTTTTTTTTACTTTTAGAAATGTATGATTTTAGTAAGTATATCAAAAGTTTTAGAGAAAATAAATTTGTATAAGTGTTAAAAACTTGTTTATTTATGACTTATTTTAGTCTCTGTTAATTACGGTTAAATTCTTAAGATATAAAAAACATGACAAAATATATGCGCACACATGTGCTGCTTTCATAAACTTTAAACCGCTTTAAATTGAAGTTTATTGAGAATGATGAACATAAATCACAATACTCTCGCGCTCTTCATTCATAATAAAAAAAAAATTAAATTCGATTAGTCGGTCTCACAGATCGTATGCGTGAGTAAAGGAAGGGTTAATTGCACCAATTGAGGACCAGTGGCACAGACATGTCTACTACCTACTAAAGTACAAGCAGTCTTAACACAATTTGGAGTGGGGCTTTTATTTAAAAAAAAATTAAACAATTAAAAGTAAATATAATTATTATGTATGTTTTTTCGACCTTTTTGTTTTCAATAAGTAAGCGAATAATTGAGCTCAAGGCCTTAGTTTTTAATAAATTTTATTTATTTATTTTTATGTATCAATATTTCGTAACGCTTCGGGAAACATCTTCAGGAATAAAAATAAAGAAATTACACGACTGCCCGCTAATCCGATCTTTATTGTACTAGAGTATATTGGTACTCTAATTAATAATAATAATTTCTTTATTTTTATTCCTGAAGATGTTTCCCGAAGGGTTACGAAATATTGATACATAAAAATAAATAAATAAAATTTATTAAAAACTAAGGCCTTGGCTCAATTATTCGCTTACTTATTGTAAATAGAATTTCTAAAATTAACCAGTATGTAATTGGAATTGTCTTACTAAAATAACAACAAATTGATATTTTTCTAATTCAATTACAAGAAATTGGATTTTTCTTTTTTAACCCTAAATCATCTTAAATGAATCATTTTACACGATTAACAAAAAAAATTGTTAAGGTAACCCAACATACCATATAGTAATCAAACTACAATACGATTTGAGAATAAGCTTATATTAACAGTGTTTTCTAAGCTTTTCTTAATTTCCCTTAAGATAATGTTTATAAAATTTGAATTCACAAGCAGTTTTTAGCAATGCTTGAGAAAATCTTATTAAAAACAACTTCTAAAGTGCAATAACTGTTTTCAAGACAAGCAACAGCAAGCGCCGTTACATTTTGCTTTTTTTAAGAAAATTTGTTAAAAGTGTTTTTCGTGTCAACTTAAAGTTATAAATTTTGTAGTGAGTGGACGTAAAATTTTAAAATAATAATATAAATAATAAATACTATATTTAAAATGCCTAATACATATAAAAAAAGTGTTAGAAGACAAACAGAAGAAGTTTTTTAACTTCTGTTGAATAATAAAAAAACAAAAAAAAAAAAAACATTGAATTGGAGGAAGATTTCAGTGCTACTGTTCTTATTGCACAAAATAATATTGAATGTGCAAGTTCTAGTGAAGCTGGTGTTCCTAATAACAGCCCAATTGAGGAAAATAATATTGAATGTTGAAATTCTAGTGATAGTGATTAAACGTCGATTATTAATATTGTAGAAGACTACAATTTCCGAGATGAGTTGGCTTAGTGGAGTACAAAACATTCCATTTTTAACTGTGCGTTGAATGAACTGTTAACAATTATAAGGAAAATAGAACCAAGCCTACCAAAGGATGCGAGAGCATTGAAAAAACCTAAGGATACACCAATTGTTCCACTTGCAGGTGGTGAGTACGTGCACCATGGGCTTAAGGACTGCTTCAAAGATTTCTTGTCTTATTCATCACATAAGCAATAAGAAATTAGTTTAATAAAATATTTTAAATAATCATAAAATTTCTTCATTTCATAGATGCAGCTTTGTCAGTGGGTCTAACAGAGGACTAAATTATTAAAGACGCCTGAACGTTCTTCCAGTTTGTGAAAAATCGCATTAAGTTAGGCGGTTACCGCCTATTCATTTATATGGAAAATATTTTTACATGGAAAAAATATATGGAAAATATTTTTAAAACTAAGTGTTTTTCATCGAAATTTTCTATGCGAGCGTTAACGCTCGAAATCGTTGAACATGCAGTAAATTATTTATAAAATAATTTTAAATAAATATAAATTACACAAATTTAAAAGAAAAAATAAAGATTTTTATTTTTCAACGCAAAATAATAATATTATTTGTGAAGCTTATTCTACAATTATATAAAAAAGCTTATACAAATATTGAGACGAATAAGCTTTTCTATACACAAGTAGCGGCAATCATCAGTGTTTTTTTATAACTTTCGATAGAATTTTTTGACTTGTTGTTTTGTTAAGGTAGCGGGAAAATAAATATTTGGTTGCAAGGGAATCGCGGTACACGAATCGCGTGGTTGACACATGCGGACGTTTTCGCGATCCGCCAGAGGACCGCATTTAGCTTCCACGCGATGCATCGCAGCGATGTTAGACAACTTGCCGCCGATTCGCGTGCGATGATTCGGCGATGGAAATTGTTTGCAGGGACTTAAGCAAAATGTTAACAACTTTTGACATCTTTCAAGAAAAAACAAAATAAAAATCTGGCTTTTGCGCAGACCTAATGGATGGACATTTGTTTTTGTTGTTTTGTAGTTGTGAAAAATGTCAAAAGACTTTGTTTAGGGAGTTGGGTTTTACTCACTAAACACACTTGTGCCAGTGTTGGATTTGAATTTTACTCAATAACTAAATTGCAATTTTGTATGGATAATTGAGCTCAAAAATAGCATTTATTGCGTAAAACTCAATTAAGGTGCATATCCGAACACCGTTTGACGTTGTCAGCAATACCAATTACGTACTGAAAACACAATTTTTTATGAGAAAAAGTTTTAGTAACGAAATATTTCAGAACTTACGTAAGTTTCCCTCGTGTGTTGTTTTCCTCACATACACGAGGGTAACTAACGTAAGTTTTTTTTAAAATGATTTTAGAGCTACAATTATATGCAATGGGCATTTTCTTAATTACAATTTCATCTTCTTGTAATTGGGCTTCGTACTTAATTTGAATTACCTAACATGTAGCTTTTTTGTTCATCTCTTATCTGTACATTACATGTAATTAACTATGAGTAATTAAAATGTAATTGAAACTCCCCTTTTAATTTTAATCACGTTAAAAAATAAAAATTTATAAAAATATTTCGAATGCTAAAAACTTTTTCTTTAACTTTAATTTTTATTTATTTATCAAAAAATTATAATATTATTTTTATCAATTCCCAAACGTTTTTTTTGCAATAAAAATTTAAACAGTATTTAGAGAATTTTTTTCTTGCTTTGCTTTTTTTAGGGGAAAAAATTTATTTTGCCTGCATTTTAATTTAATGTTCAATGATGTACGACTGATTGGTTTGTATACACAAACACAACTATATAAACTTACAAAAACTCTTACATAAAAAATTACACAAACGCACACTTTTAAACATACATACGTACCTAAAATTTATAGGCCAAAAATTTATGGTCAAAAGTACTTTTCTGTATGTATGAAAATGTTGTTGTTGCTCTGTTGGTTTTAGAGTTTTTTTTTGCCTTTTTTTTTTGAATGATGCCAACATTTATTGTACGTAATTGAAATTGGCCAAATATTTCAATTATTGTATACATTACTGTTTTTCCTACTGCATGAAAGAGTTTGTATGTGTGTTCGTGTGTGTGGATGAGTTGAAAGTTCGTAATTTTTTCTTTGTTTTTTGTTGTTCACCCTAAAGTTTAGTTGGTTAGCAACAATTAGTAATTTTAATATTTTTGTTGTTTTAATATTACTACTATATATTTCCTCCTCTCTCTCTCCTCGACTACACAATTTATGTATCTAAAACATTTAAATTATTTTACACGATTTTGTTGTATTGATACTCGTTATTACAACGATTTTATAAAATTCAAAAATTATTTTAGTTCATGTAAAATTTCGGCTTGATTTCAGTAAAGTTTTATCATGGCATATAAATTGCGCGTATGATAATAAAAATAAATCATTTTTCATTTGGAAATCTATTGTGAAATGTAAATAGGTAAATAAATAAATAAAGTGTTGTCTACTTTTGGGGTGAGGAAGGAGAAAGGAAATTATTTGAAATTTCAAGCAATGTAATTAGTTAATTGCAATGCATATTATACAAAATATAATGAATAGTTTAACGATTCATTTAAAGCATTTTGTCATTGATGAGGGAAATTATTATAGCTTTTCGTAGGTAGTGCTTAATTTAGAAAGGCAACAAATATTATTACAATCTTAAATTTGATTAAATTTAGTATAAAATTTTAAGCGTTTTTGGAGATTAATTTATGTTTTACGATAAACGGTGCAGGTTTTAACAAAATATTTTTAATATTAAGTTGTACCGGAAGAACAACCTGCAAAGATTTAAGGCATTTAACTAGCCATTTTTCAGCAAATGATATTCAAATAAATAAATAATAAAGAATTAAAATTGCACAGGTAGTCATAAAATAAATTGTTTGTTTTCATAAATTATATATTGACGACCTAATTTATAAAAAAAACTGGTTAATAAAGGGTTTATGAAACAGATTTTGTATGAAAGCCAGTTAGTCTTTATATATTTAATAAAAACAGACGGTGAAATCTGGAAATTTCTGTTGATAAGTAGGGCAGTAGTTGTGTTGTCAACCCGCTTTCACATTAAGTCCCATTTTATAAATTGTATTAAATAAAACTCGACCCTTTGGTGTTATAAAATGTGACACAATGTTTGTTGCTTGTATGTAGTCTTCACGGAAGTCAGACATTAGGAAATGTCTGATCCGAACCCTTATTTAAATGGCCTCACCCCAAACTAGCTCTACCTCGAGGGTCCTTGGTATCATGCCCGGAAGAATTATTTAGTTGTTAAGTCACCAGCAAATATAAGTTGAAATAGAAAATATTCTGAGCCCTGAAATTGAAAAAAGATAGCAGCAGGGGAAGTAATGGCCCCCATAGGACGCCAATGAGAAATATCTCATATCTTAAGACATGTTATAGTGAGTATGTTCAAACTTGGTACGAGTCACTCTTATGGTAAACTACACCTTTAAAAATATAAAAATAAAGGGGGTAGGCACAGGGGTAGCAATATCCCCATTGGATGCATATATTAAATATCGCGTAACTGAAGAACTATTATAGCGAGGATCTTTAAATGTGGTTAAAAGCATTACTACGGTAGACTGTAAATTTCAAAATAAAAATGGGCCGGGTGGACAGAAAAGAAGCAGTACTCCCCATAAAATGAAAATATTCAACACCGAATATCTAAAGATAAAAGTCTTCAAGCTTTGTAGGACCTACACCATTCAAAATAAAAATAAGGCAGGAAGGTGCAGGGGGAAGCAATAAATAATATATAAATGAAAAACCGTACGTGTATAGACTACTAAACTACTGAACTGATTTGCCTGAAATTTTTACAGTAATTTTCCGATTACCTAAGCGCCGGGTAACATGCATATTTTTCAATTTTTATATGGCCTGGCACCCTCCATACAATTATAATAAAAATGTTTACAAATGAGGAGTACTGCAACAGCGAAAGTTTTCTAATTGTGTACAAATAGCTTCCATAACAATACACAACATATTTTAAAAGCTGGTTCAATGGGAAAAGTAGGCACGGCACCTCCCATACAAATACACTAGAAATTTCTGTATACATATCTGTAGTACGATTACTGTAAAATCATTAACATTTAGTACAAGATGCTTAGTTATCAATGCACGATATCAGTTTAAAAAAAACCTTTTACTAATTTTATTTCGATGGGGGTAACAAAGCGCACCGGGTTAAGCTAGTAGTATATAACTATTGATTTAAAACGAATTTTTTGAGTTCAAAAGTGAAGTCCAATTACTATGATGGAGTTGTATATATTTAAACTTATCTTCATTAACCACCTGTATCTATGCTCTGGCCATAATTGCCATGTAAGATCTGCCGAAAATCGCAAATTTTGCCAAAATTAATCGTCACAAAATCGTCATTATAAAATAATGCTAACTTTTGTTATTTTCTTAATATTTTTATTACGTGTCAAGGCATTACCGCAAAAAAAGCTGAAGTGACAAAAACAAAATTTTACAGGAGAAGGCTTTTTTTAATTTATTTTATAAAAATTTTGTATGAAGGTTGTCGCTAAAGATAAAATAGTTTTTGGGTAACGGAGCCTTTTGTGACTATGACATTTTAGGAGATGATGCAAGTGTTGCCAATAAAATCATTTATTAAAAAAAACGAATATTAAAAATTATGGCGGTTAAGCTTTTTTTTGCAATAATGCCTTTATATGTATTTCTTGTCTCACAAAATCCCTTAAAAGTTCGTAGATCTGCTATTCTCAACTCGATTAATTATAAACGCAAGTTTTAACTATTTTTACAGACCGCCAAGCTTTTTTAAAAAATAAGAAATTCCGTTTTTTTAAAAGCGATAATAGGAAAATATTTTGGTATGTAGTAAAAGTTAATTTTCGAAGCTTGTCAACAGATGATATTTGTTTCTGTGTATTGTTTAGAAAAATTCTACAAAAGCTTACCTTTGAAGTCACGCAATCGAACATTGAAAATAGCATTAAAAATAAAAAGAATAATTTTCTTTGCAATGTGAGGTAACTCCAAAAGCATTTTGCTACTAATCTTATACGGCTAAAAATATGCCATTTTAGGGTAACAACGGCAGCGGTGATGGTTATAAAGACAAACAAAACAGATCATATACAAATGCCACTCCCGAAGATATCTTTTCATGCCATACCTTCCTTATGAATGCTGGTATTGACATGCAATTTGGCAAAGAAAAAATTTACGATGGCTTTTCTGTCATGGTTAATTGCAGGGTTTAAAAAAATGCAGTCGAAACCAAAAACTGTCGAACAAAAAATGAAAGTTTGTGTACAACTTTTTAATTTTTGAGTGGGTTTGCCAGCGACGGTTTACATTTAATAAATCAGAAGTAAAAGCAACAGTTTTTTTTTGCCCAATGACAAATGAAAAAGTGGAAGAAATGGCAGTTTTTCTACTTTGACCGCAGTTTTTTAAACGCTGGTTAATTGCTGTGATGGTTGGTTCGATATAAACAGCCTGCCTAAAATCTCTTAAGAATGATCAAATCTTATATGCATAGATGTAACATCATATTTAACCCAAAATCTCTATCATCAAACTTAAAGTAATAATTTTGTTTGGACCCAAACGTTCCTTGTTTGGAAATTTCTGTCTTAATCCTGTGGTGAATGGTATCATATAGTTAGGCTTGGCGAACTTTACTTTCCTATTTGCTATATTAAAACCCCTTTTTTGCTTAAAAGATTTTCTATAAATATTTATTGTGATGTTTTACAAACATTTCAAATATCTTTTGGTAAATTATGTATTTAATTTTTTTGTTAGTGCTCATAAATAGTATTCATTTATTAGCATTGAAAATTTAATTAATATTGCAAACCAATTTGATAATTCTATACAATAATTATTTTTAGTATAGTTTTTAAAGCAAAATAAATGTAATAGAAATAAACATTTTTTTACAAATATTGTCTAATTCTTTTTTTTTATAAATTTTCTAAAATCAGCACAAAAAAAACCATTGTTTTTTTTTTAAGGAAAAACCTTTAAAAACTTTTTTCATAAATATTAGCTGTAAATAGTGCAAACACACTAAAATTCCATTAAAATATGTCTTTCTCGCATTCTTTCTAATGAAAAAAACAATGATAAAATCACGATTTAATTTTTAGTATATAAAAATAAATTAAACAAAAACAACAAATATTTTTATTATAAAATTTGTGGTTACAACTATTAAGTATTATTTAACTTTATTTTTTGTTGATAAATAATGAATAATTTGTTTAATATAACTTTTCTTTTTTAATATTTTTAAATTAAAATTTTATTGTTTGAATTTTATTTGTTTTTTTTTTATGTTTATTGAATGACTTTTTATGAATTAATAATAATTTGTTCAATATTAAGTTGATAAATAATATTATGTTGAATAAATTGTGTTGGGCTGGGCCAAGGTATATTTACACAAGGTAGACTCATTTGGGAGTGTAGACATGCTGCTCTATAAAAAAAACCGAGTGGAACGGAATAGTCAAAATTGTCTTCATATAAATTTAACGCACACATGTACAAATTTTGGCTCATATACACGGAATTTGACATTGGTGTTCCAACTTAGGTAAACAGCTGACAAACATATGGGCCAACGAGTTTACCTTGTGTAAATATACCTTGGGCTGGGCTGATTATTTGTTACAATTTAAGCTTGAAACTTAAAAATATTCATTCGAAACAAAGAAAGTAAATTTTTAGTAAAATGTATTTAGTTTTTTAAAAAAAAAGAAGAATTTTAACCACATTAAAACTTTTTATATAAATATAAAATTATGAAAATAAACTAATTTCATTAATGCGTTTGTGCTTAATTTAACAAAACAAAATTTCTTCTTTTTTTGTATTTTTGCAACTCAATCAAATCTTGGCAACAGCAACAAAAAATTAAAATACCAAGTGCAACAACATCATGCATGCACTTCAAAATTAAGCCAAGCAACAGCAATACAACGATATAAAATGTAAATAACAACAGAAAGTTCAATATAAAAATTGTGCACCTCTATGAACACATACACCAAACACATAAGCCAAACCGCAGAAAAAAATTTATTTGCAATAACCAACTAACTTTATATGTAAATTTACTTACGGAAAATTCTTATTATTATATCCTTAATAATATTGCGGCAACACTACGACAAATGTTGTCAAATTCATATGGGTCTAATGGTAGTTTAAACGCCCAAATTTTTTGGTTTATTTCTTAACTGATTTATTGAATTAATGGTTTACACATATTTTAAAGCAAAAAGAGGGTTTTACTTGCACCTATTCATTGTCCCTTATGCCCGTAATTTCTACACAAAGAAAGCAAGTCGTGTTCGTACCTAACAGTTGTCTTTACCTATTTTAACGTTTATTTTGCCCACGTTTTTTAACCTTCAGTTTTCCTTTAAAATATGGCAGCTTTTACACCATTGATTTCTATACACAGCTAGATTTTTTTTTGTAGAAATTACGGGCATTAGTCTGTTAAAAACACGTTCACTTTCGAAAAACTCAAAAGAAAATAACATTACTGGTGTCAAATTGTTTCTAGTTGTCCTAAGCAATTTCGGATTGAATTCGAGCAAAATCGTTCCAGTAGGAAATGATCTATGAATCCAAATGTGTAACAGCCTAATTAAAAAAATGCATATTTTCGTTAAAAAAATTAACATTAATGCATTGTTTTGCATTAAATTTTGCACAAATTCGTTTTATATCACTGGAAATTAAAATTTTCGAAAAGCACTTTAGTAGGCCTAAAACTGCAACAATTGTATTTATTGTGATAAATTTTGGATCAATTTAGCTATATTTGGCTAAAAAACGCCGTGTAAATCTATGATAATCGCTCCATAATTAACCATAGGTCCCATATAAAGCGAACTTCCAAACAGTGATGCCAACTTTGACCTTTGCGGGCTAGATTTAGCCTTTTTTAAGGTTAGAACTAAACTAAAAAACGCGCATTTTTTAGAACTAAACTAAAAAACTTTTTGCTATTTTATTTTAGCCCGTTTTTGCTCTTGCTCCGGTATGGTTCCATTTTTTTTGCTTTTCTGTCTTTATCTTGTTGTGGAAACTGCCTTGATGAAATATAAAAACGGATAAATAGGAAAACATTGTAAGACCGGATAAGTTTTGAATAAGTTTGCAATTGTTAACAATTAGTTCAATAAACTTTTTTGCCATAAATATATCCCTTATTAAGCGCTTCAGTAATAATCTATTTGTTCAAGGTACAAAATAATTGCAGAGTTATGCCTCAAATTAAGCTCATACGAAACAAACAAATGGTCAAAATATCACATAGACTGTGATTTATAGAAAAGACACAAGATGACAAAGAACTATAAATTTTGTTTGACAATTACCAATTTTTCAGATAAGCACTTTTTAGCGCATATGAAATGTCTTCACGCGTTAAGTGTGGCAAGAGTTGCCATCACTGCTTCCAAAAAGCACTTTAAAGTTTAAAAAAAAATATGTATCGTAACTCTCGGTGAAGGGTATCAAAGATTCGGCACATGCGACGTGATGTGTTTTTCTTTCTAATTTTTTCTAAGTTCATTCTTATTAATTTCATACCAAAACCTTGTAATGCAAAAACTTCTCGTAGCAAGCTGTTTTAAATAAAGAAAGAACTTTTTTCAGAAGAAGTGATGAGAAGAGAAGAAAAGAGAAGAGAAGAGAAGAAAGGAGAAGAGGAGAGTTGAGAAGGGAAGAAAAGACGAGGGAAGAGAAGAGAAGATAACGAGAACCGTGATGACGAGATTTGCATTGGCAGGACGTTAACTTCAGAAAAAGCATAAAATTTAATTCATTATTGCTAGTTAATATTAAATATATGAAAATTCAATAAGCTTCTGCTGATATTGCGGCAAAAAAAGTTCTTAACATTTCTTGTATCCAAGCCCAGGGTTAAAAAACTGCTTCGAAACCAAATATTGTCGAAAAAAAAACGAAAATGTGGATACAACTTTTGGCTTTTTGAATTGGTAAGACAGCGACTGTTTACATTTAATGAATAAGAAGATAAAGAAACAATTTTGTTTTTGCCAATGTCAAATGAAGAAGCGGAAGAAATATCAGTTTTTTACTTTGACTGCAGTTCTTTAAACGCTGTCCAACCCACTGTGCCCTGGAGTGTATGCGCTACATGCACGCTTAAAAAAAACAACGGCCGTATCTACAACTACAGCTAGCACCACTAAACAATGTTTGAAAGTGAAAACAATAGAGCAGAAAAAAACAACAACAAATAAATGGAACAGCAAGAAATAGGAAAAAAAAATAACAACATCGAAATGAAACGAACTACAAATAAACTTAAACTAAAAATACAAAAAATAAGAGCAAGGATAAACATAAATCGTTATATACAAAACACAATCACAGCATGCAACAACGGCAGCATTAGCAACAACAACTACAGCAACACCTCAATAGCAGCAGAAAAGCAGCAACAAACAACAGCAACGACTTAAATCGACGACAACATCAACAAGAGGCTTTTGTTGGTTTTCATTTCGTTCATTCTGTTCACTTTTTTGGTTGGTAAAAAAATTTTTTTTTCTAGTTCTTTTTTATTATACGAGTACCTGTTTATAAACTCTTGTTCACTGTCTCTCATTCACTGAAGCATTTTTTTATTTAATAAAAATGAGATTGTTTAGTGGCAGTGATATGAACTCAAAACCCCAACTATACTTCAACCCACACAGGCATAGACACTCTTGCATTAACAGCAACTAAAACAGCAACATCAACATTTAAAAAGGAAGAAATCATTCAGGGATACAAATATGCTTGTTTATGTATTTGTTTGCAATTGCTGAAGCAACCAACAAATACACTTACCCACACAAACTCACAAACTCACAAACTAACAAGCAAAATCAACAACTACAAAAGAAATAACACGAAACCCAAGTAAGAAATGTTTAGGTCTAGGTTATCAAGTGTATTATTCGGTGAGGTATTCATTTTCACTTGCATTTAATTTATTTATATGTATGTTTGTTTCTGTTTTTTTTTATGTTTGTGAATGTGCCGTTTGGCACCCTTCGCGACGGAGAGTATATTGGGTTTGTCAAATTAGACGATTTTGCACTTACGAAATGCTTCTTGAACGCCGCAAAAAAGTAGTTTTCGTATCAAATAATTACTTGTGATGAAAGGGGGACTCAAAACACAAAATATCTCACCAGCCGAATCAATGCCAAGTCCGAAACAGAAATGGTAATTGCTTAACTTTGGCCAGACGATCGAAGAGGTCCTGCGGCTGACCCAAACAAAATAGCCCAGATTTTTTTCCACAGAAATTTAGGTGTTTTTGTAATTTTTAGGTAATAATTCACTTTTGCCAACATTTTTTGGCCGATTTTTCGTTTCCTTATTCTGGCAAATTCTTCGATTAGATAGTAAAAAATAACGGTAATAAAATCTAGTAAAACAGCTTTTGTTTTCAGTAATTAATATATCGGCCTTAATTTATAGTCCAGACATTGCCTTGCCCGTATACCATTTAAATCGATCAATGAAAAAACTTCTCTCTAGATAGAATAAGCTTAACTTCAAAGGGTATTCGAAATTGGCTTAATTGGTTCCTGGTCTAAAAAAAATTAAAAGTTCTCTAAGTGCGAAGTCCATAATCTGCTAGAGTAACTAAAAAATAAACAACAACAATCTCTAACATTTTAACTAAGTTTATATTAAACCAATGTTTTACAATAAATTAAATTTTCGAAACATTCTGTGAAGGAGGTGTTTTTAATTTCCTTTTTTAAGATATGATTTTTTTCTTTCGCAAGCTTAAAAAATATAATCTTAAAATAGAATTTTAATATTTTAATTTTGAGCAATAGTTGCAAAAAACAAACAAGCCGGGCACCTGGCATTTTAACCTAATTGAGGCACGCTGAATCCAGGGGTGCTAACTGTTTTTAGGTTAGCTCTTGTTTTCAAGATATACCGTTATGTCGAAAATGGATGAGGCTGCCCAACATATATTCGCGTAACTCAAAAACGGTTTAGTTTATTGAAATTACTTAAAAACCCGAAATTCCGCAATAAATAATTAAGTGGGGTTGGTCATACATTTGACCCATGTTGGAGCATCATAACATACAAATATGGCGTTTTAATAAAATTTTATAATTCGGTCCCTGCATCCTTAGATCTCTGTGATTAAGAAATAGATTTTTTTCCTAATATAATAAAACTGAAATGTATTGAAGGAGCCATTGCTTAGAGCAATGCATTAATTAATTGATTTGTCTAATCGGATAGGCATGAGTGTTTTTTGTACTGAATTGAAGCCTCCTGTATTCCTTGGGTCAGGATTAAATGGGATAGGATTAAAATTAACATTTAGTAGCAAAATAAAGTAAAAACTATTTTTTTAATTTCTTTAACATAAAACAATTAATTATATAAACACTTTTGCAGTCTTTTTAAATCAATATGGCCCATCAGAATTATTGGCCTTAACTCTTGGCCAACAACAAAAAGTTTGTCGATTATTTTTATTTTGCTTATATGGTAACCTCAAATAACCTGATATTAATGTAGCAACATCAATTTAGTATATTACAACCACTGGTGCCAGGAGAAATTTCAAAAAATCCCTACGTTTGTAAATTAAAATTCCTTTTTTTTCTTACAACCAAAAAAATTTGCCCTACACTTTTCCCTACGTAAAAAATTTATTGTTTTTAGCAACAGACAAACAAATAGAAATTTTGTAAATATTTTAAAAAATGCATTTATTAACAACAAGAAAAAAAACAAAATAAGTAAATGTCATGCCATACACGCACATAGTAAAATTCAATTTCAAAATTAATACCGTGCGACAAATTAAAATTTTTCGTTTCGGCAGAAACGCCTTTATATACATATATCCCACCTTTTGTCCTTTTTAAAGAGCTAAATATTTTTCAAGAATACTTATTTCAAATAATTTTTTTTAATATAAGTATCTAATCATTTTCAGCAAACTTGGTACCAAATATAAGGGAAGGCTCTGCAGAATTTTAAAAATATATTCTCTTCATTTCCGCTTTATTTTTGCAAATTAATTTCTGTGTAAAAATTTCATGCATTTTAGCAAATGTGAGAGCGAATGCAAACACGGAAAAAATAGAAAATCGACTTCAATTAAACAATTCGTTCAGACAATTAAATATTTAACTAATTTTGCCCCTGCAAAGGAATTGATCATATCAATTAACGGATTTGTATTTTCGAGTCATGGGACACAAATTTAGTCAATTAAAAAATTAATTGTATAAACAAAAAATACACCACATATACACAAACATTTAATTTTATGGGGTTTGATTAAAAAAATTAATTGCAGCAAACAAAAAATTAATTGAATAATTAATGTACACCAATTAATTATTTAATTGAAACATTTTTTGGAAAAATTTTTTCTGTGAATAGCAAAAATAAGGCAATTGTTCGCAAATGGGGAGGGGCAACACAATTGTTGAAGAATGCCAGGCTCACAGTTAAAAAATACTACATTTGTATTTACATGCTATTGTACATATATAACAAGCTTAAATTTTTAAATGAAAATAAGACAAATATTTAGATATTTTAAGACAATATATTGCAAATGAGATAATATTTTGAAAATTCCCTACATTTGCCTTAAATAAAAAATTTGTCCTCTATTCCCTACGCTTGAAAATTTACGAAAAAAACCCTACAAAAAGGGAAAATTACCTACTTTTTGCATCACTGATTACAATTAACAGTAAACTAAAAATGTGAATCAACGCAAATGAAAGCTGAGCTAAATTGCATTTAATTATAAAAAAACAGTACATTTATAGTGATTGTTAAGTATAACTGAACTTTCGGGGGAATTGCCCGTTAATCTTTAAACTCCAAAAAAATAGTTTGGTGTTTGTATTTAAAAAAATCTAAGGCCCGTTTTCACAATTTACCGATAGCTAAAGGTGGGATTTTATCTGCCGTATAACAAGTGTTCTATAATTACAACATTACTTTTACCTACCAGGCAGGATGAACCTTAAATTACTTTATCGCTCACTTTAGGTTAAAGTAAAGTTTTAAAAATGGAACACTTTTTATAAGGCCAATTAAAGTCTACTTTTGGCTATCGGTAAGTTTTAAAAACGGGCCTAAAAAAAATTAAATTATTTTATTTAAATCTAAATAAATAGTACTTAAATTCTCGGTAGAGGGTGTCAAAGGTGAGGCACAGCCGAATACCATGCAAATAACAGGACTAATCCAAACACGCGTGTAAAATGTAGACCACAAGTGACTAGGACTACTCCAAAAGTAACCCAAACGTATGGAAAAAACATGGTCTATTTAACATTACGATGTCCTAGGACAGGACCATATAACCCAGCTTTGGGTTACAAAGGAGTAGTCTTAAAACTACTCCATTGTATACACAAGAGGATTAGTTTTAACTTCGTTAAAAAACGAAAACATGTCGTTAAAAACTGAAGACATGTCGTCTCACTACAAACACTTTTTAACAATGACATGGTCCATGCTTGCATTACATCGGACCAGTCCATGGAGTAGTCCATTTAATTAAATTGGATCAGGTGGCCCAATATTATTTGCAGGGTATACATTCAGCTTTTTATATTTAACATAGATGGGACTAGTGCTCTAATATTGTAGTTCCAATTCTCAGTTAGTGATGGTGCAAAATTATTGCAATCATTTTGTTAATGTTGAGTGATGTTAATTTGTTAATTTGAAATGTCTCTCAAAATGAGTGATCGTAATAATAAAAAAATGTATAAAAAAATAGTTTGATTTAAAAACAGCAATCATTAGCTTATAACATCTTTTGTTTCTTCACAAATTTAAGTTCAGCTAAAAATGTTGCACTTAATTTAAAATCAAAAAATTTGTTTTTCATTATTTAAGCCCAGAAATATTCCGTTATTGGCAAAATTTCATTTTGTTTAATTTCGTTTGCTTATGCATAACAACACATAAATCAAAAAACATACCCATACACAATTACATTTATATAATTTAAGTGAGTGCATGCTTATGTGCAGTTTTTGTGATTGCAAATTAAATTTTGCACTATTTGAATTAAGTGCAGATTTTATGCATTTAATCACGGTTATGGTGTTTTCTTCTCTACAAAAACAACTTTGTGAAAATGTGTTTGTGTAAAATATCTTATACCGTGTTCAGATATACCTTTTTTATTAAGTCAATATTCAGATTATTGACATAATTATCTTTCTGTTCACATATGCACAATTTAGCTAACTCAATTTATATTACCACTACATACAACATTCAACGTAAACAAAAATGTACATGTATAAGCAAAATGTAAACAACTTTGACAACTTTAAGAAGTAAACATCTGGCTTTTGCACAGACGTAATGGATGGGTCTTTGTTTTGTTGTAGTTTCAGTTGCCAAATGTCAAATGTCAAAACACTTTGTTTAGTAAGTTGTGTTTTGCTCACTAAACACACTTGTGACAAGGTCGAATTTTAATTTTACTTAATACTTATAATAATTTCGTATTAATTGAGCTATAAGTAAATTGCAATTTTATATGGATAATTAAGCTCAATATTGTCATTTATTGCGTAAAACGCAATTAAGGTGCATATCTGAACACGGTATTGCGAACATTATAATAATGCAATTTTTTATATTTTTATTTAATTATGTATTTATTTGACTAGAACAAAACAAAAAATTGGATCGACCTGTTTTTAACAGCTGACAAAAAGTTTGTTCTTTAAAATAAATAAGTGTGTCCTTCAAAATATAAAAAATATAAATAAACCAAAATTTGTTTATTGATTGATATTAAAAAATTAAATCAAAGAACCAAATGATTGACGACATTCCAATTTCTTTTGTTTGTTTTTCATAAAATATGTAAACAAGAAAATACCATTGCCAGATTGCCGATTTATTGACACTAAGTTTTTAAGATTTTTTGATTTGAAGATTTTCTTTTTTTACAATTTTATAACACCGAATCCACTTAAATTTTACAGCCCTGGCAACCAACCATTACCAATGTAATGCCTTCTTATTTTTTTACCATAAAATAATAGGAAAAATAACTATTAAAATTTAAAATTGTTTCTGTCCTGATTAGAGGCGATTTTGCCCCAACTTCGTCTGGTAGCCCTTTATATAAACAAAAGTCACCTTTTTACAGGGCATTATCAACACTGTCAATTTATACGGGGCGTAAAGTACAATGCCTTATGCCATTAGTGAGGGTGAGTTTTTGATAATAAAACTAGCCACCCTTTTAGAGTGCAAAGCATTTTTAAGAAACGAACATAAAATTGCTGATTGTTTAAATAAAATATCACATTTTTTGTAGAATCACTTGCAATACACCTCAATTTTTTTAGTGCTCGTGAAAAAAATGCCAATCATCACTAAAGCTGGTAAAATATAGTGTTAACTAATTTTTTTGCGTTTTTATTTAGTGAGACTGCAATGTTTATAAAAATCAATATTTAGTGCACTACCCCCAACTATGAAATTTAAACTGTTGTTGCTGTTGGCTATGACGATTATCAAGTTTTCCACTTTTTTTTTGTACTTTTTTTAGAAATACAAATTCCTTTTTAATGTGACTTGGTTATATTGCAAGGAAAAAGAATTAAACTTTGTTGAATTAATAGTGCAATAATTAAAGTCAAATAGTTGAGTTAATAAAAAATTTAGTAGATTTTTTTATTAAATTTTTGGAAAAATGTGTAATAATATCAGAATTGTGAGGGACCTTTCTTTTACAATATAATCAAAATCTTTTTTTTTTTTTTTGAGGAAGCAATTGTAAATCCAAATTCCAGCCTACAAATAACTATTTAAATTAGTAATACTTGGTCCATGATTTTATCCAGTTCACTATGAGGGACTATTCAAATAAGCTTTAAGACGCATGCATTTATTACCAACATCGTGAAAACTTTATACAAAATTAAGTCAGTTAACTTCAACGTAAAAACAGACACTATTTGCCATGGCGCATAGAAATATTTCATGAAATTTAACTGTTTTAGAGTATGCGACATGTCCCTAAAACATTATTCCTATTTTCTTTTGGTGTCCCTACGAAAACTCGTATTCGTTCAAGTTGTATTGAATATTTCACCTCGTAATACATAATTTTGCGTGATTATAATCCTTCTCCCTTAAATAGAAAATATGAACCATTTTGCCCTAAAACCAATATTTGGGGTATTTACAAGGTGTGCTATCAAGTCATATTGTCAAATATCCCAAATTTTACGATACAATAAATAATAAGAATTTTTGTGCTGTCATAACTTCTCAGAAGAAAACTAAATTATGAGGGTTGCTGACAGCCCTCATTTATTTATCTTGTTATTATTTTAAGACATATGACTTTATGACTACCTTCTGAATGGCCCAATTGGCCAAAGCATTCGTTTCTCGAGTTCTTTCCGTGTGTCCACTATAGTTTAAGACGTTGTTTAGGCAAGCACCACCAAATAACCTATTTTTAACCAACAATTTTTAAATATATATTTGTTAATTTAACCATATTATTGGTACCGGCGACCATACTATTGCTAAATTATTTCTCCATCAAAAAGAAACAACTATATTTGAAATGCCTCCGAATATATTATGGTTTAAAATAACAGTAATATGATTGCATATTATTTCAATTTTCGCAAAAATTCTATCGTACAAAAACTTTAATTTTGATTTAAATAGAAGTTTAAAATTTGTTAGCCTTTTCAAATATATCATAACATCAATGATTGTTATACAATTTGGTTTCTCCATCCTCATTCAGATTAATGCAACAATAATCTGCTCATATTAATCTTATTTGATTTAACAACACTCGATCATTGAACTTTCCTGTCATTTACCAATAATCTTGTATAATTTTTCTAGTTGACCTGTAAAAGCAAATCGATATTTAAAGCAGAAAAATACAAACATTTGCCAAACAATAATTGTCTGTCTGACCTGTTAAAAAGTTACAAAAAAAAAAATTGAAACGAAAAATTAAAATTCTAAAATGTTTACAGCAACAACATGTAACAATGCCAACGTCTGCCTGCCAGCCTGCCGGCTCTACAGGAGTCCTTTTACTTGCAACATGCCATGGTGATATGAATTTGCCTTTTGCTACTTTTTTCCTATTTTTGTCTAATGAATGAAGTGTGACTATTTGAAAAGAGTTTAACAAGAGGCTTTTGAGGGGAAGGAGTGTTTGATAAACATATTTGGGAACTTAAAATTGTGGTGTTGAACTTTTTTCACAAACAAAAAGAAATGAAAAATTCAATTCTGATAATTTCATAAAAGGACATGCTGTTTATTTTTTTTGGTTTTAGATATTATAAGTATCGAATTAAAATTCGAGTTTTTTTTATTTCACAAGAATCAAATAAAAAAGAATGAACAACTATTTTATATATTTGTATACCCTCCACAAAACGAAGGGAAATTTGACAGTCGTAGGACCATTTTTAAATGATTTATATACATTTATCACAAGCGGGCTTTAGAGGATAACTTTTTTAAGCTAGTGCCCGTTCACATTGTTCGATTCTTGTCGCTGATTTTAGGTTTATGGCTGAAAGAGGAGAGATAAATAGCACACAAGCGAGTGTACTCTTCGTTTTGTTAGCTCATTTGGCGAAAAATATATTTAAATTCGGCCGCACAAGAGTGGCCATATACAAAAATATTTTACAGCTAAATCAGCTTTAAAATAATGTCAAACTGCCTAAAAATAATGCTAAAATTTAAATGGTATTATTTTTTTTTTTTTTTGTTATTTCAGTTAATATACCTTTATACATGATTTATTTAACATAATTCTTCCCTATAAACTCACATCATATCACTAGAACCAACTGATTAAAAAATTACAATAAAATATTCATTAAACATAAAGGGCCGTTTTCTCATTACGCGATTATCTTTTTCCCCAACGAAAAACTGCGCATTACCGATATTTGGTTTTCTCAATGTCTCATTTGCTTATATTCTGTCGCAAAGCTAACCAGCATTTATCTGCCAATTATTTTGTTTTCCTTTTATTTGCCGTACAGATAAATTCAATCAGCTGACTCCCATGTTTTACATGTATTTTAAGAGGTGCTGCCAACTAAAAACAATGTTTTTTGTCGGTATATTGAGAAACCCATAATCGTTAATCATTTTAAACCGCACTGGAGAGGTGGTGGTGAATTTTACCATCTCTTTATATTTTTTTAAAATACTCTTGCGTTGCACTTAGTCTATTTAATTCCCTTAGTATCTTCTCATATCGTGATCATTGTTATTTACTTGGTTTTTTGGCTGAGCTCGACTTAGCGTGAGCGGATGCACATGCTGGTGTAAAATTACCACTCGTCGTCTTTTGCGTAATTTTTTCTTTGAAAATATTACCACCTCGTCGGCGTTAGCGTAAGTATTTTGCAGAAAACAATTTACCCCACATCAAAATAAACGTAATATTTTCATAGAATTATTTTTATCACTCGTCCGTTTTCTTGTTGGTAATAAATTATTTATTCCAAAAACGTTATTTTATATTATACAAGCTTAGCTAAAGGTACTTGGCCACCCTCATTAAAATAAGTACATTTTATTAAATCTCGTAGATTGCTTAGAAAGCTGTTCGTATCAAGTTTGAACTCTCTGACTATTACCTGTCTGCAGCTATACAGAAATCTAAGCGGTCTTTATATTGAAGGCCTACTTTTTGAGACCATTTTTGACAGATGATGGGTATTGTTAACCATTCTATTTGTACCAAATTTGGAAAATTTTATACTAATCATTATTTAGATATACAGAATTGTATTTTGTGCCATGCCCACTTACATAACCCCGCCCACTTTTTAACTGATGTTGCATATTGGTAGCAAATCAATTTTATATCTTTCTCTTACCGTTCTTTAGATATAAATTAATATGTTTTATGTCACGCCCACTTCACCAATCCCATTTTTGTAGAGAGGTTGTGTATTGATAACCCAGCTATGTGTACCAAATTTTAACAAATTGTCTCTTACCGTTCATTAGATAATAAAAATGTATTTTGTGTCACGCCCAATTCTCTAATCCCACGCACATTTTTTGGGATGTTGTGTATTGCTAACCAAGATGCTTGTACAGTAGTTTTGACTTAACTGCCTTTTGTTTACGTGCACTTTTGACTTAACTGCACAAAATTGATAATTTTTGGAATTATTCTTTCTAATTCCATACAAATTCCTTTTTTAAGTGCACTTTCTATACCTGCATTTTAAAATTATTTTCATACAAAATATTAAAGTTAGCTGCACTTTGACTTAACTACCCAAAATAAATATTTTCTGGAATTATTCTTCAAAATCCTTGTCTACGTGCATTTTGTATACCTGCACATTTTTCATATTTTTGGGCAGCTTTAAAATATTCTCATACAAAACATCAAAGTTAGCTGCACACATAAAAATATATGATGGCCACTTTTTCACATAAATATCCAATTTAAGCTGTTTATAAAAATATAAATCGCAATTATTTTGTTTTTTATGTTCTTTGTGAATTCTCATTAAGGGTACTCATGATGTCGCTTAAAATTGCCATTTGTGCAAATGCGCAAACTTACGAGTCTTGTTTCATGAAGCCCTTTTTTTTACTTTTGTGTAATTTTAAACAATTAATGTCAGTTTGTAAGAAACGTCAATACAAAAATAAATTAAAAATTAAAATTCAAAAATATAAAAATTTCTGTTTAAATTTGTGATTAATATTTATGAGAAATTTGCTTTTAAAAATGCTCAAAGAAAGCCAAAAGACAAATTTACTGAAATTATTGCTAGAATTTATTGTTTGTGATTTATAGACACTTGGATTTTTCATTGAAAACGACGTTAAAATCATTAAAAGATCTGTTTGTATAAATGCACAATTGAACAGCGCAAGTTTACGAGACAAAATTGTTGGGCAAATTTACCAAGTTTGTGTAAATGAATTCTCACACAATTTTTGACAGTTCATTTACGAGGGCGTAAAAATGCACAGTTTGCACAGATTACGAGACTTATAAACGATATCATGAGGACCCTTATTGTTTTTGTTAATGTTTCTTTTATATTAAGTAAACATACATTCATGTATAAAATGATCTGTTATTTCCCAGCTAGCATAGGCTGTTTGTTAGACGATTATGTTTAATATACAACTCCTTAAAGAATCTTCTGGTGATTATCTGACGAGTAACAAAAACATCTAAATCTTTTTTTAATTTATTTATTTTTTGACACGCTCGTCTTTAAATCTTGAAATTAATCTTTTGGGACTCTCTGTAAGAGTCGTATAACAATAAGCCACCTAAATAAGACAGTTTTTGAAGTATGAAAATGCTATTACCAATACAATTTTAATAAAACAAACCGGTCTAAGGATCTGCAAAAAAGGATTTTCTGACAGGATGGTATTGATTTCGCGACCTTAAGGTTTGTTTTATAGAAATTGTATGAAAATTAGAAGTTTTGGCATGAAAAATACGCCTGATGCCCTTATTTAGGTAGCTTAGTCATACGGCTGAGTATTTCAAGGGTTGTAAAATAATACCTACATGAGTCTCATACGACTCTTAGCATGCTTTTTGAAAGACTCGTTAGATAATCTCAACAAACATCATAAACGATTCCCATTACGATTAATATAAGCGTTTTTCGCTGCGTTATGGAAGAATCTCTTTTACGAATCAGCACGTGTAACAGTTTCTCCCGTGCTAGGAATCGTCTTCAATTAAAAAATGAGCTCGTCGACGATCAAAAAGACTCTTTGTGAGATTCCCAGTAAACTCCTGGGTTGGAATAAAATTTTAATAAAATATAAATTTATGTATTAAAAAAATACATTTTTTATTCTTCTTCTTTAAAATCAAACACTTTACTTCACCTGCACTTTTGTGCAGGTAACCACAATTGTTATGGGATAACACAAACACGTTGTGCTCAAAGAATTCAATAAACTTAATTCTGTGGCATACAAATTTCTTAAGATTAGTTTCCAAAGCGTTATTATTATAAAACGGAGAGGTCTCATTTACATATCATGTATGAACAAAACTGTTCAACTGTTATACTAAAAAATACTGTCCTGTATAAAAATTTAAAGTTTTAGCCGTTATGCAAAACAAAAATAAAAAATCATATTTTTACAATAATATAATTTAATACGCTTTTAATAAGATTAAAAATTTAATTTTATTTCATAAAAATAGTGATTATTAATACATTATAGTGTATGGGTACCCGGGTACTCAGGGTGCTAAACAATGTGGATAAAGTTGGGTATTAACACAGGGGTTAAAGAAAAAAATAATGATGGCATTCATAGAATAGTAGAAAGCCATTTAAACCACATAGCATATTCTGCACCACCCTGTACCTAAAGCTTTATCAACATACATTGTTGCCAACTTTGCCAATTACTGGCTAGTTTAAGCCATATTCCAACATGTTTCGGCAAGAAAAAGTTAATATAGCCGTTAGTTATATTTAGGGATGAGATTTTCATGCACTTAAAAATAGAAAATATGCACTTAAAACTCCAAAATATGCATTCAAAAAATAAAAAATATGCACTAAAACCTTAAAAAATTTCCATAAAAATCGTTTTTAATATTTTTAAATATATAAAATTCACTCTATTGTTATTCAAATATCTTTAAAAAACTTAAATAACTAGTTTCACTTTTTGTTTGTTTAAACAAATAAGTATGTTCTGTGAAATTAAAAGTAAAACTGTGTCTTGTACTTGTAAATTTATTTTCAGAACCCACTTTGATTCCAGATCAGATCGCAAATATTTGAAAATAATATCTTGAAATCCTCAATTTTTTTATTTTTTGCAAAACTTTTTGGGTTTTTTATTTAATTTTTCGGGCTATTCTTTCTTCCACATTGTTAATTTTACTTTCTAAAAATATCATTTAATTTGATTTGAGTATTAAGTGAACTAAATCCCTCCTAATTAGTTATTGTTTCTACAATATACTTACACGTAGTTGGAAAATACCAATGCTAATTGACTTCTGATATTATTTAAATTTAATATTTCTTTTACTTTTTTAATTGCATAATCATCGGTATCAACATGGTTTTCTATCATTCTTAAATTACTCGAAGTTTTCTGAATAGAGCTTTAAAGCATCTAGCCAGGCACCATCTTGTTACAACTGGCTGCTGTGGAAGAGGAACCAAGGGAATAAATTTCATTAAAAATTGCCATATTATCGAATTGGTTTCTAATTTCCTGTGCAACGCGGTGTAACCCATCTACCTACCAAGCAAGTAACATGTAACAGTTTGGGCTATAATATTTAAAACCTTAAAGCTCCAAAAGATTTTTTTTATTTAATTTAAGATTTAAGGTTTTTTTTGTATTTTGAAAAATTTGTGTTAGAACTTTTTTTATAATATGGAAATTAAAAAAAAAATTACTTAAAAATGTCAAAATATGCAAAAATATGCATTTAAAACCTAAATATGCAAAAATATGAATTTTCACCAAAATATGCAACAATATGCAAAAACAAATCGTTGCCATTTTAAAACAAATTTAATGATTCGGAAAGATAATTGGTCGGCATCGTTCATAGACTTTCGAAAAAAAACATACATTTGCATGGAAATCATATCCCTAGTAATTTCTTTCAGCCTCTTTCATTTAGCAAAATTTATTTTAAATTTTAAAACCTGTTGGACCAAAAATTATTTAGTTGCTGCTATGATAATCGTGATGCATGAGTTTACGAAATTCTAATACGCCAACACGAAGTGAAATATATGTTTCATCTTTAAAAACATAAAAAAGGCTTCGCATGATTTAACTGTTTTTCTTTTCTTGCTATTTTTTGTTTGAAACTGCGCTATTAATTCATGAATAAATAGCGAGGATTGATGACCAAAAATATAACCATAAAATTTTTTTCTTTGAAAATTAATTAAGCATATCCTTCTTACTTAATGCCATTAGTTTTAAATGTTAACAATTATATCCTATATGATTCCTTTATTTTTACCTAAAGTGGTTACTAAAAAGAGTACTCATCTTTTTCTAAATTTATTTTCTCCTATAGAGGAATAACTTTAAAATTTCTCCACAACGAATTTCTTTTTCTTCTATTTACTCAAATATTTTTTTCCTTTTTTTTTTTTGTAAAAATAAATAACCAACCATCATTCTTTCAATCATCATTCGAACAATGAACAAAATTCTTTTAATTAAATTTTTTTTACTGTCTGCGGTCAACAAAAGACCAATAATTACTTCTATTGTTTAGTTATATTTTGAGGTTAGAAATGTGAGGTTTTTGCGGAATTTAATGAACTGTGTAGCCAAAAACTAAATTTTTTTTGCAGCAAAAATAAAAGGAAACCCAAAATGTATTGAGTATGTATAATTTATAGCCAGAGTGCATGACTTTTATACAGACACTTTCGAGTAGCAATAAATTTCAATAATCAATAATGAGTTTGAAGCATGATTGCAATAGCACGAGCAACAACAACAAATATTCCTTAAGGGTAATTAATGGTAAATAAGCCAACAACATGGAACTTTTTGCCACTCCACATTTACAAAAAAAACCTATTTTTATGAAATTTAAACCAAAAACTATTCGTACAAATATAAAAAGTCAAACTTGCATCAAATGCTTAAAAAGAAGATGAAATGAAATGGAATTGTTTTAATAGCAAACTGTGATTGTTGGCAACTTGATGATGATGATGCTGCTGCTGCTACTGATAGTGCTCTTGCACCACTTTTGCTTGCATGATATTTAGAAAACGTATATTTCGAATGTGTTAAAAATGAGTGTCCCCCATGGGGTTTCCCTGGGAAAACACGTAGCAAAAATACAATTCAAATGTTTTTAAGTTTCATCTAATGCAACAAAAACAAACACACACGTCCTTAACTTAAATATCTAGAATTAAACATTTCAAATATACACGGATTATATGGTAGTTAAGAATTGTTTTACTCGTTCACTTACTCACTCTTTATTTTGGCATATTCACACATCCCATATAGATTTTCTACATTCAAATATTCAGAACACTCGCTCTACATTATCGTTGACATGATTTTTAACTGCAATATCAAAACAACAGAAACAACTAAATCCGCATTAAATCATCTTTAGTTTAGAATTAGACGAGGGCCATGAGATAAATGGAAGGATATTTATAGAGATTGGAAGATTTTTCATAATTGACGTATTTTTCTTTCATCTAAAGGCCAGTTTACACGGTAATACAATGTATTACGACTTTGAAGAATCAAAATATTATGAAATTCTCTCCGTGTTTAAAAGAAAAAAATAAAAATCTGTTGTACATATGTATTTTTCATGTTTACACGGATGGTACAAGTAAAGGCGAATTCAATTACAACTAAATTTATTTGTGATTTGCGACTAAAAAATGGAAAATTGTTAGGTAAGATTTAATTTAATTTATTAATTCATGTATTAGAATTAAGAAATATATTAATTTAAGGTAAATATTTATTTTTTATATTTGTTTTAGCATACTTAATTATGAGGGGTTGTTCACAACAGTCGTATATTTTCATGTTATTATTTTAAGACTTATGACTTAATGACACCTTGTGAATATACAGTTTGTTTGGCACTGAGCTATTTTATGTTTAAAATTATATAATTTAAATGGAATATAGCGTGTGATCTTTTTAACAAAAGGATATTTTAAAATACAAAAAATCCTTGCTAGAATTTATAAAAAATTAAGTTCATCAATTTTAACTTTGTAATTAGATGGATTTGCTAATTTTCAACAATGTTGTAGGTACATGAATCCTTTGACGGAATTTTTTTTAAACAGAAATTTTGTTTATTATTATTATATATACCTCCATGCAAAATATTATTAGTCTGGGCCAACTCCTTCTATTTTTGCACAATTTTGTTCAACATCAAAGCATTGTGGGACGGTGCCACAAGCCACACAATCAATTTATTAAAGAGTAAGTTTGGTGAGCGTGGTATTTCTGAAAGTGGGCCAATCCAATTGTCCGCCTCGTTCGTGCGATTTGACGCCTCTTGACTTTTACTTTGGGGCTACGTGAAATCATCGGTCTATGCCAACGTTGGAAGAACTCAGCTCCAACATTGAACGCGAAAAGCGGCCGTTTCGGCCGAAATGTATGACCGAGTCTTTGGGTAGCCATATGAACGAAGTCGAGTTCCATTCACTAATGTTTTTATTGTATTCCAATTTGATCACAAAGTTTTGGAAATATCTCAAACGGTTTGCGTTTTATTTAAAAAAAAGTTGCCAAGTCCTTATTGGAAAACCCGTTATTACTATTAATGGCTTGTGAACAGAAATTTTCATAATCGCAATTACGATTAAAAAAATATTCCCATTATAGGCTTTTTTCATCTTTATGTACATAAAAACGTTTATGCCGTGTATGTGCTCCTAAAACTCAAGAACCGATGGACCAATTGACACCAAAATTGGAAAATAAATTATTTTATTTTTTAATGCCGATTAGTGGCGCTATTGATATTAAAATTATTAATTTAGGGTGATATTTGGCTGAAATTCACAATATCGAGGGCCTATATTCAAAACCCTCTATCTTTGATTTTGACGAAAATTACTTTTTAATGGTAAAATGTTCAGTAAAACAAACCTCATGTATGGTGTGATTTTCATTACAAACATATTTTTTTTTGCTATTTTATTTGCATTTTTGTATTTTCTCTATCTTACACAATTAATTTTTCTGAATGCAAAACCCTCTATCTTTTCTAATAATTAATTTTCAAATATTTTTTGGAACAAGTTGTTCTTCCAATACATGTTTTTTTACTATTTTTTGCAAGCTGAACATGAATTTGACATTTTTAATGGTTTATCAAAATAGCAAAAACAAAATAAAAATTTGTTGCTATAACTTTTTGATTAATATTTTTAATTATTATTTTTTTTATCTTATGTTGTATTATTAGCCTTTATCTTAAATAAGCCAGGTTATACACCGACAGATGGCATTAATAAAATCAAAATAATTTATTTTTATTAAAATTCAAAACCCTCTATCTTTTCATTTTCATACATACATATTGAATATTTTTGAGAAGCAAAATCCTCTATCTTGCATAAAGTCCCCAATAATGCAAAATTTTAATGAACCAATCATCTGTGAGATTCAGTAGTTCATTTAAAAAATATTGTAGAATACCGAATCTTAATAACTCAATTAATACGCGAAAAAAACAGTTTTTTGGCTCTCCTGAAAAGTTGTGTTTTTTAAGATAGAGGATTTTGAATATAGGCCCTCGATATGTATTTATTTAACAATAATAAGTTTCCTGATAAAATTTCGACCCGGTAGATAGCGCTGGGGTCAAGTTATTAACAACACCAAACAGCTAGTTTTTAATACAAAATTACAATAATTTTTTTTTCTCAAAAAATTAATAAAAAAAAAATTATTTTTCAGGAGACCATAAATTACTTTTTTATTTAAAATATCAAAATTCATGAAAATAAAAACTTTAATATAAAAAAATTAAGTTATATAAATTTATTTCAAGTAATCTTTTAATTTAAAGCCAGAAAGAGAGTTCTATAAGAGAAGGAGACATGGGGATAGATGTTTTAAATTTACCACAGGAAATGGTCTTATCTCATTTTTTATTTTGCTTAGCCGTTTGGAAGATACAAGTTACCTAAGAAATTTTCATATAAAACATAACCGTTCCATGGCAGTCTTATTTTTGAAGTAAATAGCTTGAACAAATTATTATTTCATTGGAGTAAAAAAGAAAACTTTAGGCCTAACAAATCTTTTGTAGATTTTCCTTATAACAAATGCGGCAGAATTGTTTACCCAAATGTCTATTGATGCCATAATGAACTCGAAGTGAAACACAATTTTGAAGTTAAATTTGTAAGCGATGTTTTGGTAACATAAAGTAGCCAGATCTTACAATCATATGGCTTATTATTTTCTATTGAAAAGTGAATGCCAATTCTTTTCCCTCTCTCCAAAAATCTCAAGGTTTGACGAGTCACACTTGACGTGTAAGAACCAGCACATACGAAATAATAATTTATAAGACACTTCTTTCAATATATAAAAATATGGCTGCCAACAGCGATTTAAATGTTCGTCGATTTATTTCTTTTTAGTTTCTTTACTTTTGTGAATCCTTGTATAAATATTATATATGAACTAGTTTTAATCACTTAATAACACTTTGTAACAATAAAAGTCTTCATTTTAGGGTCTAGAAATATAGGCGTCATAACAAAGATTAGTGAACTTAGAGAACTCCCTTGAAATTGTTGAAAATTCCGATCAATTTCAAACAAAATTTATGTTTCGACAGAATGTTTTCAAAAACTGCCGTAGAAAAGAAAATGTTAATCATTTTAAAAACAACATCTTATACCAGATGTCACTTATCTCTTAATGAAATACGTATCGTTGTTAATAAACCCCTTTCAAGCACCCCATTAAAACATTTGACAGCCCTCGTACACTGCATGTCTGCACTCATAAAGTTGTCAATTTTAAATAAGAGGGTTAACAACGATTTTGATGGCTGTGCTATTAAATAAAAATATATTTAGTTGTTCTTGTTGTTTATTCTATTTCTATTATATTCTTTTTTTTAGCTATTGTTCTGTGGTTATGTGGATAATGATCGATAAAATCTATCTGGGCGCACACATTTAAATAAACAAACAACCAGATAGCACTAACCCAACGAGATTAAGAAGAAACATCAGTCGCTATTCCCAAGAGCTAATTGAGTGTGTAGTCAAAATTAAAAATAGTGGTAGTGAGGAATGAAAAAGTGTTTTAAAATAATTTAGAACAGAAATAGAGATCGATGTGTTTGGTAACAAATTAAGGCGATATTTGCTCATAAATCTAGAGTGTTTTAGTTTAAAACTATTTGTTTGTAAGTTGCGAAGAAATGTGTCAGTGTTTAATTGTTGAAAATTAAAGGGAATTGTGTTTTATTAAGAGGTAAGGGAAACAGTTAATTCTTTTCAAAACTTATAGTTATTAGCCCACCGAAAATTGAAAAGTTATTAAAAGCTAATTATTTTTCGATGTTGTTATAGAGAAATATTTAGATTTTACAAATTTTATTAATTTACCCATAAATTTGTTCACTTGGATGAACAATCAGACTGCAAAGTTGTGCAAACGTAATTTCTTATTTGTGAGAATATTTTATTGTAGGTTCTTTTTAATATTATCTTCCTTAAAAGAGGTGATTTTTGATAAACATTATTCCAAAAAAAATTTTCTTACATGGTGTGTAATCTAAGGAAGAGTTCAAAGAGAAATATTTTATTCGGATTAGCGGTAAATTTTTATTTTGTTTTAATCATTATTCAGTTAAATTATTATGGAAAATATTTCACGTTCGAACCGCTACTTATTTTGCCATTATCTTTGACATAGAATCGCGCCTTTCATAAAATTTAGCATAGATAAAAATGCCCTCTTAGTGCTATAATTTAAGGGTTAAAAGAACGGACAAATATTTGTTGCTTAAAATGTTATTGCCTTTTCAATTCGTACGACTGTCACATTCAACACTTTGGAATTACCCATATGTACATATGTATACAGCTGTAATTTTGATATATTTATAAAACTAATGATTGATTAAATGTACACTCATAAAATTATTACAGTAAATGATTGTGGGTTATAAAATTCGGTTTCCGTACTGTCAAAATTAAATAAAAAAATATATTTATTTTACGAATAATTTTATTTTTTAACATTTATGTTTGTTATTCAAAAAATAAACTACCAAAAAATAATGTTTTTTCGTATATTTTTTGTTATGTAGTTTCATATTCAATTTTAAGGAATATGCTGTTTAATAAATAAAAAATTAAAAAATTAATGTAAAAATCATTTGTTTTAAATGAAATGAAAATGATCCGTTTTTTAAATGAATTTTAAGTTTTTTAAAATGAATTTTCGTTTGAATTTAACTACATAATATTTTGAGTGGAGAATGCAGAACGAAAAAAGTTCATGCGAACATACATATAACTTTGGTTACACGGGTACCCCTTTATAACTTTTAATCATTGTCGCCTTACAGAAGCCAATTTTAACTTTGAACCTGTTAAATAAAAATATAAAAAATTCAATCAATAATTTAATATGTATATTCCATTAAAAAAATAATAAATTAACAGCCTCTGATTCGCTCATGTTTTCATATTTAAATCATTGGGAACTCCAGTAATGTGTTTTCGCCTGGTACCGGAAGCCTATAGCTATGTAACAACAAAGCCGAATTTCATTAATGGAACGATTTTATACGACATAAATTTTCTAGATCCAAATTTCCAGTACTCTATTGGTATAAGATTTATTCTTTAAATAAAAATATTAATTATTAGTTTAATTTTTATCGACCTTTTCCAAATTTGATTGTTATGTTTTTTAGAAAACTCTAAACGGGCTTTCTAAGGTCTTGTGTTCTATGAAAATAAAAAGATTAAATCATAATTTTTTTCTTCCGATATTTTTATTGATATATAATCTTCTCGTCAAATTGTTTTCATTTAGTTTTATACACACAACATAAAACATAATTTTTTTTGAAAACACAAATGAAAAAACTATTGTTATTAAAAAAAATTATAAATTTTTGTTAAACTATATCACAGTAGGAAATTATCAAACTATTCTGAAAATAATTATTTTGAATTTACTTATTTATTTTACTAAGTCTATGTTTATTATCCGTACATACTAACCCCCGTATTTATAAAAAATTGTTAATTTAATAAAGGTTTACAAAACCAATTTTGAATAAAAATTTGCCTTAATAAACGTTTGTTAAATTTACTAATCATTTATAAATACGGAGGTCAATATTCAATTAAACAATTTTTCTTAATAGAAAGACAGTTACTTGTTTAAATTTAAAATAATATTTCGCTTTTCAACATCAACAATTAAAGAGAAGTCTAAAAAGTTAAACATTTCATTAAAACTAAAAATACATTTCCCAAACAGATCTGCGATTCCTTATGCCCAATTTTCAGGATTGTATTGAAATCTATATTAAGTTAATTTTCATAAAAGCTTAAATCGTTTTTAAATACAGATTGGTGTTTTGAGTTTTATTTGAAAAGTCTTATTTAATTAAGATAAAAGTATGGTAGCACTACTAAATACAAAAAAAAATATAAACAAGTGTATTTATTTACAAGGTGGTCTGAAAAAACAGCTGGCTGTTAATGCTTTGCCTGTTGTTGTTGTATTGTTGTGATATTTAGGCCACCTTGCTAAAATATTACAATGGAAACTTAAGTTGAAATTAAGTGTACCACATCGGTGACTTAAGCTCCACATAAGTTTTTAGTGAAGAATAGAATTTTGTATTTAAAACGATTTTAAAAATAAATGTGTTTTAATATCAATCCTGAAAATTTACCATTAGTTTGTTTGAAACGCTTTAACATAAAGTGGGATACTGAATCGAAATTGCGTTGAGGGATATTCAATAATATCGTACTTAAAAGTCGAACCAAAGCAAGTCGTGATGAAAATGCTGGATGATGAGAGCATAGAAAAACCTCGAATACGTCATTCGATAAGATCAATGGGAACGTTATAGTAGGGATCCCATACAGTTGCGACATATTCTATAGTGTACGGTTACCTAATCTAGTTTATAGCCAGTGATATAACAGTGAACACACACACCACATCTACTCGAAAAAGTCATTTGCTTGCATTTTAAGAGGACTTGAATATTATAAAAATTGTCCAAGTCTTTTTAAACACAATTTTGATCTGCTGAATTTTTTGCAATCATCAGTATATTGGAATGATTTATGCAAATGCATGTTTTCTGTCGATAGTCTAAGAACGAGTTGACCAATTGACACTTATTTTAGACAAACTGGGTACTTGGCGTTTTAACATAAGTCGGGTACGCTGAATCCAATGGTGCTAACCGTTTTTTTAGGTAAGCTCTTGTTTTCGAAGTATACCGTTATTTCGAAAATGGAGGAATTTGCACAATATATATTCGGGTAACTCATAAACGGTTTAGATTATGAAACTACTTTATATTTTTAACTAGTACAGTCTTACCTTTCCGAATCATTAAACTTGCGCTAAAATAGCATCGATTTCTTTTTCATATTGTTGCATATTTTGGTGATAACGCGCATTTTTGTATATTTAGATTTGTAATGCATATTTTGATATTTTTGAGGAATTTTTTTTTTAATTTCCATACAAAAAGATCTTAAAAAAATTTTAAATACGCAAAAAAAACCTTCAAAAAAATGTTTAAATAATAAATAAATACTTTTGGAGCTTTGCTTTAAAAACAATTTTTCAAGATTTCGACAAAATATCCTTCTACCCAATAAAAAATGCAGCTTCCAACGAAGCAGGTTTGTAAGGGAGAAACATAAACGTTTCGCTTACCATTTCGCTGACGAAAGACATGAATTTTATATGGCGAGTTCCCATTTTGAAGCAATACATTTTTGATACATAAAGCGCATTATTCAGCGCATATAAAAATTGTTGTATGTAACGATCGGCCTTTCACACTGAATGTTTAGAAACAGTTCTTTTTTAGTATTCTCCCTTACAAACCTGCTTCGTAGTAAGGGAATGCCGTAGAACTTGAAATCTTATTTTTTTATAAAAGTTGTTGAGAGTTCTTCCACTTACTTTACTGCATTTCTGTATGTCTTATTGCGTAGTGCATAATTGAGCGCTTATTTTTTTAAATGTACCATTAGTGTTTAGCAAAGTGATTTAATTTTTTATTGGGTATTTTAAAACGATGCAGCACCTTACATGTTTTAAAATATTTTACCCAATTGGAAACCAATACTATAATATTGCAATTTCTAATGAAATGTATTTCGCTGGTTGCTTAGGCCAGATCGTCAGGAAACTTCATCCACTTACCTACTTACAACTACAATAAATGCTGGAAAAATTCCAACCAATTGAATTGGGCTATGTAAGAAAAGATAAACTCACCGTTTGTTATTAATGTTTTTGTTTAAACGTTGATATTCTTACAAGTGAACTGTTGCTTATGATTCTTATTCGCTTAACAGTTTTATTTGTCAAATATCTTTAGTTTTTCTAAAATCTTTGGATGCAGGATCCTGACGAGCCTATAAGTAAAAGAAATAATTAATTTAAATAATATCAGAAGTGAATTAGCATTGGTATTTTCCAACTACGTATAAGTATGTATATTGTTGAAATAAAAACTTATTAGAAGGGATTTAGTTTACATAGTACTCGAGTCAAATTAATTGATATTTCAGAAAATAAAATTAGCAATGTGGAAGGAAGAATAGCCCGACAAATTTAAAAAAAAAATCCAAAACATTTTGCAAAAAATTATAAGCATTTCAAAAAATAAAATGGATTTTTGATCTGATCTGGAATCAAGGTGGATCTGAAAATAATTTTTTTTAGAAATGCATTGGCATTCTTCAAGTACAAGACAATGTTTTACTTTTAATAAACAGTACTTATTTATCTAAGCGAACAGAAATTTAAATAATTAAAGCTTTGTTCACACCTATTAAATATTTGACGTCCTACACTTAACCACTAGTTGTGCTAAACAATTATTTGCTTTTGCAAAAGATTCGCCTAGATAAAACATCATTTAACAGTTTATAAATTAACTTAATATATCAATAGAAATAGGTTAAATTTTTTTTAATCATTTTACTGGTCACTCTTTTTTTGGATTTTTTTGTCAAAAATTTTAACTTTTTCAATTTTTGTTTTTAGTAGTATTAAAAAACGACTTTTTATGGAAATTTTTAGAGTTTTTAGTGTATATTTTTTTATTTTCTAGTGCATATTTTGGATTTTTTTTTGGGTATATATAAAGCGCATATATTTGATTTTTTTGTGCATGAAAATCTATCTCATCCCTAATGATAAGTTAAACTAAAATGGGGCCGAGGTGACTTCCCTATTTAACACCGGATTTTTCCAAAATTTGCTAAATAAAATTTTTCCAATTTAAATTCTTTCTATAAAATAAAAGATTCCTATTAATTCAAACTTTTTTATTTTATGTTTGTTTTCTCCTAAAGAATTTTAAAATCCCATCGGTTGGCTTTCCAAGTATTATTTAATATTTCGAAAATTTAGTTATTTTTGAAAAATTGTTGTTAAAATTACTAAAATTCAAAATTACACTTGCAATGAAAAAACTACCGGATTTAAATTAAATTACACCTGATATAAAATTAACGTTTAAATGTTTCCAAAATAAACAAATTTCCTTTGAAAATCAGTCATCAATTCGCGCAATTTTATGGCGCACTTATTTCTTCCTTTTAAACGGTTTTTTTAATAACCCAGATTACCGCATATGAAGTGGGGATCATTCACAACAGACTCTTTTTCATTAAAATAATGCACCATTTGGGGCAGCTGGTGGCATCATTATAGACTATTAAGCTTTTGAGCTGCTAAGCCAGCAATGGTCGAAAAAGTGGTCCAAAATTTGGCGTCCAGAAAGCACTTTGCCAAAGACAGTCGCGTTGCGGTGCCTTTTTTGTGTTATTTTTTACAATTTCAATTAAATATCCTGTAATGATATTATCAAATTATTTTTTTGGGATAACAAAATTTTTAATTAATAAGATTTTGTTTGTCGTGTTTAATCCCAATTTTCATTCTTGATAAAAACGCTGAAATTTATTGATGGAGGATAAGCTAGGAAAATGTTTCCTGATGAAACCAGCGCATAGAAATTAGCTTGTCCTGCAACAATGAATTTCAGCGTTTTTATCACGAATAAAAATAAGGAATTCTTAACGACAAACAAAATCTTATTAATCCTGTAATGATTTCAAACGACATTCTGTTTCTTAATTAAGTTTAACAACTGTTCAGGGCAGTAAATACTGTCTAGAGATTTTTTTCCCGGTGTTTTTCGATTCCCGGGAAAACTGGAATTTTTTTAAAATTTCCCGGGATCCCGCTCCATATAAATAAAACAAAGTAAATTTGTTTTAAATTAATGAAAAATACTTTTTTTCAAAAAAACGCAAGGGAACTTGTTTACAAAGTAAGTAAACGAAATGCCTAAATACTACAAAAATTAATTAAAGGTTGAAAGGGGAACTTGAATTATTATTACCTTACGCTTTTATATGTAAATTTCGTATCATTATGCTCTAGATACAAGATAAAAAGATAACATAAACATAACAATTTAATTCATAAAACAATACTAAAAACAAACAAAAATTATGGTACTCAAGTTTTGATAGATAAAATATTTTAAATAAATATGTTTTATAAATATATTAACATTTTTTTACAGCTTAGGAAATAACATTAAGACACACTCAATGCGTTTAGAAAGTCGGCAAAGAGTATATTTTTTATTTTATTTACTTATTACCATGCTTCCGAAAAATTTCGTTCACTTTTGCTACCGAGATTGGACAAATAGTTTAAAGTGCAAAAGTTTAAAGTTGTTGCATATTTCTAATTCAAAATCCGAAGTAATTTTTCTTTTTTTATAACCAACATCTTTATCAGTCAAATGTATGTCAAGGTTAATGCAAAAAATAACATCAAACGGACTTCTTCTTACAAGATCCACCTGTAATATTTAGGACAATGTGTTTTTAAAATTGTATGTCGTAGAATCTTACACAAGTTTCCATAGTTTTTTTTATTTCGGTTTCCCACCACTTCCCGGTTATATAAGCCGTCACAAAATGAAACAAATTTATGTGCATCACCTTGTAAACATATCGTCATATCTCAAAAAAATTTTTTAATTTTAATTAATTAAAAAAGTGTTCCTTCATACTTTCTCGTAACAAAAAATCAATATTTTATCTTAAACTGAACCGAAGTTAGAGCAAAATATATCTTTAAATCAGTACATTTTGAAAACTTTAATCGCATTTTGCCAAGCATGTCCATTAGGGTGGTTCATAAATAAAAACATTAGATTTTGCTAATGGCCAACCGGAATATATATTAAGCACTGTGAAAAAATTATGCATGATTTTTTTTGAATTTTTCTGTTAAGGTTTAGGGGTCGCTACCGGCCCCCGAATTGTGTGTGTTTAAATAGTGGTATTATGGCCCAGAAATAAGGCGAATTCGAGCGTATTTTTACTATATTTAAAAAGATTAATTTCAAAATTAATAGGGATAACATATACATATATATTTACATAAAAATCTTCAAATAACCAGCAAACACAGAAATACACCCTATATATTGCCAAACGTATTGACTGGATGAAAAATATTATTGCGGCAATAATCGATTTCGTATTGCGGAAGATACTTCCTTCGGGAAGAAACGTGTCTCGATAGCAATACTCCTTAGCAATACGAAAGCGATTCTGTTAGATGATAAACTGGCAATATCGCCAGATAACCACATATAAGAAAATAAGAAGATATCGCCAAAATATCATTATGATGATAAAAAGAAGATTTTGCATTTTGAAAAACATTCATTTTATTTAACATACATTTTTTTATCACAAACATACATATAAGTAAATTATACTTACAAATAAAATAAAGTAAAATAAAATAATTTTGTAATTTCCAACAAATTCCTTTAAAATTGCATCCATTATGAGGGTTAAGTAATATCTGGATTAAGTTGAAAAGGAAACAGATTAATATATTACAGATTTATTTATTTTATATTTTATATTTAATATTTCTTTTTTTTATTTATGAATAAAATACAAATATTTTATAAATTTCTTTTCTCTAGAAAATAAAAAATTGCTTTGATTATTTCCTTTTAGATGACAATTTGGGGATATTGCTAAACTATTGCCTTAGGGGATATTTTCCATTTGTTTGCAGGGTAGGTTACATGTGTTTATTGAAAATATATACATATGTATTAAATCAAAAAAAAGTTTTAATGTTTAAACGTAAAATAGAAACTTAACAAAATCAGTCAATTCATGAAATTAATAATGATTTACATAAAATATTGTTATACCTTTGAAGAATTTTCAAGTTTTGCATAGTTTCTTAAAAAAAATTATTGGAGCAAAGTTGATTTATTACAGTTTGGGTATTTTTGTCTATAATCTTTCACCAGCGACAATAAATACTGCTTCTGCTGTTCATTGTTGGTATGTAGCTTATTATATTCCTCTATCAGTGCTACTCCTCTTTCTGCTATATCGTTAACAACTCTCATAGAACGAACTATGTCTCTACCATTTACGTAACCCTCATCTTCTTCCCATTCTTCAACACTTTTCTTTATGAAATTGGATGAAATACCGGTAATGCTAAAAAATCTAAGATTGTTTTTAGAAACAAAATCTTCTAGTTGTTTGCTAATTATAAGAGTGGCATCTAACGTAATCCGTTTTAAGGGATTTTCCGGTCCTTCGACATCTAAAGCGGCCACCATCTTTTTTTTGTATCAACAGAAACTTGGTCGTCAAATAAGGCGAATGCAATAAGCTCTTCCGATAAGTACCAAAGATGACCAAGGATTTTTTTTAATGGCTGCAGTTCCAATCAACTCATTTACTTCTGCATAATATTTTAGGTCCTTTAAAAGCTGTAGATCATTTCTTGGCTCACAAATTGCTGTTGGGGTTACAAACCAGTACTTTACATAAATTCTTACTGAAAATATACAAACATCTCGAATTGAGGATGTTTCGCTTTCAGTTAGCTTGAATTCGCTTGGTTGGTCAAATAGAAACTTTGAATAGGAAATTTGAATTTTTTTAAATGGTAATTGTTTTATATCAAAATTGAACACATAATTCAATTTGTGTTACGTTTATATTTGTATTTAGAAAAAGATCAAAAACTGTAGTTTCGGTTCCGAAGTCTTAAAAGAACGCGTTTGTTCTTGATGTGAAAGAAACTTTTGCACAGAAAACATATAATTCTCTAACAGTTTGAAATATTTCAAAAAATATATAAATAAGTAATCTATATTTTAGAGTTTCAGGGGCGGGCACTTGGGAAAATTGTGAGAGGCTAGGTCTCAACACGGGCCGATTCTAACGAATTTCACCCGAATCCATGATAAATTAAAAGTATTTTTAGTAAATTGAAACACAATATCTTTGTTATTTTTTAATTCTACCTTGCAATTTTAATTAATATTACAATCGGAAGGACGATCAGACAAAAGTCGCTTAGCCGTCTCAGTAAATGATTTCGAAAAAAAAGTTTCCCTCTTTTTTAAAAAATCTTTATTCAATAATGGTGTGCATAAAATTCATTTTTTTAATGCACACCCAAATGGAAGAATATATAAAGGCAGCAAGTTTTTTTCAAAAACGCCAAACTTTAAGGGCCGGTAGCGACCCCTAAATCTTTATACAAAAATTTTTAAAAAATCATGTGTTATTTTTTCACTGTACTTAATATATATTCCGGTTGGCCCACATTAAAATAATAAAAAAAAAAAAAAAGTGTCATATAGGAACCAGCCTATTGTCCATGGATTATTAAAAATTGCTGCCTGCATCTTATTTTGAATTTATGTTCTTTATTAACTCTTCACTTCACCAAATTTATTAATTATCAACTGTTGCGCGGCACATTCTGGTTTTGGTTAACTTTTTGCGTCAGTAGACATTGATTTACGAACGTACTCACTTCTTGTTATTGATCTAATCGGCAGCCCATCAACAGATGCTAAAGTATAAATAGCTTTTTTATGATACTATGATGAACTTTTATTTCCCGGGATCCCGCAGCAAAAATCCCGGGAAATTCCCGGAAAAAACCCTAATACTGTCTCAACTTAAGCATTTGGTAAATTTAAAACTTATTTTTCTTTAGGTAATTTTTAGTTAGAATACCCTTTTCCAAATAATTTAGCTTTCAATATCACTATGAAGCTCATATATAATGAAATTTAAACGTCCATCGGGCAGCATTCATTATCAAGTTTTTGAAATTTTTTCTTAAAAAGGAAGAGTGAATTTGGCATTTTTGGGATCATCAATATTAAAATGGCAGAAATCTTTTCACATAAATCAAATCTTTATATTCAGCCATGTCACTGACTACAATTCCGTTCGGAACCGAAGAAAACATAGTTGTTTGTTGACAGAAAGTGTATTTTTCTAATTTTTTGGCCTTTCAGATACAGATATGAAAACCGTTTATGAAAACAATAATGGTTTCATTCAGAAGCACCAAAATACGAAATGAATTCCTTTCCGAGCGGAATTGTACTCTGTGACATAACTGATTATTTGAATTTCAAATAACACCTGTTCTACAGAAAAAAGAAATTACCAACGCTATACCTAGACAGTGAGAATTTAACCAAATTTTCATTATGAATATTAACAGCCGTATTCATAATGAAAATTTGGCATGTAGTTAGCAAAAAGTTTATTCATAATACACTAACCTGGCTTATGATTGTCTAAACTCTTGTTAAAAAACTGCCAAACGTTTGCCAACTTGTGAAAAACAGCCGTTTAATTTTTATATGTGAAGGAAAAAATTACAAATTCAGCGATGATTAATGCAAAAGGTGTTGTAATAAAATGTGGCATCACAAAAATTCAGAGTTGATTTATTAAAAGTTGGCAGATAGAGAAAAGTTCGTTATAATTTAACTCTGTGCCAACAAGCTGCTGAGCTTAATCGACATTCTGCTTAGCAGCTAGTTGTACGTAATGCACAAACTGTGGCGAACTTTTTGTTATGAATACGGCTGTAAATATTTGTTGAATAAGTTAGTTTTTCTTAAGAGATATCTTCTTTTTTCTTAATTTTGGTGATCTTGTCGATTTTTATTGGAAATCCTCTCTTTATAAAAAAAAATAACTTTCTTTTTTATACAAAAAATTTTTATATTCTATTGATTTTGTGGCCCTTCAGATTGTTTTTAATTTAGTTTTAGTAATGTTTGAAAAATTGAGGTCTTTTTAAACAAATCTTAGAATTTCTTCAATTCTGTTTTTTAATTCGGAATAGTTACCTATTTTAAGAAAATTTTTAACTTCTGGTGTATAACGATTTTTTTCTCAAGCAATATTTTAAGATTTTTAGAAATCCAATTTTTGATTGATTTAAAATGTTATTTTTTATAGGCGATTTTTATTCAAATTTAACTAACAAAATTTTTTTAATTTTTTTTTTTGTATTCTTCTTTAAGCGATTGTTAAATATAATAATCGTTTATTACCGTTGCATAAACTTTTTTTTATGATCAACGTTTTTTTTCATTAATTAATTTTTTTAACAAATTCTTATTTTATAAAAAACTAGCATTCCTTTCTTTTGTGGACAAATTTATATCCTAAATTTTATATATCTAGGTTTTAACACAAAATTACCAACATTTTTCATCATAATTTTCTGTTTCCAAGTTTAATATTGTAGAAAATTCAAAAATTGCCACATGTAAAAGAACATATTTTATATCCCGTATTACCTCATTTTCATACTTTTTTTCTCCCCATTGAAGTAGCAAAAATTTCAATATTGTAGTGGAAGCCCATAATTAAATACTAACAAATATGTCAATGAATGGAGAAAAATGTGTTGCAAAAAAAGTACCAAAAATACGTATGATTTCAAAAACCTTACTTTGTTTTACCCCCAACACATACGAATTTCCAAAAATAAATGATGATAAATAATGATGATAAGTCAGTCCGACAGTAATGTCATAATTTTCTGCCCTTTTTTCGATTTTAGTGACTTTTATGACATAAGATTTTAAACGATTTTTGAAAAAAATTAAAAATTTTGTTTTTAAGATTTTAGCGGTTTATTTAATAAAAATTTTTCTTATAACTTATTTTTTTTCTTCCGTCCTAACGATTTTTAGGGTTTTTTTTTATAAAATAGCGACTTTGTATACGTTGACCATTTTCTTCGAATAATTTTTCATTAATTCTGAAATTTTGGAATTGAATATTACAAGTAATTATTAATTTTGTTGCCATAATTTATGTATTGAATCTTTATATATTAAATATGAACTAACAATAATAAATCAAATCTAATCCTTATACTTTATTTTATGTCCTGCCAGTGCCAGACAAAAATTTTCTTCATCGCAGGTTCTGTTCACATATGTATATATGTATGTAGGTGCTCTTCTCCTTAAGCGAGTGTGGCCGCTTTTTTTTATTTTTTATTTTTATTAATTCAAAATTACAATTATGTTGGGTCTCGAGCTATTGGGTTTGTATGCAATTCGAGCCTTTTTAGGTATTTTACTACATACTTCGTTATAATAGCCCTTACCAGTGGCACATTGAGATCCTTGTGGATATTTGAGTTTTTAACAGCTGTGATTATTCGAAGAAGTTTATTTTGGCGCCTTTGAATTTTTTCGATATTTGAGGCCGAGATAGTGCCCCATAGTTGAATACCGTAGCACCATATTGGCTTTAATATAGAGTTGTAAAGTAGTAGTTTGTTGTTGTTAAGGTATTATTTGATTATTGATTTTAATAGAGGGTGATGATTCCCGACGTAATGCGAATGTAATATTTTCGCATTTTTGCCCATTGACATTTATCATCCATTGCTTTAACCGTATTTCTAGTTGAAATACATGATCCTGTAAGTAACGTGATGCTTCATGACGGTTTTCGTTCACGCTTAGAAAAGCTGTGTCGTCCGCAAATGTTGAAGTTTGTGTGTAGTTGTTTGTTGGCATATTCGAAGTATAAATTAAGTATAATAGAGGGCCCAGGATGCTGCCCTGTTGGACTCTAGCGCCAATCGGCCGAGGTAAACTTAAGAAATATCGTTCTTTTATAATAAATTGACGACCGACTAAGTAGCTTTCTAACAGCTTGTGTTTGTTTGCTGGTAAATTTTGAAAAGCTTGAGAAACATCGATGAAGAGCGCGGAACAATATTTTCTTTCTTCGAAGGCTTTTCTTATGGCGTTTACTATCCGATGGGTTTGTTCAATAGTGCTATGTTCTCTTCTGAAACCGAATTGGGGTTAATGTTGACGCTAAGAGCTTCTCTAACAGCTTTGATATATTAGATAATAAACTAATAGGCCTCTATGACTCAACTTTTGTGTGATCTTTTCCTGGCTTTGGTATCATCGTAACTAAGGTGACCTTCCATTCTTGGGAGAAGTATTCAAGGCGTAAAATAGCATTAAAAATAAAAATATTTATTTTCTTTGCTATGCGAGGTAGTTCCAAAAGCAGGTGCCATTAACAGGCGGTAACTCGTCCGCTATATTGTTAGATAAATTTGGGGTAAATATGTCTTTCAAATGATTTACAAACAGGTTTCCTTTTTTTCCTTATCACTTCTTGCCCAACTTCCATTAAGGTTTCTTAATGGTGGTTTCGAGATAACTGGCCTTTTGAGATTTCTAGCTGAACGCCATAATGAGTAGTCTGTTTGTGGAGTTGCATCCAGGCCCTAGAGATATTTTTCCACGGAAACCGTTTACCCTTTTGACTGGTATAAAAATTCCAAACCTTTTTTACAAAAACAAAATACACATACGAAAAAAAAACAAGAAGCTAGCAAAATAATTTTGCACAAACCAAACATATACACAATACATAAGCAAGCTGTTCGTGCTGCGTTCGTTGCTTACATTTTTTGTTTGCTCATTTCTTTATCAATGTAAAAAAAAGAAACATTATGGAACATTAAAATATAAGGCTTGTCTATAGTATCACTACAGTTGTTCTGTTTTATAACGAAGAATAGAACATTATATGATGTTCGGTTCTTTATTGAAAATAGTTACGAACAGTAATAAGGGTTGTGTTCGTGTACAAAATCACTAAAAAATTGATATCGTTCTTGAGTGTGTGAACCGAACGCTAAATAATGTACTGTTTGTTTTCGAACACTGTTCAAAATACTTGCAATTACAAATAAATTAGATTTTAATAACAAGTAATTTGTATTAAGCACTTTTAATCACAAGTACTTGAATTTTTTTTAGTAAAGACTTTTTAATTACAATTACGTTGAATTGAGATTAAGTTTAGTAAAACTTGTAATTGCAAGAAGGAATGCCTAAAAGACATATTAAACTAAAATGTGATAGAGATTACCAGTTCTGATTTCAAATTAGCATGATTTTTTGCTTTATTTTCTAGCGTCAGAGAAGTAATCCACTTTAACTCGTATCTAATATAAAAAACTTACTTGTTAATGCCTTCGGAAATAGAACTTTTAGTCCCTAAAGATTTTACATCATTTCAACATATGTACCAATAAATATTATAGTTTTCGTGTTATGCTCCACAATTTACGCACTATTTCATGGCATAACAAACAAAAACAAAAATGACAACAACCTGAACGTCTGAAATCGAACGTAACGAAACTAAAGTTTAACTAAATAAGTTCAATATACAGAAGAGGAAAGAACGAACAGGAAGTGATTTATTGGTGACAACATAAAACCACTTTTGGTCGTTTAAATCTACTAGAGAATTGGGAATCAACAGCAGCAGAAACAATATCACTAGAGCTCGTCCCTAAACAACAACAGCATTAGCAACAATAATACCAATTATTGGCAATTATGTCACAGGCAAATTGAAATAACTAATACCGAATTAAAAAGGGCTGAGAAACAAAAATATGAGAGGACAAGGGGAAAAATTAATCATAATAAAATCAAGAATAAGAAAAAATCCAGAAAACTTTAGGGACATTATTTGAAGAATCAATAAGAAAGGTCTGGAAGTATTAGTACAAAAAATATACATACAATATAAATACTTATAAAAGATATTCGAAGTGATTTTGTTAAATTGTTTTCCTTTAAAACACACACGCATACTTTCGGATACGCACACAAACACACACACACATTCTTTCAGAAACACGCACACACACTCGTACACCCTTTTGTGAGTTCGTTCAGGTTGGATATACATTCTCCTTTTTTATGGTAAACGTATGAATGGATGGTTGGGGCTGTCGTATTACATATGATGCGGTATGATAAGAGGAATATGTTAACATATGATATGCTTTATTTTACGGATGTAATAAAATATATAAAATTTTTTTTTTTTTTTTTTGTTTTAACTTTTCTACATCGAAATTCTCCGACATGTATTCTTCACATTTTTTATTTGGTTTGTATGTGCTTAACGCGCATTTGAACGCCTACTAAACACACACTCTAACACATACATACAAGCACTCACGTATAAACACACACATATACTCGCCTTCAATTTCTTCTCAAAATAAGAGTCCTTGTTCAAAAAAGTAAAACAACAAATGTTTTCCGTTATTAAACAGACACATTACGCACATGTCACTCCCTGATGTACGAGCAACTACGTACGAAAAAAAATGGGATCAGGAAAGTAGCCTAGGAAAATAAAAGGTGTGAGGATTTTTCATATTATTATTACTTTTTTCTGTTTTGATTTTTTTTTTTGTGCTGGTTTAACTCCATGCACCCTGATGATGTATTACAAAGAGGCATACGTTTCCTTCTAACGACAGTGGGATATGTAGTTAAGAGAACAAAAAATTATTTAAAGTTAGGCAAAGTAATGGTAAAAACTACAACGATTTTACTGCAACTTTAAGAGACATCAAACATCGCGTTTAAAAGTAAATCATTATCCGAAGATTTAAAATAATTTTAGATTATTTCTACAAAAACAGGAATAATTCTTAAATTAGGAAAGTACAATAAATTTACTTACAAATCGATAACGGACGGCAACTGAAATAAAGCTGAGTTGCCAGCAGCAAAATCAGACAACGCCGCACATGATAAAGTATAAAATAATAAAAAAGAATATATTTTAGCATTAGCGGCGTTGCCAGATTTTGCTGCAAGAAACTCAACTTCAGTTGTGTTGTCATACGTAATCGACCTAATATTCTCGAATAAATTTCAAACAAAAAACAAGTATTAAGGATATTTAAAGTCAAATTTTTTCGTGTGGACACTATTTGGAATCCGTGGGCTGTCATGGACCCTCCGGAACAAAATCAGGTTATAAGTCTTAAGTATGTTGAAACTAAACAAATATTTGATGAAAAAATTTATCAATTTTAATCATTCTTTAAAATAATTTTTTTTTATTAACTAAACATTATTTTTCAAAATAAATATCAGTAGAATGTTCTAAAAAAAAGTGGTTACCGATGGGCCGACAAATAGTTGTTAGTAGCAAAAAGATGGTTTAAAGTGACGAAGTCACTAGTCCGGAAATAATCTTTTAACGTTTTTTACTTGCAGACTTACAAGTTGTAGTTTTGAGAAACAGGTCCAGGTAGGTTAAAGTAAAGTTGTAATAATGGAACACATTTTAAACGGCCGAGAAATTCCTAACTTAAGATGCCAGTAAGTTGTGCAAACGGACCTAAGAAATACACACATCAGCACAAAAGCATAATAATATCAACTATAGGGGTGTGGTTATAATATAAATGCTGTTCAAAAAATTTACACCTTGAAAACTACCTCCGATATCGGTATCATAACTTAATATTTATTCTTGACTTATTATCACATGTTGTCCCTAAAAAAAATTAATCTTCTGAATTTATATTTGATCAAGCATGAGAAATATTTTTGTACACTAACCTTTATTAACGTTAGAATCAGTGTTCAGAAATAAACAGTACATTATTTAGCGTTTGGATCACACACCCAAGAACGACATCTATTTTTTTAGTGATTGTGTAGACGAACACAACCCTTAATACCGTTCGTAACTATTTTTAAGAAAGAACCGAATATTATATTATGTTTTGTTCTTCGTTAAAAAACACCGAACAATTGTAGTGATACTGTAGGCACACATTATATTTTAATGTTCTATAATGTTTATTTTTTATATTGTGAAAGAAAGGAACAAACAAATATTTTTAGCAACGACCGCAGCAAGAACAGCTTGCTTGTGTATTGTGTATATGCTGGCTTTTTGTTTTTTTTCGAATATGTTTCGAATATGTATTTTGTTTTTGTAAGAAATGTTTGGTTTTTTTTACCAGCCTAAGGCGACGAACATTAATGAGCCGAACCGAACACAACGATGTTTGAGGTTTTAAAAAAAACCGAACAGAATTAAATGTTCACATCTTTTGTTGAGTTGGATGAAAACAGTTTAATTTTTATGTTCGAAAGATGACATTCAGGAAAACGCTATTTTTAATGATTTTTTTCGAACACTGGTTAGAATTAAAAAAGTTGTTTAAATATTTAGAAGTGTGCTTTTTCAGCCTGATAGAACTGAAAAAAGTGCTAGCAAGCGAAATATCATGCTGCGCTTACGCTCACAAATAATCTTGAATTGATATGCGCTTGAACCACGCCACCGAATTGTCCAAATTTACTTTGAAAACAGTCTTAAAAGTTTAATCGAAAAATTGCGCTCAGCAAAATCGATGCCTATGAAGTAAGAGCAATCCTCAATAGATCTTGCAGACTCCATTACATGCAGAAAAATTAACTGTTTGCGGCAGTTTACGCGCTACGGTCCACGGATAGTGTTATCGCTCCATTGTCAGTGATTTTGTGTGGGCAAATATGGTTGACATTGAATCGGGCGATATATATGTTCAACTGTACCGCCCCAATGACTTACAGCATACCCTACGATGTCGATCGACAACTTATGTATAAAACTTTTATATAAAACACCAGCATCATTCCCGATATGGGTTTTCTTTAAAAACTTAATGTACCTACATATATAACTGAAAACATTAACAAAATTAGAACAAGAGTTCTCAATTTTATTTTTTTAACATGAAAAAAATGTGTTTTACAAAAAGTCTGATAGTGCATACAAAATATTCCTAGAAAATATTGAAAGAATAATGGCCAATTTTCAGGATTGAGATTAAAACACATTTATTTTTAAAATCGTTTTAAATACAAAATTCTCTTCTTCACTAAAAACTTAAATGGAACTTAAGTCACCGATGTGGTACACTTAATTTCAACTTAAGTTTCCATTGTAATATTTTAGCAAGGTGGCCTCAATATCACAAAAATACAACAACAACAGGCAAAGCATTAACAGTCAGCTGTTTTTTCAGACCACCTTGTAGATAATTACACTTTTTTATATTTTTTTTTTTTTGTATTTAGTAGTGCTACCATACTTTTATCTTAATTAAATAAGACTTTTCAAATAAAACTCAAAAAACCAATCTGTTTTAAATACGATTTAAGTTTGTTATGAAAATTAACTTAATAAAGATTTAAATACTATCCTGAAAATTGGGCATAAGACTATTAAAGTATAAAAGCTTTTGAGGATTGTAATTTGGCTTAGAATACACATTCGAATAATATGAAAATTTGTTTTAAAAAATGTTTTCAGAAGCATCGTTTGAAACTTTAGTTAATTATGAAAGCGGATTAGGAAATTCACCTTTCTCAGCCACAAACGCAAGCAAGGTTTCAAAAAGTCGATATTTTATCCCCCTAAGTTGGGGACCGTCGAAACATAAATTGTCTCCTAATTCTTAATTTTTAGTTTTAAAATTTTTACAACTTACTCTAAGGCTACATAAAGCAGATCTAGTAAATAAGTGTTGAAGTATAAAAATAAAGTTAATTATAAAAAGGTGATCTGGTAGGCTACTTGGCGGTGAGCTAGTCTATTAGCTCAAGTGTTGTGGGTTCGATTCAATACAACGGGCTGGTTGTCTAAGTTACAACGGCTCGGTAAATTTTATTACATTAACTTTTGTTGCAATTTAGTTTTTATTTATTATTCGAGGCTATCTCAGCAAGTTTCTTCGTGAGCATTTAATAAAAATGTTTTATTTTGCATTTTATAATTATTTTAACATAAATTAGATAAAGAAGGACAAATACAATCTTAAAACATAAAAGCATCAAAAGTTATGCAAATTAAAAAATGCAATAAGTATTAAATAAAATTAAAAAAGTTACTAGTTACAAAAGATTCGTTCGTAGTTTGTATTTATTTAAGTACTCTTTTTAAATTTTAAAGTTAACATCACTTAATACTTGTCACCCTGTCCTTCAGACTTGTTATTTAATGCTGTTATTTTTTGTATATGAATATCTATCTGCCTGTTTATATATATTTGGAAGCATGTGCATGTCTACATTTATTCTAATACAAGAGTAGGTTTTCAGGTTTTTCTTTTTTTTCAACAGGTCCCATGTCAAATGTAATATGAGCTGTCAAAAAATGTTGTACCGTATGAAAAGTCATTGACAGCTACGGGAAAAAACAGAACTCCATAACCATTGTCACAACACACTAGACAACCTGTGGCTTATAAGTGGTTTCAAACTAAATAACCAACAACCACAATATAGTCTCTGCAAGAAATATTTAGCCCGGTAATGCTGTGGACGAGAGAGTGTGTGAAAAAAAAAACGAAAAAAGAATATTAACGACAAAAACTGTTTAAGTTTTGGTCGGGGAAAAAAGTGAATTTTTATTGTTAGTAAATCCTTCCACACAGAACAAAATATTAAAACAGTATGATTTGAGGTGCCTAAGTAAATATTAGATGGTTGAAATTATTTTAAATCCTTTGTGGAAAATAAAAAATGTTTTTAATGGGGGCTTATGGAGGTGAGTCATGGCAAATTAGTGGCATTTTCAATCAGGTGGGATTAAAGTGATAGCAAATGTAGCTGCAAAAATTGTTTTAAATAATAATTTTTTCATTTATTACTTTTAACAAACCAGGGCTATAATTCTGGTAGTCGGGATCGATTTTTTTTCGATTAGAAAGCAATTTTTTCTCTAAATCTTTCAGTCGATGCTGCTGATGTTCCGCTATTCTCCAAACGGTCCCCATTAATGACTTCCAACGGACTCAGTTCCTAATGCGTCGGTACATGAAAGCCCTGCAGTTGTCAGTTCAGGTATGGTTGCGATGCACCTTGTGGTTTTTGGACGTCCAAGATGCCAAGAAACTTGGGGGTTGTACTGCAGCGCTGCCTTTGCTACCTCGTAATCGGATGTGAGTGTATGTCCAATCCATCCAAATTTCCTTTTCAGGATGTCGTACTGGATTGTCTGTTGGTTTTGCTTCGAAGCAGCTCATCGTTAGGTAATGTGGTGGGCCAAAAACATCGAATAATCCTTCGGAAGCAATGGTTTGTGAAAACTTGCAGACGTATAGGAGTATGGCTTTCACACATGTGTTAAATACTTTGGTCTTCAATTGCGTTGATATCTCGGATGATACCGAAACAATGCATAGCATGATGGGCCTTTGCACCGCTGTGATTGTGCAGACAAGGTAACAGAAAAATTGTACATCCTGTATGGTGTTAATTTCGAGAGTTAGAGAGCTGGTAATGGTAGTGTTTTCCGCCAGTTTATTCGCAAACCAACTTTGGGAGCGTTGTTATGAAGAGCCTTAAGTTTGTTCTCTATATGTTCAAACTTATGTGCTAAGCGGCATTAATGATTGACATATTCAAGATCGTTAAGTTTTGAGAAGGGCGTTTACTGAATGCCGTCTGGTGCTTTACTGTTTTTTATTGACATGACATATTCTATGACAAGCAGGATAAGAAGTGGTGTCAGAGCACAACCCTGGCGTACTTTCCCATCAATTGTAAATGTTTCAGACGTTTGACCCTTGTATAGCACTTGATTTTGGGAGTGGGCGAGTTGTGATCATTTTCTTGCTCGATTATAATTCGCAATGGTGACACGTGATCTATGCATGACTTATCTTCGCGCAAACCTGCTTGATCTTGCCTTAACGTATCGCAAAGTGCTGTCAGCCTTAGAATTATAATTGTTGCAATGATTTTTTGTATAGTGTTTAGAAGGGTTATGCCAGTTGTTGCTTTCTTGAAGGTCTTCTAACTTCGGTATAGCTATTATGAGACCTTCCTTCCAATGGTTTGGGATTTTTTTATTAGCCCATACATTGCAGATTAATGGTGTAATGACATTTGCAATCCACGAAGTGGACTGCAGTTATGGTGGGGGGATCGGTTGGTATTTCCGTGTGTCGTGACGGCAATAGAAAATTGTCATATATAATGTTGTTGGCCTGATTTGGTTAGTTCTTCTAGAACTATCTAGATAATATTCGGCAAAAATAACGCTTTAACTTTTGACTTGTTTTTTCAAGGGATTCTTCAATATTCTGTTTTCCCCTAAGCCATTTTTTGGCATATATTTAAAAAATTTAAGTGCATATTTTCAAGTTTCAGTGTATATTTAAAACGTTTAAAACAATTTTTAAAAAACCATAATTCCGTTTTCCCTGGTTATAAGTAAAGCAAACCAAGCAAAAAAATTATTTTCATTGTTTTTGTATTAAACTGATTATTTTATTTTCTACTTTCTTTCTTTTTATTTATGCAGCATTAGCAAAATCTTTAAATGTACGAATAACACGAGGTTATCACGAGTTACTTATTCAATATTTTATACAGCAGTACCTAAACAAAAGCGTAAAGCGGAACGTTTTCTCTGCTTAAATTTTTCGCTGATATGCCTAAACCAGAGCTTCAACATTGTGTATCGAACAATAGTGTTAACTTTCTTGTTTAATAAAATCAACATAACAAATATAAAAAATGTATATAAAACCGCTAAATTGACCAAATATATATAAATCGCCATTGTTTATAAATAATAGTGACCCACTTCACTATTAAACGCGCTGTTAAAATCAGATTTTCCAATTGCAGAGCGGTGACGCCGCGCTATTTAGGGATGCTTCATACAAATAAACATGACAGTTTTTACACTCATAAAATTAATTATATTAGCATACACAATACACGAATGTCAACGAACGATCAAACACAAAACTAACTCACATTCGTTTTTTCGTTGGCGAGTTAAACCCTCACTCGCTTTCAAGTTTGTTTATGTTATCGTGTACATTGAAATGTTGTATATCATACCCTACAAGAAATGAAAGAGAGAATCATCACATTTTTCATTATAGAAAATCAAGTTTTTTCTCACATGATTTGCCATTCATTTCTTGTAGGGCTGTCAGACACAATATAGCGAGTGTTTTAGTGTGTGTGGTAAAATAAATGTTCTTGTGCCGCGCTTTTAAATGCATGGACTCACTATTTGATAGTTATTATTTTAAAAAACTAACCAGCTATGTTCTTAAAATCGAATTCAAATAAAATTGATAATGAGCAAATTTTAAAAACTACCCTGTGTTATAGTTTATATGTATATGTAAATATTTTCTTTTATATACTAGTGATGTTACAAATATTCGTATTCGAAATGCCGAGAATTCAGCTATTTTATGACATTCGTAATCGCCACATTCAAGCGAATATTTTACGAATACCGTACAAAAAAAAAATTCAAAAAAAAAATATATGAAAATGTAGAAAGCAACAACAAAATTTTTAAATATTTTAAACTTTGTTTTTGCTTTCAATGGAATTTTTGGCGTTCAGTTGCGTTTTACATAATATGGGCCGTAAAGAAACTCGGAGAGATCTTATTCACCTGCTTACATAGTGCAACAACTCTTAATATGCAAACTCCTTCACGTGTGAAATTTCTCGAAGTACTTATTGAAACTAGCAAAACGCCATATCTGTTTTGCTTTTTTAGCTGCTGTTCGAATTTTATGGCCTCATGAACATTTTGGCTAAACTTTGATTTTTTCGGTAGAACATGACATTTTTCTCACGATTGTGTCATGTGTCTTGACTTGACACATAATGTGAAATAAAAGGCCTAAAAAACTACACCTAGTACGTTAAAATTGCTAAAACATCGAAAAATTTTTATTTATTTTTATATCCTGGAAAATTCAGTAAAGTAATCTTCAAAAAATATATTCCTTTTAAAATAGTTCTTAATACTTCAGAACATTATAATACTGGACAATGCTTTTTTACATTTTCTAGCTGTATTTAAATCGAAAATTCGAGAAAACTTTAAAAAAATTATAACTATAAATATTTCGAAAAAAATGAGTTGGCCCTTTATGACTTAAAAAATGGGTGAAAAACCTTACAAAAGAAAAGATAATAAAGTCAAGAAAATATATAGAGAACACCCCCTAAATTAAATATGTGACAAAGATGGCTGCAGCAGCATCTGCAAAAATATTTTTTCTCAAACAACACTGAATTATAAAGTTATAGCGCCAAAAGAGTGATAATACCGAAATCTGAAGGTATGTTAGTATAAGTATCCAAGCAGAATGAAGTTTCTTGCTGTAACTTAATTAGTTAAGGTAAAGTATACAATCTCTCACCGTGAAGAATAAGTGTCTTGTAGCCTTAATATACTTCAGTGAACACTTGGACTGCATAAATGATCAATTTTGGCGCGATGTTTTTGGCCTTTACATAATAAGAATAATGTAAGTATTCAAATTTAAAAATGTTCAATAGTAGAATTCAGGTGCAAAGTTGCTAATTTCAAATCTAGTCGCACATATTCGTATTCGCGAATATTTAAAATTGAAACTCGTAACTTCACTTATATGTACCGCATACTTAGAGAACCACATATCGTCGTCCGAAAATTTAATACGCCATTTTGACGATTTTGTGTTACGGATGCCACCTTAGGTTTTCGATCCCAAAATTTTTAAATCTGCAATCCGCATTCGGCTATATCGTCTGGTGGCTGAGATAAATCGTGTCCGTTTTGCTCTATATCCTTCAAAACAAAAATTTTTTTCGAAATTTTGCACTTTATTCCATTAAGTGACGTATAGAGCAAAATTTCAATACAAAGCATGGAAATTAATTGCTGATGAACATTTTGCTCTACGTGGAGCTAGTATTGTACAATGCAAATATTATTCAGTATAAATTCTCTTAAAAAGAATTATTAAGAATATATTTTCTCTTACTCATAAAAAAGAGGGGAAAAGTAGAGTAAAAAAATTATAAATTAATAATAAAAAATAGTGATAAAAATAACTAATGAAAAAAATTGCACCTCGCCTAATGAACTTGTGATGACAATTTATATATCATAAACTTTATTTGCGTGTTAAGTTTCAGAAGCTAAATTTAAGAATGTCGTTTGTGCCATGCGTTCACAGTGCTTTATAGAAGTATCTGAAACGTTTCATATCCTTGTCACTTGTTAATTTTTTGAAAAATTTTGAAACAAATAAAATAAAAATAAAGGTTATAGAAGTGGAATTCTAAGATTTTAAGATTTTTTCATGATTTCTAACCAATTATATTTTTTGGTTCTTCCATTTAGTAAAATAAAAGTTCTTCAATATATAGAAAATAACTTGTTTACAAAAAAAAAACCTCAATATTGCAGCCTCATTTCCAAACAGCGACTTTAATAAAAAAAGTTTTCCGGAATCAGTTACCAATACCGTTAAATATTTTTGAAACACAGTTGAACATATTTAGGAGAAAAGAAAAAATTCAAAATGAAAAAATTTCCGATCTAAAACTGTTATTCAATTTTATATCTGAAAAAGACATTTTTGTTATAATATCTTTATGAAATGTATCTTATAATAACTTATGAATAGTTTTTATTTCACTTTTTTTTAAAATGATTATGTATACTGTTTTTATAAATAATTTTAGATGTGTTTTATTGCTTTGTTAATGCCACTTTGCGCTACGTGTGTGTATTTTCAAGAAAATATGAATAAGGTGGCGTATAGAGCAAACAGGAATTGTATTACCATTATAAAAAATACCGTTGTAGATCTCGAGGTAAAAAGCATCTATTCAGAATTATCTTTTTAAAACGAATATGTGGTATAAAAATCAAAAATTCCTTCAAAATCGGTTATCTCAAAATGCAATTTTTGCACGTAGATCACTTAAACTTTCGGACGCCGATATTAGAACAAACTGCTGGAAATCTCCATCGATTTTAATTTTACTCGATTTCGCTTACCTGTTTATGACCGAATGTAAATATATTATCAAAACAATAATCTAATTTTCAATGAGTGCCAGCCAGACTCAAATAAAATCAGAAAGAAATTAAATGAAGCATAACGTCACTTATACGCCATCCCGTGTTATTGTAAATAAGCAAACACAACATTTCTTTTACCACTCAATATTCACTTAAATTTATATACATATGTATTAGAGAGATTGATCGAATAGTATTCGACCGGTTTAAACCGGTTATTTTAGTTTTGACCAATTCGAATATTTTAAAATTTACATTTATCGAATATCGAATAAATCGAATTTTAGTTAAATAAACCAGTTATTTTAGTAATGTGTAATTTTTTATATGCTTTCTTTACTTTTGTTATAAATGTACCCGTAATTAAGGTATTTTTCTTATTGAATTTGGCAAACTTAAACTTTTTATAAAAAATGTCAAAACAAAATTTAACAAGTCAATAAACATTATGAGCAATTCAAATACAAATCGCTTATATAAGCGTGTTTCCTTTAGCAAAAACAATTCAAAATACCACAAAAAAAAAGGTAAGCTTAAAAAGTAATCAGTATTTTGACAGTATGTGGCATTTTGGCAAAACATCTTAAGTCGAGATGAAAAAATCATTTTTATCAAATAATTAAAGAAAAATTGCATTTATAAAAACGTAAACAAAATTGTTTTTGAGTGAAAATTCGTATGATTTACATAATTTTTTTAAACTTTTTAAATTTGACTTTATATGTTTTGTCAAAATGCCACAGATATATATCTTTATAAAGATGACATCTCTGGTGATAATATCGAACTGAATGGTTCCTCAACGTAACGACTTATTAATCACTTTAAATTAGTCTACAAGCTTGACATAAATATACGCCAAGTAAAACTTGACTCTGATCCGAGTAGTTTATAAAAGACTGCAAATAATACTTTACTAAAATAAGCTGCCAATAATAAATGAAAAACTCTTAACTAGTTATAGCATATCTTCATGCTTAAAACTTCACCATACCGGCGAAATCAACGATATGGAAAAATTCTTTAGTATTTTTTATTAAATTACAAAGAACTTAAAACAAAATTGAAGGAATCAAACAATCTCATGCAAGGGTTTAAATTGTGATCGACGAATTAACAGATATTTCATACAAAAAGCATGATTATATTACTATTGTTTCTATAATGCTGAAACAAAAAAAATTCAAAATCCTGGATAAGAGGTTTTGTTTGCAACTTTTCAAAAATATGGCTGAAGTTTGCTGATACATATACACATGCTAAGCCACCAACAAACTAAAACTCATTTAAAATAATATTTCGGAGAATATCTCAAATAATAAATTTATTAAATTCCTATAACTTTTTTAAAACCAAAGTTTTTTAAAATTTCTACAGCTATATTCACACCAATCAAATATTTGACGTTCTACACGTTACCACTAGTTTTCCTAAAGAATTGTTTGCTTTTGCAAAACGTTTGGCTAGAGCAAACATTATTTAACGGTTCCTTACTACATTATACATAAATACAATTATCATCTTAGACACAAAGTTTAGCAAACAATTTACTGGTCACGCTTTTTTTATTGTCAAGTATTTGTTAGGTCTCAACATATCTTAAGTCATATCTATGTATTTTGTTGGTCCCTTACCTTCGGGATTTGTTTTGTTTTCATTCTAATTAACTTATTATAACAAAAACTTATTTGTATTTTTATGTATTCGAACAAATACCGGTTAACCGGTTATTTTTAAATTTTCTTAAAATAGCAACTGTTCGGAATATTCGAAAACCGGTTATTGAAAAAGTCGAATAAACGACCTCCTTAATATGTATATTTTCAATCTGTTAGTATCAGTTAAAATAAGTGTACAAGGCTACCCGTTTAAGATTTGCATCTTTCTTTTTCTGTGTGTCATACGAGGATTTTATTGTTTTAGCCACAATACCCGTCATCAACATCATGTGTCTTTGGCAAAGAGTTATTGAGATTGGTAACAAATGTGAATGTGTTTGTATGCGTATGGATGGATGTTTAAGTATCTACTCGTATGTGGAATCGCATTTGAAATAAAACTGTCAATATGTGTGTTTTTCTTAACAACATTTTAACAAACTTCTTTTAATCCATTCATACATAAACAACTTAAGTTTGAGTTGAAGGGTTTTGGTTTTTTTTCGTTACCACAACCTGAACAGGTCTCGTTTGTCACAAAGACAATGCCAACAACCTCTTGAATCAACTTTGGTTGTTGTTTATTTATATGGATTTAAGTTGTTGTTGGTGTTACTTTTTCTATATGGGCATTTCCATGTCATCGTACGTGACACCTGTCCGCCTTCAGAGAAGTAGAGATTTTGGAAAAACTATGGTAACTGGAAACTATATTTTATCTTTTCATTTCATCTTTCATTTTGATGAATTTTATACTTGAAAATATATTTCACATTAGGAACTTTGTTGTCCAAAATATCGAGCAATATAGGTGTGTTTCGTACGTGACATTAGAATAGCATCCAAAACAAACAAAAAAAATAGTCCTTCCCCATGGATCTGGCTCATTGTTGTTGTAACATTAATTTTAAAGTATATTTGCATTAAAACCAATACCTGAATTTAATCGCCAGATAAGAACAAATAGTTTATGGCAATTTTTTAATATAAATGAAAGAGATAGTCAGTTTAAACCAGTAAACGACACACCAATAAACGATATCTACTTTTTAGTGTTTGTGAATTAGTACACAACCCTTTATACTGCTCATAGCTATTTTCAACAACAAAACATTATGTAGTGTTCTGTTTTTCGTTATAGAACAGTAACATTTTAGTGGTTCTGTAGACATATGTTCATAATATTTAAATGTGCTGGTGCCGTATTCTGTAATTCGCTAAAGCTAAATCTCTATCGCTTGAAATCTATAAAGTTGATTTAGCGATTTTTGGCTACGAATTCAATTCTGTAACGTGCATTGCTAAATTTGGCAATGCCATTAAAATTTAATTCGCCGCCAAAGTTGGAGATTTAAAAAAAATTCGGAGATTTTTTGGGGATTTTACACGTTTTTAATATATTTTCCCTTCTTTTATGATTACCGCTTATTATTCTTTGTTTCGTATATCAAATATGAAAAAAGTAGCAAAACTTTTATCTTACTCAAGAGTAAGTAATTTTTTTTTTAATTTCTAAAACCCTATTTTTATACCATTCTTATGCAAAAAGAATTTTTTTAATATCTTTTACACAACAAAAGTTATGAACTTTAGAGTGAGGTCGCTAACCCAAAATTTTCAGTTATTTAAAGGTATAGTGTTGCCACAGTTTTCAAAAAAAAAAAAAAATCATTTTTCTTACACACATATACTACTTTACACACTCACCAAATTTTATTGAAATCGGACACGATCGAGAAATTTACCGGTGAAATAAAATGGAAATGCTCTCTTATACAGTGTAAAGGGTCCTAATAAAGATTACCATTTTTGTTAAGTGAGTAATAGGCACTTTATAAGCTTATGTTATTTTACTTGAGTGAGTGTTAAAAAAAAAGAATTTAAAAATATTATCTAAAACCGTTGACAACACATGAAATTTTTGATATTTTAAAGAAAATTTTCAAGCAAATATTTATGTCTTCCCCAAAAATAAGTAAATATGAAAGGCAACATATTAAAGTTTGGGAATTAGAATGCTAGGCTAATGGTTAGTAGTTATGATGCATCGAAGTTTTAAATTAATGACGGATATATGTATTTTTGTTGTTGATTATAAGATATATAAATTGGCTTATTCGTCTTCAATAACAACATATTGGTCTGCTTGTAATTCCTCACTAGAATCTAGATTTAAAAGAACATGCCAAACAAACCAGTCGCTACAAACAAAATAAAATAATTTGTTTGACTAAAAATTTTTAATTAGGAATTTTTGGCGATTTCTTATCAAAAGTTTTTCAAAAAAAATTTAAAATTTGGTCAGAAAAAAAATATAAACTTTTTAAGGTTTTGTTTTTTAATTTGGGGATATTATTTTTTATGTTTTGGGGGCAAGGACAAAAAGTACCTGGCAGCCCTGCTTTTATGTCTTCGTATTCTCTAAGGCATTGGTTTTCAACCGGTGGGTCGCGGTGGCCTTTCCTAAAGGTTGCGAGCTTATCTAAATAAAATGCAACGATTTGTTTTTAATTTAATTTTTTAAATTATAAAACATAAAAAAAATTTAATTCAAAATCATAAAAGAACTTATACTAATGCGAACGCTGGGTTTGCCTATTTTTAATTAAAGGCAAAAAACGTGCTTGTAATTGTGACACGCTAACAATCAAACCATTTTCTAAATTTAATTTATACCGTTTTTATTTTGTTTTAATGATCACCATTTGTGAAAAAGTCATTTCGCACAGACAAGATGTTGAAATTTGAATTAATATTTTTAGTGCTTTTTTAGCTAGCTCATGGTATTCTGCCTTTCACTTTAGCCAAAATGTAGAATAATTTTGAGTTAAATATTCCATTTTGAGCATACTGTCCGCTGCCAGCTCAACTAAAGTTTCTTTCAAATTATTGGCAAGATCGGCGAACTCAACGCAATTAGTTATGAATGGATTTAATACCCAGCAATCACTACAATCATCTTGCAGCTTTTTTAAAAAATAGCGGTATAGTTCTTTTTTTAAATTTTGCACCGCTTCTATCATGGTAGGAATAAAATCGTTCACCAATTCATCAGAAGAAATTCATGTTGCAATACTTTCAAAGCTAGTGATAAATCAAAATATAGTTGTTGCAAAGATGTTGAACACATTTAAATTATTGAAATAAATGCTTTGATTTTAACTTTGACTGACATAAAGTTTTCGTCTCTCCCTTGCATAAGGTGTTCAAATGACGAAAAATGTCTTCAATATATGCTAATTTCAAAGGCCACTTAGAATTTTTCAACAAATTTTCATATTCTGATTTTCCTTCTTGAAAACACATGTTTAATTCCGATCTCAATTCAATTACTCTTGTCAGCATATTTCCTTTGAATAACCACCTCACCTCTGTGCAGGCGCGGATTCAGGGGGGGGGAAATAAGGAAATTTCCCCCCCCTAAATTATAAAAATATGTTTGGTTTATCTCGATAATACAAGAATTCCCAATAATAATATTTTTTTATATGCACAAAATTTAAGGAAATCCCAGCAAGGTTTTTTTTGTTTTTTTTTTATTGAATCTAACGAAATTTACAATAAGTATCCAAAACTTAATTCTAATAGTATTCAAATACTTATTATTCTACATTCAATCCCAGCAGGTGGCATCTATTTATATCCAAAGAATAAATTTTGACTTGAAAATGCGGTTGAATTATTAATAAGCCTTTACTATATGAATCAAAATTCTATTCGATAATTTTTGACGGAAACACAGATTTTTCGAGGAAAACCCAGATTTCCTTATCTTAAAGATATTTCAACATACAAGAAAAAAATATTAAAAAAATTATAAAACAAGTTTTATTAAATATAATAATCCCAAGCGAAACGCAGCTTTAGCAAAGTATTTGGGAGCCAAACTCTCTACATTATGCGAGACAAAATGGTTGGATCGTCACGACTTAATTTTACATAGTAGAAGCTTTGGAAAAAATATCTGAGTAAAAAGGTAGAGATACTTCATCAAAAGCCTTATATTAAGGAACTCGCTTAGTACTTTTGAATTCATTTACGGAATTAACATATTAAATGTGATACTTATTGTATCACAGCCGCTTAGTATCATTTTACACAAGCACGATATAGATCTTCAAAAAGGATCAAGCCTTATCAAAACTACAATCCCTGAAGAGAAAAGAAATAAAGCCGAAGAACTATTTAAAGCGATTTTTTAAAAAGTTAAAGTTATCTGCGTTCAAATCAAGGTTCAAATCACATTAAAAATGTTGAAGATTACTACCCAGTTGTAGGTTACATTCCTCTTTTTGCATTTATTTCAGAAAATCGCAAAACACGTTTCATAATAGATATCCTAAATGTATTGAACATACCTAAACTTCTACCTCAAAGTGTAATCAAGTCAAATACAGATAAAAAACTTTTAAAATCACAACTAGCTGATGAGCTGATTATGTTTGATAAAAGAGATAAACACCTACTTACATCTAAACTTGAGTCTGACCTGTTGCATTTGCAACAAACATGGGAAATATCTGAAAATCTATCATATAACATTGTAGATGCTTTAATAAACTGTGATGAAAATATCTACCGAAGTCTAAGAAAAATATTTCAAATTTTCGTTTCAATGCTCGTCAGCAGGGCAAGTTTAAAATGGCACGAAAATGGTTAAAAATGGCTGGCAAAATGGCACGAAAAATGGCAAAAATAAACATGTTATTTAAGAAACATTTATTTTATTACAATAGTATGTTTCTTTAAATTGTCAAAAAAAAATTCTTGTGGCCAGACGCAAGAATTTGGAAGTTGTTTTTAATACACTTTAATCTAATTTTTGTTATAAAATTCTGTTTAATAAAGAAATATTTTTATAATATCAGGGAAATCTGATTAAATAACGACGTTTAAAATTCTTGCGTTTTGAGTCTTCGATTTCTAGAATACCCCTGATTTTTTCCTGTTCATCACATAAAACAGTTCTATAAATGAAAAACACTCTTTCAACGTCGCGAGATGTAACTGGAGCATATTTGAACACTAAAAGTTCAGATGGAGAAAGGTTGTCAATAAATTCATCCGTCTCACTTTCATTAAATCAAAATTGTGAGAAAATCGATTAAAACACTTTATTTAAAATTGAAACGCCAAGCCATATAGATTTTTCAGGAGTATTGAATAATTTACCGACAACTTTTCAACAAAATCTTTTTTACTGACATCTTGTATTATTTTCCTTAGCACTGCCAATTAAGCCAAAGCTTTCATTCATAGAAATCGCTTTCGTTTGTAACTTCAAGAGGCTTGAGCAGATGCATTGAAATACTTTTTACGTCCGATTTTTGCATTATTCAGCTAGCATTTTTAATAGATTCTGCCTCATATTCGCTAAGCTTATTTAAAAATTTTTTTCCAGGTTGCAAAAAACTATTCTTTGGCAAGCTGGACCAAAAATTTCTATTTAAAAATATATGTATGTGAAGAAATGGCAAAAATGGGATATGCAATAAAAAACTTGCTTTCATTTAACCATATTGTTGAGTTTTTTTTAAAAACAAATTTTTTACTTTTTTGTATCAAAAAAAAATTTCCCCCCCCTAAGGCTCGAGCTGGATCCGCGCCTGCCTCTGTGTAATATAGAAGATTTTGACAGGGAGCCCCCATGTCTTCACACACTGAAAATTGTTTAATGGAATTTACAACTTTGATGACGGTATTAAGCACATCGCTTAAATTTTACGAAAAGAACTTGGCTACAAAGGCTTGATGATGGAGAAAACAGTGCGTCGACTTCCCATTCGATATCATTGTTTTGCTACGAATCCACTTATATTGCCATTCATTGCCCCAGCACCGTCAGTGCAAATTCCAACACAAAGTTCCCAAGCAAAGTTCAAATCTTTGGTGGCTCTAAAAACATTCCATACAAACACTCGCCAGTAAAGGTAAAGATTTGCAAAACAATATTTCTTCGGAAATAGTATCATAATTTCCAAACAGAACAAAACCCACAAACTGAGCACAACCAGATATATCTGTTGATTCATCGAATTATAATGAGAAGGATAATCTGTTTTTGACTTTTTCTATTATTTGATCGCGAATATCATTTGCTAAATCGCTTAATCTGTATTGTATTGTGTACATCTTTTGTTTGTGGGAAAATGTTTTTTTGTTACTATTTTTTGTAAAAAAAAATTTTGTTTTCTTTACCAGCTGAGCATAACTGAAACGAACATTTATGTGCTGAACCGAACACAAGGGAGTTGTGGTTTTTAACGTAAAACAGAATAATGTTTCTCATCTTTATGCTGAGTTGGATAAGTACAGTATTATTTTTGTGTACGAAGAACAGTATATAATATGTATTTGTTTTAAACTTTAAGATTTTGCTCTTTAAAAATTTTAATAAACCATTAGTTCCTCTGCATAGTAAAATTTGAGTGTTTTTTTCCTTTCCACGATATTTTAAAAAAAGTCTAAAGAGTTTTTATATATTGAGTCGTGGTTTATACTCTCATGGAAATGCCCATACGAATTTTCCATTGTTTTAAAAAAATATTAAAGGAATATGTATTTATGTATTTATAACATGAATATAAATGGATATCAGGGATCATTTGGAGCAAAAACTTGAAACACAAACAAAACAATTGATTTTTTTTTTCAAAACATATTTATAGATTAAACTTTGTATCTGTGGGATAAGGATGCGAGTATTATTTATAGATGTGTTGGTGTGTAAGTCAGTATTCAATAAGATGAAATGTAAAGTATTGTAAGAATATTAATGATTCAAAGTACATTTTTATATACATACATAGGTATGTAAGTATACATATACAGAGATAATATTCAGTATATTTATAATAGAAGTCCATTCTTTTTTTTTTTTTTTTTGAAGTTGAGGTTGAGTTTTAATGTTAACATTAAGTGTGGATAATGACATGTCATGTCTGTTCATAAACATTTTTTGTTATTTGTTTTAGCTGAGCCCGAGAGTAAATTATTTTCGATGATTTTTATCAAATAAAAAGGAAAGAAATTAAAAAAAAAGATTAGAAATATTGCAGATATATAAGCCTAAGATAAAATTTTTGACTTACAAGTAAGAATGCTATACTCGGCTGTGTCCCTCAGCCTTGAGTTGAAATTTTTGGAAAAGGTTTCTTTGATGAATTATGAATCGATCTTCTGACATCACAATTTGTGTTTTCCGGAAGTGAACTTTATATAAGTACTATTGCAAACTATGGATCAATCATCACAAATTTTGGTAATGTGATTCTTAAGCTACAATCACACTTGTAAAATATTTTTTGTTTGTAAATTATCATATTAACACTTCAGTTTAAAAATAAATACATACCAGAATGTACTAATAAAGTGGCCTCACAAGCGCAGCTGTGACGTTTGGTGTCATTTTTTTTTTTTTCTTATTTACTTTAATAAGGCATTTTGACATTTCATTTCATTTCATTTCATTTGATAATTTAAATGTCGTATGTGGAATTTTTGCGATTTTGAGTTAAGGTTTTTGACCTGATCTTTCATTTGGCGTAATCAGTTTTTCGATACCTCATACGGTTTTCGAGATATGTGTTTGTAGCATGTGGTATTTGCTGAAGCAATTTTCAAATTAATTAAACTTCAAACTTAATGTACTCGAAACTATCGGAGTCCACACACGACAATTAAATCATCAGCCGACGATTTGCCGTCTCAATTCTAGCAACGAAATGCCTGTCGTTTTTTTTTAATTGTTTCATTGTTGTAGTACTTATGTAGGTCGATTTGTTAATACATTTTGATGCATACAATAAAATTAATTTTGTGTCAAAAAAAAAAATTAAAATCAATAACAAAAAAATTTTAAATATTTTGGGCTTAAATAACTATTAAGAGGCCAAAAGATAGGCAGATTAAATAAAGTTGTGGTTTGAATAATTAGGAGATTTTTACGGTTTTTTGTTTATTTAAGTGCATCCAGTTCTAGGTTTGAACAAGTATGCTAAAATAATTGTTTATGGTATTTGTGATGTAGCTTTTAATACATTTTTTTTTTAGTAAAAATTATTCAAATAAATAATTTAAATGCATTTCATTCTATTAAAAGGCAATAAGCAAGTTCTTAGCAAAATATTTCATAAATATGACAACTCGTAATTAAAATTTGAATATGTATAATTGTTTACAATTATATTAATCAATATTGCAATTTTGTTGCTAAAAATATTCGTTGAATATCAACAATTTGAATTAACAAAAGTATTTTTGATATTTACAAATTCGTTTGTTGGTGCCTTTTCAATTAAAAAATTAATTATATCGACGAATTTGGTATTAAATATGACAATTGATTTGTCGTAATTTGTTTCTGTGCAATAAGTTTTATTTTGTGATATTAAGAGTATGTTAAATCACACTAACTATTAACAGAGGTAGCGGTTATGCTTATTTGGTCAAATGTTTAAAAAGTGTTACCGTAGCTTTAGTCTTATACAACCTAATTTTATAACAGTAGTAGCTGTTTGGCCCTGGCAATGCCCGCTATTTTCTAAATTACATTTCTTAGCTATTTTTACTTGTTCAAAATGTTAAGTAATATTAACAAATTGGAAAGCAAAAAACAAGTAAGAGTGCTATATTTGGCTATGCCGAATCTTATAAACCCTTCACCATGGTACGATTTGAACATATGTATTCACGCCGTAATAGCTTACAAAACTGTAATTAAAGATGTTTTAATAATTTGCAGATATTTATTTGTAAACACTTACACTGAGCTTGGGTACGACAAAGGATCGAAAGCATCCCTTAAAATTCTGCGTCGTAATTTTTCAATATGTCTTTCACTTTCTTGTGCTGCTGCAAATAAAGATATTCCAGGCATCTTTATTATAGTTTTTATTCTTAAAAAATATAATTCTCACAGATCACAAATTTTTTACTTTGATAAGAAAACTTAAATTTGGCTGGTTTTCAGGATCAGTTGTTTTGTTTTCTACATTCGTTGCAGTGTTGCCATATTTAATACACAAAAAGTGGTTTCATATTTTTTTGAGGTTTAATGAATCCGAACGAAATATATAGAAGCTAAAACCATTCCGATCGGAATGGTAACTACGGAATCATTTCCATTCCGAACGGAATTCATGACATGCCTGTATGTTTCTAAAATGTTAGAAAAAAGTTTTACCACGCCCACATATCCAATCCCTCCAACATATCATTAGATGCGGTGTTAACCGAGTTTTTTGTACATTTTTTGGAAACTTTAGCTCTTTTCATTCTCCATGTATACAGAAACTTATAGTATCTTCTTATGGGAAGTTCCACGCCAACTTCTCCAATCCCAAAGGTTTGCCTCTTGCCGTTCTAAAATTTTCAGAAAAACAAATAAAAACCAGCAACAAGAGATTTTTGGGTAAAATAAGCCAATATTCGCTGTTGATCCTTCTTCTTTCATTTATATTCCTGCTTGCAGTTAGGAAATTCCTAAGTTTGGATCTATCTTAATATATTACAAAATCTTACCCAGCAGCCCAATATGGTTTTCATATTCATTATACTTTGAAAATTTGATGTATTTAACTAAATAATTTTAACAAATAGTATTCGGGAATTATTATTTTACTTTTTAAACATGACAAAAACGTTGAAAATATAGAAAATGTGGCATCGAACCGATGCCACTGCAGTCATAGCATAGATGGCGCATAAAATATGACCACATTTTATGATGACGTTCGTCACTGGATTGATGTCACATTTTGCCTCACTGATGATATTTATAATAACATTGATGTCACAATTCTGATGTTAGGGCACCATCAGTATGATGATGCATTTTTCTATGAGTGTTTGTTTAAAATAATGTTTTTTTTCTCTAGTTATTTTTAATTATTTTCTAAGCAACTAAATATTTTTATAAAAACATTAAAGGTAATTTTTATTTACTTCCAAGGTACATTTTTAATTTATTTTTTAATTTTAATAAATTACTTAAATAATCGATTGTTTATTGAAGACAACATTAGTTGCCAGCATGAAAATACAAAAAGAGGAAGAGTGATTTATTTCTAATGAAGTGTTATAAAACGTTTATGAATACGGTTTCTTATTTGTGCTTTATTTAACAAAAACTGTTTAACAACTATTGTAGACTTAAAACCTAAAATAAGAAATTTTTATGAATTAGACCGATAACATTTTTGGAAAAAAAATTGTTTTAGGTGTGTATTTTAACATGATTCTCTGTCTGTACATAGATAGATAAAAAGACTCAAGTCTAAACACCCACCCACCCCTCTATTAATAATAACATTAACAACTTATTAAGAATGCTCAAGTGTACTTCATAGAAGTAGTTTATTTATAATATTTAATTGTTATTCCAAAAACAAACCTGAAGAAAACTCCTTCATTTTGTTCTTCTTCATTCTTGTAATTTATATTTATTTTGTTATATTCTATATTTAATTGTTATCATCTATTGTTTTGGGAATTATAATAGATTCCATGTGTGAATAATAGCGATAAGAGCAACAGCAGCATCTGCAACAAAAACAATAAACCTAATAATAATAATCATTTTAATAACTTTCCAAAACGGGAAAAGGAGCAGGAGAACAAAGCGATTAAATTGGCCAAATAATTAAGAGAATGAAAATTGTTTATTGTGTTAAAGAGCAGAAAATGTGGCAAGATGAAAACCATAAAGATTTTATAGTTCAGCCTTATAGTTCAGAAAGTTAAGTTAGTTTATTGATTCAAAAATAGACAACCAATTGACCTCTTGACACAAATAACTAACCAAATATTGAAGATTAAAACTAAAATTAAGGAAACAAGAAACTAAGTCAAATGTAATTAAAACCTGGAGTATTGAATTAAAATAAATTTATTATTAATTTATCTGAAATTAACTATCAGGGGTGTGCTGGAAATCGCAAACGCAAAACGTAAGAATTTTGAAGTTGTTTTTAATTAACTTTAAACCTAATTCTTATAATTCTTGGTTTAAAATCCTGTTTAATAGGAAAATATTTGTTAAATATTTGTCATAAAATTCTTTTATTACAAAAATCTTATTTAAAAACGACTTTTAAAATTCTTGCGTTTTACGTTTGCGATTTCCAGCACACTCCTGTATATAAATTAATTTTGTATTTAACTAGGGGAAAGTTAAGGCTTAATGCCAAAAGAATCAGATTTTTGAAGGTATTAATAATGAGATACCTAAATTTCTCAAAGAATATTCTATACTCGCAAATGCATGAAACATTTCATAAAAATTTATTTATTGAATAAAAATTTGTTTTGTTACAAATCTGTGTTCATATGGCTTAAGCTTAAGTCGATATTATACAAGAGACCGAAAAAAAATTGTTAAGCATTTACTTGCTTCTAAATACGTTAACATAATAGACGATTGCGTTACTAATAGACTCAACGAAAAAAAATTCTTGAATTAAACTTCAATAAAACTGAAGATATCTTCAAAGTACAATATTCGACATAAGCCCCTTTTCCATACTGGCACAGAAATTTAGCCAATGTATGGCATTGAAGTTTATTGTTATCTTATAGTTATTTTTTTAATACACATTTACATAATGTGAATATATTTATTTTACAATTTTTTTTTCTTAACAAAACCACATTAATTTATGCAACATTTTTCATTTACTCGTATAATGTCATCATGTTATTGTCGCCGTAATTTTTTTTAATTGTTCATGCTCATTTTTACCCTGAAGGTAGAAGTACATACCACGCGTTAGTGCGCGCACCCTCTGTTATTTCTGTTAAAAAAAAAGTTAAACTAGTGTATTATTATTTTGACGCGTTAGTTAACTTTGAACTTTTTAACGCTGACAATAAAAAGAAAAATTTAACAAATTAGCGAATCGTGAAGGAAAAACTTATTGAAGAGCTTTAAAAACATACAATATTTTTATAAAAAGAATAAATTCAATAAAATAAATAAATCTTGTCATACTTTTGAATTTGTTTTCAATGCACAAATAAGTATACAAATAAAAAACAGCTGACAGGAACGCTTTTGTAACGCGTGTTGTGTAACTTGCAATTTTTCATGCGCTAACGTTTTTAAACGCACGACAAACGTAGACGAATTAACGCGTGTTATGTATTTCTACCTTGAGTGAGTGGTCAATAAGCAATGGGTACACAACAAACAACAATGCAAGGACTGAAAAAGATACCTTTGCATACGCATACTACACATACATACAAATTTAGTTTTAGTTTAGATTCCCTGCAAACATTTGCTATCGCGGAAGTTCGAAACAAGAGTTGCCATTTGATTTAAATAAATGTCAATAATATCATCTAAGTACTATCACTGGAAGCTTTCGGCTGGGAGGTTTGTTTATTATAAAATAATCGTTTTTATTATCGAAGTAAAACTCTTCCAAACGACCCTTAGAAGAAACTTCGGGAAATTTTATTTATGTAAGTGTCACTGACAACTGACTAAATGTCTCAGATCTATATTCTAGAAAATTACTTCCTACGCCCCATATAAGCAGCAAAAAATTAATTTAAACTTGTTTTAGTAAGATGTGATCAAAATCTGCTGTTACAAACCTATAAATCTACACAGAAAAAATTCTAAAAAATTTGTTCACCAATTAAAGCATTAATCAAAAATTAATGACAGAATTAAATATATACTAATGAGATAAGATAACAAAATCTGGTAAAAAAAAATATGTTAAAGTTTTTAAAATATTTCCTCTGGCCATCATGGTGCCTCAGGACAGAAATGAAGAAAAAGAGGTGGCCCGAGAAAAGTCTCTTTCAAGCTAAATTCAATCGATTTTATTACTTACGTCTGTTCGCCTAATGGTCAAAATGCAACCATAAGTTTTTATGTTCATATGAAGAAAACATAGTACATCTAAGTATTTAAGAATTTACATGTTTCGAGCATTTTTTCCGTCTTAGTGCATCGATTTGTCGGTTCATATTTTTACTTCCATGTGAGCTAATTTAATTTTGTAAGTTCAATATAAAATATTTCAGAAAATATCAATTGAAAAACAAAAAAAGTATTAAAATATCTCCTCTTATAGATTATAATCCCCTCAATGCATGTTTATTTTTATTTTTCTATGTTTAATATTAACGAAAATTTATCAAAGTATGAAAATGTACCAAAAAGCTCCCTATATGCACTAATGCACCCAGGACCATGCATTTTTCATTTTACCTTTATCAGTCGAATAATAACAAATATTTAAAACGTGCCAGATAAAAACAAAAAGTAACAAAATTTTTCATCTTATATGTTTTCTTTCACTCAGGACCCTGCACCTATAACATTATGTTTCTAAGTTTAATAAATGTTATAGAAAATTTAAAAACGATCACATGCAGCACGGAAAAGTAAAAAAAAGAAATTTAGCTTCCCGTATTTATATAGTCGAAATATTCGAAAACCGGTTCCTAAAAAATGTCGAATAATCGACACCCCATTTTTTTGATTATTTGATAATTGAAAAAAAACAAATTTTGTATTTATGCATTTTGCGTATGGAGTAGTTGCAATTATCAATGCTTATAACTCCGAAAATATTGAACAGATTTTAATAAAACGTATTGTGCACTTCTGTAAGTAAATTTCTTTCAAATGGTGTATACATATTTGGTTTAAATCGGTTGGCATACAGAGGAGCAAAGTGTTCTTAACTGTTTTGCCTCTGCCAATTTATATATAGATGTAGATTATGGTCCAAAAGTGACAAAGTAACTGCCAAAAACAAAATTATAATTCAAGTGCAATGTAAGTATTTGGTTTTTGTAATAATTTGTAGCATCTTCTTTCAAGCATCGAAAAGTGACGTCCCATCACTTCCATTTTAGAAACATCTTCTAAATGCTTGCAGGGTTGCTTTATTGTTCTATGGGTATAAACAACATTTATTTGTTACCATTATCAGATTATATTCATCTAATTTAACATACAAGCTGACAGGCATTTATTTTATCCGTTGTTTTTAAAATTTATTTGTTTTTTTTTTTTAATTTTTTGACTTTGTATGAGTGTGCTCTTCTGTATGTTCACACATTTTGAATTTAAAATAAAAAAAAACCCCTTGTGTTATGTAAAAACAACGTAACGCTAATTAGTACCCTACAGGCCCGTATTAGCTAATTACTGATAATTGATCAGTTAAGAACATACTTACAGCCATAACAAAAACAATACCAACTCATACCTGCATACATAAACACTCAAATACAAATTCAACTAAAAATGCAGCCATCGACATTCAGCAGTAAAAATAATAGATACTCGTTTACATATTTTTATTTATAGAAGAATTGAATTAAAAGGTAACAAAACAAAAGGTGTAACTTTCTAGATAATATTTCCATGTTTTTAACTTCATACATTTTTCCTTAAGCGATTGTATGCACAATTAAAAGTAGGGTTTGAAACTGGGTTAATGAAGAAGTTTTTATATCAGAATAAACGTGGATATAAAAACTTAGACAAATATTCTAAAAGGAAGAACTTTGCAAATATTAATGTGATACATACTAAGTCTATTGTAAAAATGGCTTTGTTAAATTACCAATAAATATTGGAACCACGTACTCGGAAATTTTTTTGAACGATGCTGCCATTATTTTTTAAACTACAAATAGCTTTATAATATTAAACATACTGACGAACACTGTACAAAGACATGAGTATATAAAATATACTTTAAAATACAGAGTAGGACGTTGACTACGTTTACATATCGTTACCTAATACGCAAAAGGCATTAACTTACCAAAAATTAAAAAAACGACTTTGTCATTGATTACATCAGAATCAATGAAAAAGTCGATTTTTACATCAGAATCAATGAAAAAGTATATTTTAATTTTTGATTAGTTGGCGTTTTTTGCGTATTAGGCAACGATACGTTCCACAAATGTCAACAAAGAATTTTGGAATCTTTCGACTAAAATAAGCGCTTTTATTAACCAGAAACAAACGGCACTATCTACAAAATATTTTATAATAAAAGCTAAAAACAGTTAACATAATATGCAACATTGTCAATTGTCAAACCATCTGGTAGGTTTTAGTGGAGGAATCGAAGAAAAATAATTTATTAACAGCTTAGCCCATTTATTAATTTTCCATTTTTAATGGTTTTTTGCTTTAAATTTAATTTATAAAATGTTAGATAGGGCTTTTTGTGTTTAAGGTAACGATGTAATTCAAAAATGTATTTGTAAAGAAAAACAAAATGTGTCACATTGCGATGGTCAGTTTTAGATGAAGCAAAACATTAGAGGGCATGCGGACAACATAAATTAATTTAATAAAAGAGGAGGAGGAATAATCCACACTTTTGCTTTCAAGCAGTATTTTCATTAGAGCTACTTAATAAATAGAGTTCTTTTTCTTTTATTTTTTGTATAACATATTGGGTGTATAAATTCAAAAGGCCGGATACACAACAGATGGTGTTACTTTTACACATGGTTTTTAAAGGGTCATGTATATTCTTATAGTCATTGACAAGACAGGACAAGATTTTTTTGTTTAGTTTTATTTTCTTCCAATATCCCGAATTTCGTGTCAACAAAGAGCATAATTTGCGGGAAGTTACATACATAATTTTGGCATACATCAGTTTTTTGCTTCACCTGAACAATTGTCTGTTTGGATCATAGCAGGTTCCTTTGCTTCAATTACAGTTCTTATAGCTGTTTATCACTCTTTTGCCGTAACTCTTCGGCATCATTCAAAATATATCGAGCTAGTGGATTTTGAGTGCAATTGACCCGTTTTTGAAAACTTTCTGAACGCAGCTCTTTCTGAACTTTCAAGTTTTTTAACACACCAGGTTGTCCCGTAACAGAATACCATAGCACCAAATTGTCTTTAAGTGGAATTTGTAAAAAAAAAATAGTTTAAACCTTAGACTTCAGAATTTCTTTTAATGAGGCAATTAATTTGAATTACTGTTAATTCCATTCAGTGTTGCGAAAACTTATTAAGCAAAAAATGCTAGATTTTGTTAAAAAAAAATGCTAGAATAAATGCTAAAAAATATAAAGAAAAAAATAAAGAAAAATCTTCATTAAAGTAAGGTTAACGTATTTTGTCCTTCAGATTTCGCGACGAGGTGTCAAATTGCCTTTTACAAAGGTTTGGCAGATGATCGATAGATGCAACTGAACTGTGCACAGCACATAAACTTAAATACCGCATCTCCTGAAAGTTGTAATAAATTATTTTAAAAAGGATTGGATGCCTTTAAGTTATGCCTGTAGCATTTTAGTGCTTTTTTGTTTCTGCATGTCGTTCGGGGCCACTAAATTTAGAAACAATATCTCATTTGCAGTAATTTTAAAAGGGTTTTCATCTGTTTCTTTCACTTTAGGTGCTTTAGCCAATCCTTGTGAAACTTTTTTTAATAGGTTTTACTAGTTTATGAATTTGTTTTCCTTTTTTGATTTTTATTTCAGTTTATTTATATCCACATTAATATAGATGGGATTCTACCGGGTATTTACCTGATTTTTGGGTTCATACCGGGAATATTACTTTTTTGGGAATTTATTTGGGTATTTAAAAACCACAAATGTATATGACAATCATTAACTGTCAATAAACGTCCTTAAATACTAAAATCTGGTTAAATTGCACTAAAACTACAATAAACCGGAACATATTGATTAAAAATTGTGAAGAAGGTATGTGTTTATTAGCGAAGCTAATATTGATTAAATTAATTAATACATTTTTATCAATGTTTGTACAAAACGTGTATACCCACCTTTTGGGTAAATACCAGGGTATTTACCAATTATTTCCCAATTTTCCCTATTTACCGGGTATTTACCAATTTGATATTTACACTCTTTCCATCTATACACGTTAATGAGCATTTTCATTGTTGCATTTTTTTAAAAACAAATTCAATAGTAGAATCTTACGTTTTTTTCTCTTAATATATGTATTTAACATTATAAAAATGCAAAATATTAAAAATACTACAAGAACTAAAAAATGCTAGAAATTTTTAATTAATGCTAGAAAATACGATAGATGCTTAATTGGTTTTTTTAATGCTAAATGACTTTAAAAAATGCTAGATCTAGTAAATATGAAAAATGATAATTGGCAACACTGGTTTCATTTAACTTTATTTTGCATCTAATGGCATTTCCATACCGAGATAATTTATAGTCGAATATTGAGGTGTTATTTAAATATCGGTTTTAATAGAAGCAAAGTAAATGTAACATAAACATATGTACACAGAAAGAAAAACACTCCGGATAAATCAAGTTTTTTATGATTACCTTAAGTACGAGTCGTACTCAAAAATTCAAGTACAAATAACACTAAAACGTACTCAAAACAATCCTAAATGGGAAAATCAATCCCGAAATTTCTTGTAATAAGTATAAAATTTTTAAATCAAGTAAAAAAAAAATATTAAACTTTTCGTTGTGCTTAACCCTCCGGATTACGCAGGTTTTGATTTTCTATTGGTTTTTTTCAAGCACGAATTCTGAATAAAATCAACTTTATAATACTTGAATCATGCGCATTTTGAGATTTTTTCAATCCTGGTTTTTCTTACAAAATCGGGATTGAAGATGGGCAATTTAAGTATTTTGCGTTTGAAAATTCGTACTTGAATCAATCTTTCTGTACTTGATTCAAGAAAATCCGTACTCACAGTACTATTAATACCGCTTCGCATTGATATGGGTACGGATGGATTGATTTTTCTTTTGAGTGTATGCATTCTTCTTCATTGGCCTTTATTTGACATTGCTTTAGACCAGCGCTTGCCCCATCTGGCTACCATTTCTGTTAAAATCCGGTTTGATTCGTTCTTGGCAGAAAAAGCGTATTTATTCAAAATTTTTACTTACTTTTTGGAAAAAATCTACAAGTAATATTGAATATTGGTTGGTCTTAAAAATTTTCTTTCATATGCCTTTGAATAAAACGGTTGATTTCAAAATTCCCTTTCGTACGCCTTTAACGTTAAATTAAAAATTGTTTTGCTTGAGCCTTCACACATTAGATTAATTTTTAAGCGAACAATTTTTGTTCCATCAATCACACACTGTAGTAAAATTATCTGGCATAAAATGTGTATGTGTACAAAACTTTGTATGTTTTAGTGTTTTTTGCATTCATTTGTTTTTGAATATGTGCATGTATTAGTTTTGTGCTGCTTGTGCGGTGTTGAAGCCGGTTGAAACTTTACGCCAACGAAAAACCATTTCTTTCACCTCGATTGCCAACAAACTGCCATTTTACGCCAGCATAAGTAGTCTAGTCTGTGATGGGCCCTTCAACTGAAAATTTTTAAATTTTGAATTAATATCCTCTTTATGATCAAGGAATCATTTGCATAATTTTATAATGTTCCAATGTTTAACGAAAAAACGTTCTAAATTTAGCAAAAAAAAAATCCACATATTTTAATTATATACCCAACCTGTGTTTTTTTAAATAAAATTCATTGCATCAATTTTCCAAAATGTTACCCCTAACTCTTTGTGTATTTTATATTATTTGTTATTATTTATGGCATTGTTCATTAATAGTAACAACAATAACGATATTAATAATTCAGTAAGTGATACTGCTGTCAAAATAACATTTGGATTACATACTTGCAACATCTATAAAATACACAATGAATTGAACTGTACACACACGTATGTATGTAGATATATGGGAGCAGTGTTGCCTTAAGAACGGATTAGAAAGGAAACTTTGGGCAGGTTTCAAAATGTGGAAATATTATATCGCATTTATTAATAAAATTAAATTAAGCATAACCTTTCGTTCCTGAAAATCTTTGGTATTTGATGTGAAGAAAAATGTGGAAAACTAATTTTAAGGTTTATGTTTTTTATATGCGAGGATTCTGCGAATTTTTAAAACCGTTATTTTTGTGGTCATCTATAGCGAAGAAGGTCGCTCAAGCCGAAATTTTGCCAAAAATCGGGTTTGCCGGTCTTTTTTGAGTTTTCTTCATAACTCTATCAAAAACCACGATTTTCTTCACTTTTAAGGAAATAATTTGGCTAACACTTACTTCAAGGTTATAACTTCTGAAACATATTTTCAGAATCTCAATAAATGATTTTTAAACAAAAAGAAATATTATAATAAACTGGGATAAATCTGAAATCCGGTATATTTAAAAATATTTGTTTCTAAATTATTTAAAAAGAATTGATCTTTCAAGCGGCGTTGTTTGTTTTTTTCATCTTCATACAAATTTTAAAAGTTATAAATCGTTATTTACAAAATATATGGATTAATTACAAAATTTGTAATGTAGTGTACCTAAATGAGCAAAATAATTGCAAAAAGCTTACAGTAAATGCACACAAAAAAAAATATGGGCACTTTTCTTTTAAATTATTTGCTTTAAAGTCAAGAAAATCGCGGTTTTTGACAAAGTTATGAAGAGTTCTCAAAAAAAGAGCGGCAAACTCGATTTTTGGCTAAAATTCGATCTGAGCGATTTCTAAACCTTTTCCTTAAAATCTTAAAAATACTATACCTTATCAGCTTTTAAATTCTGTTTTTTTTTTTGGGACACACTAATGTACATGTTAGTTTTTTCCTTCACGTGTTCTAATGCTTTTTTTCAATTTGTATTTTTATTTAGTGCAACTTTTTTGGCGTTACGGTAGAAAATAGAAAAACAAATTAACTATTGTTTTTCTTGTAGCAACGAGTAGCAACTTGTGTAGTTGTACCACATTACTTTTTTCTATTGGTGTTGGTTCACAATCTTTAAGTTTAAGCCGTCAAGTCTTGAGCTTTTAGGAAAGAAGGAAAAAGAGAATCCCATTTATTCTCCTCTCCTTCCTAAAAATTGAAGGTTGACGGCTAAAACTTGAAGAATATGAAGCAACACTTGTTTATTTTTATTAGTTTTCTTGTTTCTTTGTTTTCTGGCAACACTACATTACTTTGAATCTTCTTTAGAATTTACACACGGAAATATCAAACGAGTTATTGTTGAAGGTTTAACAAATGATTATAAAACAAGGTCAATGAATGAAAAGAAAATAAAAAGGTATGAAAAAATATGCAACGCACATGACAAGAATATCGTAAAGAAAATTTTCACACTTTCTTAGTATAAGAAGGATTATCATTACAACAACATCTATAAAAAAAACATATTACCAAAGGCAGGAAAGTTTTCTTCGTAAGAAACAATGAATTAAATGATGAGCAAATTCGTTAACTTTTTTTGTTTTACAATCTAAGTATCCCTTTTTGGTACGTAAATTGTTTACTACTGTCGTAACTTTGGAAAAAAAGTATTATATTGCTAATGGGTTTAGAACGAGTACATATAGCAGGAACGATTGAGGTTATAACAAATTTCAGCTGAGCCATTGTATTTTTTTTTTTAGGTGTTCTAAGGCAAAATGCTTAATAGCTTCTCATTGTGATGTAAGCCAATTTATAATAAATTTATTTAAATGAGATAAACGAAAAATAAAAGTTGAGTTGTTAAAAAAACTCAACGATATAATAATAATATTCGTCCTTTTGGGTTCATTTAACTTTATATGTGAAAGCCAGGCTAATGTATTTGTTTATTGTACAAGTACTCAATCTTTGTACTAAACATAACCACAAATTTTCTCAGGATTGTAACAAGAAGAGAACTGTATAGATAAAATTAAAAACAATACCTATATAATTCAGTCCATAATTTCTTCTTCAATTGGCTTTGAATATACAATTGTTGCAGCAAATGCGTCCTTAAATAAACAAGAGTACTCTTTCCACAGACTATCCGTATCTAGAATATATCAATCGTATGCAGAGACCCCGATCAACTGGTACATTTCGCAACTAGGTCTTGGTAACAATTAGATCCAAACCCAACATTTAAAAAAAAAATCCCATCTCTTAAATATGAACCACAATCATTTTGTAATTCCTGAAGAGACCATAAAAATGCAACGATCAATTGTCATCGTCAAACAGATTAATAAATTTTAAAATCTTAATCTTAATCTTAAAAGACCTTTGAAAAATATAAATTATTAAGAACAAAACACAGGACTTTGTGTTTAGTTTGTCAGTGTGAGGTGTTGGGGATTAGCATCCTTCCAGAAGCCCTGATCTGAGTTAATAACTATAATGGGCTGAAGGTATATGTAACTGTAGTTCGCTTAATTTAATTGCACAGCCAACAGCATTTAATGCCAATGTATCGGTATCGGCGATATTTTTTTTACAGTTTTTTTGAAAAACAGTTTAATTTTTAAAGCAAACTTTTTTGCAAAATAGCTAAGAGAAATAACACATTTAAAAGCAGAACATAAAATCAAACAGAATAATAAATGGTTTGTTTTAATCCTTAGGCTGGAGGTCCACAGCAGGCGTTCTCTGTGTTAGTTTCTTTTTTGACCTTTTTTTAAGACGCATGCTAAAGTAGAAAGTAATCCTACTTCATGCCTTCGCGTTTGCTGTGTAACTTGTAATTAAAATTTTACATTAGTACTTTTGGTACAGATGCATTGAATGCATTTAACGCTTTTTGTGGACAAGTTGTTTTAGCCGTGCACCATAATATTTATTTAAATGTTCTCTCATTGATAAGCCTTGTACCCAATAAAAATTTGTATCATTTTGCGAAGCACTCAAGGTACATTTAAAAATAAGTTATACAGAGATGCAGTTAAGTGAACGAAATCCATTCACTTACTACGAAGCAGGTCTCTTCAGTGTGTAAAGCTGAGGGCTACATTCACAAGTGTTTATATGCTTTGAATAAAACACTTTTTATGTCAAAAATGGATTGGTTCAAAGTGGGAACTCATCATTTAAAGTTGAAGCCAAATCTGCTTCTTGGAATGTCCATGTTTAATAAAGTTTATTAATATTTGTGAAAATAAAACTCCTTTTTTTATAAAAATTTTGGGTAACTTCAAAGAGGCCATAAAATCCATTAAAACGCCACTGCTACAATTGCCCTTATCGTTGTTGGCGAAATTAAAATACAGCTGCGACTGTTTAGTAATAAATTTAAGAAAACGTAAACTCATTTCCTTTAATCTATAGCTAAACAGTCGCAGGCGTATTTTAAATTCGCCAACCACGATAAGGGTGAGTGTCCGACGCAATTTCGCAGGTTTAAAGTCTTTGAACATTTGAAAATACAATAAATGAATAAACTGAGAATTAGAATAGTTCAGAACCAAAAAAAATGGCGAATAAATTAGTCGCCAATTTCAATGCATGAACGATTTGAGACAGAAATTTCGAAAACTTCAAAGACAATAAATTGAAAAAATATCTTATTGGGCTACTTAACATGACACTGCATTCTGAAAGTGGTGAAGACACGGTCACTCCAATACGTAGTAAAAGTTCTGATAAGTCTACAGGAACTGACCTTTGGAGTGTTAGAGAAAATTTTATGAGAAAATTTCGAGAAGGATTATGCTCTATTCATCCTACGCTGAGGTTCAGCTGAAGAAGAAGTCTAAAGATACCTTAGATTTTCTTATTTTGCTAGATATGCATTTCCGCTTGTTTACTGACGGAATGAAATGTAGTACCCAAAATTTAAGAAATTGTCGCAGAAATGAGTTCTTTTGCACTGCAGGTCTGCTTCAAACGGATTTGCAGAATACAAGAACATCATTTTTTTTTTTGCTTAAAAAGTAATTTAACTTTTGGCAATTTTAGCATGAATTCAAATTAAATTCGTTGTTTTTAAAATCTCATTAATATCAATTTTAAATATAAATAATCTCTTACGCAGTAATTTTGTATAACTCTACCTCAGTTTGGTAAATTTTACCTTAAATTTAAATCGGTATCGCCGATACTTGCTTTTAAGTATCTGGAAAAAGGCGAGTCATTACATCCCTAATTTTAATACAGAATAACCATTTACAGAATCTTTTGACAGTTAAATTTAATAAAAAAGTTTCTTGTTAATCTGAAAACACATCCCTTTTCTACGAATGTTAACCTTTATAGTCAAAGACCATTATCACCTCTTCTTTTTAAGAAAATAATAATTTCTGATTCTAAGGCCCATTTTCACAACTTACCGATAGCTAAAGGTAGGATTTTATCGGCCTTATAAAAAGTGTTCCATTATTGGAACTTAACTTTAGCCTCTTAGGTAGGATGAACCGTAATTTACTTTATCGCTCACTATAGGTCAAAGTAAAGTTTTAATAATGGAACACTTTTTATAAGGCCAGTTAAAATCTAATTTTAGCTATCGGTAAGTTGTGAAAATGGGCCTAAGTCTTCTTTGCTTTACTTTACTGCTCTGCATATAAAGTCAATAAATTTTTTGAAGCAAGTGGAACACATTTTTCTTCTTTTATATAAAATAAATGAGGGTCTGGGAATAACCTCTTTTTCATTAATTATTTTAATTAGATTAACCATTTTTTTGAATGTGCTTCTATGATTACAATTTATTAAGCTTTTTTACAATAGTCTTATTCCCTCAATAATCCACATAATTTTTGCTTAAGCCAACCTTTGGTTAACATTTAAGCTGTAGATATGTTCTTAGTCTTATTCTGGTACTGTATAGAGTAATTCTAAAGCTTTAATGTTAACCAAAAAGAGAAATTAAAAAAGGGCATCTTTCGAAGAAATGGACAAAAAAAAACGCTATATATTCCGTCTCGTGTCACCTCTGTATATACTCTGTGGCTTAAACCACTCTTTACACCAAATTCTTTTCCTTTAATTTATATTTCTTCTCAGCACTATCGACGAGTCGTCTGCATCAAAAATTCATACATGTTCGATATGAAGGGTTAAGGGCTGAACCGAACCAAGTCATAAAATATCATGCATATATGTATTTCAAGACTGGTGCAAAATTCTTCGCAAAGTTTAACTCTATCTAGTTCTGTAACGGACTACATCCAAGAGTGCTTCGTTTCCAAGGTAACGGTAATAAACACAAGTCAACGGCTCCAAAAATGAATGGCAGTTTAATTACTCAAGCTGAAAATATTTTCGAATTTTCTTTTTTGACTTGGTTCGCTTCATCTCTGAACCCTCTTAATGCTTGTGTTGTTAATTGGCGATCACAAAACGAAAGCAAAGTGTGTGCTTGTCAAGGCTTTGCATGTGGTTTTTTTTGCCTTTTAGCCATCGTCCAGGCTAGCAATTTTTGTTGCTGCAATTCTTGAGTTTAAAAGTGGGAGGGCTGAGAAGATTGGGGTAAAAGGTTAAAAGGGTAAATATTAGTTTGTCATTTTGTTTGTAATTTCTACAAAATCTTCTGGGTCCATATGAGTAGTGAAGTTCATTTAACGATGTCCGTCTGTCCGTTGAAATAGGTTTACCGAAGACCCGAGATATGGTTGGTTAATTAGCCCTCCATCAACAAGCCACAACCATATTCTGGTTTAATTTAAAAATGTTGTGGTTAAATATGACAAAAATCAGTTTTCAGACTAACAAGGGTATTTTCCTCTTTTGCAAGAGCAACATGCTTTGGTTGAAAAACAATAATGCTTTTATAAGTGTTAATTATTATTAACCATAACATGGCGAAGGCAACCATAATATGGTTGTGGCTACTTGATTGAGGACTACGTTTACCATAATATGGTTATATGTGACAATAATATGGTTAAATTAAACATAATATGTTTAAAATTTTATTTAAAAATAGTTTTTTTTGAGGTGACTATATTTAAACATGTTTTTTTCTCGGCGTCTACACTCCGGAATCGTTTGCTATTGAAATTCAGCGTGATTCCGCAAATGGCAACATCCGGCAAAATGTAGGGGGAATTGAAGAAGTAGGCGTGGCATTACTTCTACAACGCCATTATAAAGAAATCTAATTTATCAGGAAAACGGCAAAAGCCATGGTTTCCAAATTAGGTACAAGCCTCTTAGTTATCAAAAGACAACATCCGTAAGATGTAAGCGGGAGTGAACTAGTGGGCGTAGAACAAAATATATTTATTTAAGGTGCTATTAGACGGGATGTATTTTACATATGAACTGTCACTTTTCTTACCCACATGTAATTTTGTATGTATGTCAAAATTTCCATTTTACATACGATTTATAATTTTTAATATCACACCTGCTTATGTTTTTCCTTATGACATAACCTATAAATGTAAACAAAAGCTGACTTTTTAACGTGTATAAATCAGGGACCGTAACTGTTATAACTTTTATCGTTAAAGTCAGAAAATAAAAGTTATTTTTTTACTTTTATTTTTTCGATAAAAAATAAAAGTTATTTTTTGACTTTTATTTTTTAGAGCAGAAATAAAAGTTATTTTTTAACTTTTATTTTTTCGAGCAAAAATAACAGTTATTTTTGACTTTTATTATTTCGAGCATGAATAAAAGTTATTTTTTGACTTTAATTTTTTTGAGCAGAAATAAAAGTTATTTTGTGATAAATTCATTATATTTATTAAAAAAAAGGGGTTGAATACACAAAAATAACTTTTATTTCTGCTCGAAAAAATAAGTCAAAAAATAACTTTTATTCATGCTCGAAATAATAAAAGTCAAAAATAACTGTTATTTTTGCTAGAAAAAATAAAAATTAAAAAATAACTTTTATTTTTGCTCAAAAAAATTTAAATCAAAAAATAACTGTTATTTTTGCCTGAAAAAATAAAAATCAGATTTTTAAAAAGCATCGCATTTTCTGACAATTTGGTCCAAGACTTTCAAAATGGTATACTTGGTTTCATTCTCCGACATTTCCTTGAGGTTGCTTTTTTCAATCAAAAATTCAAAATTAACAGTTATTTTCGGTCCCTGGTATAAATTGTTTTAATTATAAAGCTGCTGAAATTATAAAGTTCTTAAAAGTAAAATGGATGTAACAACTGCTAATAAAATAATTGTAGCGTCCAGCATTATTGCAGTAATATCTGAAATAAAAATAAAAAAAAAGAAACAAAAACCATCTGTTTTGTTTATGTTTGCCACAGGAAAATAGAGCGTGTTCTAATCGAAAAAATTACATACGTATTTCCACTTGTATTTTACACATGCAAAGTTTCATATGTATCACACGATGTGTACAACTTTTACAGATGGAAAATTTGGCAGTACATATGTAAAATACATCCCGTCTGATAGCACCTTTAAACCTAAAGAACGGTATATATTCACTATGACAAGGGTATATTAGATTCGGCATATATCATTCTTACTTGATTTTTCTAATACTAAAAAAAATCAAAATTTTGGTCTCATAGATTAAACAAATACCCCAATGTGGGGCTGGAGACATAAATATTATAGAATTTTAAATTAACCCAGTTACTCATTTTTTTTTTTTTTTTTTACTTAAAAAGAGAAATTTTAGTATGCGTTTAATGTGAATGAAAATTTTTTTGCGGTAGAAAATAAAGAGTCGGGTAGAAACAAACTCAATATTTTTCCAACTAATATCTCTAAAGCTCTTTTATTAAAATCATTAAATTTTTTTTGGTTGATTTATTTCCTAATACTCATATCATTTTATAAATACGTACATTAAAAACAAAACTATCATGCACAACAATGATACTTTAATTATGCAGTAGATACATAATAAATGTTAATTAAGCCAATAAATCTTCTAAAACATTAAATTCAATAAAAGTAAAAAATAGCGTTAATTCTCAGGTACTTAAACTCATGTTATACCTACACAAAAAAATTAAATGTTTTTAATCAATTCATCAAATGATTAATGAATAAATTCTCTTACAATTAAACTTTTTAGGCTGTTTTTCAAAGGTCATACGCGTTAATGACTTTGGGTAAACAATTAAGCCAAAAAATTTTACTTTATTGTTGACATATTAAATGGTCTTTCTTCACCTAACGAGTCGAAAACATAACTTCACACACATATTTACATACATTCATGCCCACATACATTTTGCATGCCTATACACATACCATTCAGTTACAAACCCTTAGAAATGGTTTAGCTACTGACATGTAGTACGTGCGAGTTTGTTTTGTATCTTTTCTAGGAATTTCACATTCAAATAATAACAAATGAACAAAAAAAAAATTATCCTTATGGCTGTGTCCACCTTAAATAAACAACAACTGGCAGACAATTAGACTGACACCAGTATACATACGAACGCTGGCACGCACAACCCAGCTGGACGTCATTAGGCTGCTCATAGTATTCCAGCCAGCTGCTTAATAAAATAATAGTTGCGTTCTAAATCGTTCTATCTTACCTTCCCAATTTTGTACGTTTGTGTATTTATGAGTGTACGAGAACTAGGGTTTCTGTTCCCTAAAAACTTCTCAGAAAAAATATTTCTAATTTTAATTTTGTAACAAGAAAACTTTAGAATTTAAGGGTTTTTCTGTATATTTATTATTCGATACTGAAAAATTAAAGGATTTTTCATTAAGTATTATAAATGTGAAAGTTTGTATGGTTGGATGTTTGTTAGTTTGTGGTTCAATCATGAAAACTTCTTAACGCATTTGGATGTAACTTGGTAGACGGATAGCATACGGCCCAAATTCAAATAAAGGATACACATTAAGAGATAAAAACTAAAAAAAAATTAGTACTTTTTCGGTCTTTTATAAATTTGGTATACAGATTAGATTGGGATAAAATTTGTACTTTTTCTCTTTTAAATAAATTAAGTATAGAGATATTATAGAGATAGATTATAATATAGGGTACCTTTTAAAGGGTAACAACGGGATAAAATTTGACTATTCCTCTTTTACAAAAATTTAGTATAGAGATAACACATGATCCAGATTAAAATATGGGGTACCATTTATCGGGTAAAAACGGGATAGAATTGGTACTTTTCGATTAATTTGGATAAATTTTGACTATATAGCCTATATTAACATACAGTGTACTTTCTGAGGAAAAGCTGGTACTCTTGAAAATCTTTTGCTGTTGGTACTGTTTCTCTTTGTGAAAATTTTGGTATAGAGATAGCATACGACCCTGATTCAAATAAAGGGTACTTATTTTTCAAAAATTTGGTATACAGATTGAATTGGTACTTTTTCTCTTTTACGTTAATTTAGTAAAGAGATAGCATATGGTCCAGATCGTATCAGTATGCTGAAAATTTATATGTGTATGTTGGCTAAACCATATATACATAAAATGTCTGTAAATTTTTTAAATCTTTCTCTATTTCCACGTGCTGAAAACTATGTGCTAGAATATTTTGATTTTATTTAAGTTACTTAGCTACGTTAGATGGCCTGTAAATGAATACATAGTACTATCGCCAATTCCCGCCTGAATATGCCAGCTTCGTTCAAAATTCCTCTTCAGATGTTATTCCATAACATTTATTAATTACCAAAATTACAAGGTTATTGTCGTACTCCGAAGAACCGTAACGCGCTGTAGCAGTGAAACGCCATGCAATTTACGAAGGTGTACGAAACGTAAAATGCGCGACGCCAGACAAACAAGAACGCCCTGATAGTCTTTGAGAAATACCGACAAGGTCGTTCGACTTGCATTTGACGCCATTGCCACGCATTTTAAAACAAATGAAAAGATGGGTGACTTCCGCAAAACTCTAATACCAGAACAGATCACATACACTACAACCCAAAAAATCAGGAAATTGGAAACCCTAGTATTAAAACGTGTAACTAAGTGTGAGTTCTTTAATATACTACACACATAATTGTTCAGCATGACTCAAGTTATTAATTATAGAAAGTGCATGCAACCACAGCCTGAGATACAGAGACATTTACTCGTAATTGGGTTCTTGTTGTGAAGGAGCCAGGAGAGAGAGAGAGAGAATGAAGGCATCACAATGACAAATATTACTGTTTATAAATGTTTAGCTGTGCGTGTGGCTGTGTGTATTTTATAGTTGATACTGTTTAAGAATTATGATTATGATCTTTGATTAACTTGTGTTTTTAATTTTCTCTTGTTGTCTTTTTTAAGATTTTGTTGTAGATTAGAAGACATTTTTTAAATCATAAATCTCAGTTATACTGTCATTATCATTATCGTGCTTATACCCTCATGGAAAATGTTAAGTGTTTGCAAATAAATTTAAAAAGTTTTTATTGTTCAACGGAGACAATAGGTGTTATTGCAAGGGATATGTATAAATACGTATGTTAGTTTTTTTTTTTATTATTATACTAATTAATGAATGTGAAAGTTTGTATAAATATATGTTTAGATGCTTGTTAGTTTGTGGCTCAATCACGCGAAAATAGTTTGGATGAAATTTCGTAGACGGATAGCATATGGCCCACATTTATATAATTGGTACTTTTTAAGAGGAACATCGAATTTGGTATGCAGATTGCATTTGGTCAGGATTAAAATAAAGGGTACCTTTTAAGGAATATTTGGTACTTTTAAAATTATAAAAACGGATTAATTTTGTACCTTTTTCTATTTTCGATAAATTTGATATGCATACAGATGATAACCTACATTATTATACTGTACTTCCTGGGGCTCTAAAATCAGAAAAAGCTGATACTTTTAGTAATCTTTTGCTTGTGGTCTTTTTCTCTTTTAGAAAAATTTGGTATAGAGATTAAATTTAATAATGTAAAAACGGAATAAAATTGATAATTTTGGTACTATTCATCTCTTTGATAAGCTTTGTATGCAGATTGCATATGGTCCATTGGCCGGAATATACATATTTAGACACCCATTCGCATAGCCAGTTGAATATCGGCTTTTTCAAGAGTATCGAGTGCTCAAAACTTATATGTATGTGTTGGCGAAAAATAATAATTCCTAAAATGTTGTTTATTCAAATATTTTAGCATAAAATAAGTATATCTGTAGAAAATTTCATGAAATGTTTGTAAATTTTTTATAGGATAAACCCGTTTCTTAAATTTTGCTCTAATTTTTACGTTAATGAAGTCACGGGAAAAAGCTAGTAACATCATAAATATTTTCCTCTGATTTAATTTTAAACTTATTTGATATTGAAAAATTTCATGGAAATGTACTCATGAGCTATTAAAGAGATCCATTTCGTTGATATTTCCAAGACAATATCCAGGATTCCTTAAATTTCAAAGTAATGTAATCTTTTTTGAAAATGGCGAACGTGCATTTTGAACAGCATTGAAAAAGATAATTGCAAATTTGTATGCTAATATATATGTATATATATGTATATATATATATATATATATATATATATATGTTAACCTCGTTCCTACAAGGAGCGCAGAGCCTCAGCGAATTGATTGAATTCACTTCTATTGGATACTAGAGTTTATATTTTGCCCTAACTTTTTCGCATGCTTCTAACTTCTGCCTCATGTGTGTGCAGACCATCCTCGTATATGGATTCCTTGAGAGTTTCAGCCAATAGCATTTCTGGTGATGTCAGCATGCGATCTGCGCAGAATGTGGGCGATCCAGTTTAATTTACGTCGACGTATTTCGATATGAACTGGCTGATAGTTTGTTACAGTCCAGAGTCTGTTGTTAGAAATAGTTTTAGGTTAGAAAATATTCATGACTTTCCTGAGACACTGGTTTACAAATACTTGTGCGGAATGCAGATCCCGTGGTTCCCCATTTCAAGGGTAGATACGGGTAGATTTTACGTTAGAATTGAATTTATTTATGTAGCATAACACGGTTAGAGAGTTACGACGATTGCTATACAGCTTGTTGTGACCTTTTTATGCGGTTTGCGATATCACAGTCGGATCCACCTCTTTTTTAAATAGCCGAGAAGTTTTGAACAGAACTATCTGAGTTACTATACGCCAATAGGCAAGTGTCATTCGCATAATCAATATCTCCAAGGCGTTCTTGAATTCCCCACGTAATACCACTCGCATCATTCTCCTTGTACATAACAGAGTCCAGAGTACGATGCTGAAAGGAAGAGGTATTGTTGCCAGACGGCCTGGTGTGGCCTGGATTGTCCAGCATTTTTTTTTCTTGTCGAGCTACCAGCTAAAATACAATTGAAAAATTCATTTCATTTTGAAAAATTACTTTTTTATAGACTTTATTTTGTTAATAATTTAAATTTAAATGTTATTCGAATGTGTATTCTAAGTCAAATTACAATCCTCAAAAGCTTTTATACTTTTATAGTCTTATTCCTTCAATATTTTCCAGGAATATTTTGACTTAGAATACACATTCGAGTAATACGAAAATTTGTATAATAAATGTTACTCAATATGAGAAATAAATTCCCAGATTCTATTTGTTAATAATTTAATTAATATTTTGTAAAGAACAAAAGAAAAAATTTATGATTTGTTGCCAAAAGATATTTGCATTAATAGATACGGTCTATATTTTCAAAAATGTGTTGAAAAAACGTGCAAAATCCTTTTGGTGAAAGAAATTAAAAAATTGTTTCTTATAACTAAAGCAAAAAAGTATTTTAATTCTTTAATAACAATTCAAAATATGTATGTGTACATATGTGACAAAACAAACAGTTTAATTTAATTTTTTTATATGAATTAAAATAATATATACCTAGACGAATTAATGTAAATGGTGGCAGCAATACTACAATACAAAAACAGCAGAGGCTTTTTGAATTGCATTGTTACTATAAAGTGAATTCGCCTTGATATTTATGTACATAAGTACTTTAAATTATGTTCGACTAAATTTAAACGTTTCTTGTTTTTAAGTGCATTTTTATATTTTTCAGCTATTTTTTCAAAATCCAAGTGCATTTTTTCTATTGTCCAGTTATTGGTGGTTTGGTATCTGGCAACCCTAGGATGAGGTGATACTACACACCCTTGTCGCACGCCGATACATCTGCCTTTCTGCTGAGCTCCTTCTTGTGCGACGTTCAGTCAGCAGCATAAGTTTTTCAGGAACCCCTTTACAGACAAGCGCTTTCTATATTATTGTGAGGTTAATGGTATTGACATTCTTTTCAAAATACAGGGTCCGCCAAATAACTTTTTTTTTTGAAAATGCTATAAAAAAACTACTAAATATTTTATCCAATTTCTTTTTTTATTTGAAAGTACAATCCTACCGCTAAATAATGGAAAATAATTTCATTCAAATGGCTGTCTCGGCTGGCCATGCAGTAGCCTACACGATCGGTCCAATTTGTAAGCACATTATCGATTGTGTGCAGCTGTATTTCACCAATGGCTTCACGAATATTGTCCTTCAAAGCGTCAATTGTCTCTGGCTTGTCGGCGTAACACTTATCTTTGACGGCACCCCGCAAATAATAGTCCAACGGTGTCTAATCGCAGCTCCAAGGTGGCCAAAAGGCATCAGCTCTGCGGCTCATAATGCGATCTTCAAAAACAGGGCGCAAAACATCGAGTGTAGCTTCGGCTGTGTGGCACGTAGCGCCGTCCTGTTGAAACCAAATGTTGCCAATATCCTCCTCTTCAATTTTTGCGAACAAAAATGCGTTCAACATGCCCCATAACGATCGCCATTGACTGTAACGGCCACTCCATGTCCATTTTCGAAGAAAAATGGCCCAATTATGCCTTTGGACCAAAATCCGCACCAAACAGTGACTCGTTTTGGGTTCAACGGCTTTCAATGTATGCGTGCGGGTTTTCTGTGCCCCAAATTTTGCCTGTTTACATATCCGCCAAGATCAAAATGATCTTTTTTTTTGGCAAAATCGGCATCTTCTGTAAGTCGATCGCAGGCCCACTTAGCGAAGCGAAAACGCATATTTCCCAGCGTTGTTCAAGCGTATACACAACTATATTCGTTCAGCGGAAGGATAAAACTTATTATCTGTCAAATCAGATATGACATGAGCTAAGTGTTACCATTCACGAAATAAGCACAAGTTGAAAAAAAACGTTAGATGGCGGACCCGCTATAAAAACACAATATGTAAGCACTGCTCTACCAAAACTCTCAAACTACTTACTTGACACAAGATTTCTGCGGTCGGAATCCAACCTGTTTCATTCTCAACAATAAAGTTATTTACGCCGAGAGCCGTTTAGTAGTTTTGTGGGCTAGAACTTTGCTCACTGGCTGATACCACGCCACGTTGTTATGGTCTGTCAAGTCATTCTTCTTTGATATTTTTAACCTCAATTCTCTCCTTCAATTCATCTGGCATAATTTGAGTTTTCCAGAACATGTTTATAATTGGTTTTATAAGGCTGGCACTTAACTAGGGATCAGATAAAATTAGCCCTGGTTAATTGTGGGAAAACATTTTAAAAATGCAAATTTTACGTAAAGGGGTTGTATGGAAAAAAAAACTGTAGAAAAACTAATCTACTACTAAAATTCCAAGTGTTAATATTTGTAGTATGTACTGCTTATACGGATTAATTTCGGTCACGCAAATTAAAAAAAGTATCCCCAAGTTATTAAAAAAAAGAAATTTGGTAAATTAGTACAAAGTTTTTCGTTTAAAAACCGTCAAATTAAAGGTATAAATCGTCGAACGGCCAATAGGCCTTTTTTGATTCTCTAATACTACATATACTACAAGAAAAGTCATCTGTTGACAAGCTTTGAGAATTTTCTGATACCACCAATGTTTTTAATATTTTTCTTTTTTGAATTCATTGAAATTAGCAAGAAACCCATTTTACTTTTGTTTATAAAAAGTTAAACTTTTCTTTATTTAATAAACGCTTGAAGCCGCTCTTATTTAGATTAGACTGTAAAAGAAGCTGAAACCCTATATGCATCAGGATTAATGGGAGCGAGGTTTTGCATATAAAATTTTTTATTTCAATTAGATAAGACTGGAGTTACCTAAACATTTTTAAAAATTAACCAAATTATGTGTTATTTTACAATGGCGAATTTTGTCACGTCATAAGTAAATCAATTCGATGACGATTTTTAACAAATTTTATCTGGCAACTATGAACAGATGTGATATTTCACCGCAGAAAAAAAATGGTATAAAATTCTTCTTGATAAAATAAAACTTGATTTCAATTAAAAAATTTGTGATATTCATTAAAAAACTAATTAAATTTGCATTCGTATACAAATTTATAGTATCAATCAAATATTTTTGTATATTAACAACATTTTCTGAGGTTGATGATATGCATACATAAGTAAACGTTTAGCTCACTTGATTAAATTATTAAATAAAACTTATTTTATTTTTGATTAATGGTTGAATTGCCGGAAAGTTTTTCTGTGTGCATTTTGTGTAGGAAGGGGTGAGCTTTACAAATTTGTCACACTCAATATTTTTCTAATTTCAAGACAATAAATATATTTATTGTCATTTTATGAACTGAAAAATAATTTTAATCACTTTTCTCAAAACTGAACATGTTGCAAGGACAAGTGAAAAAAAGAAAAGTTTCAAAGCTAAACCAACAAAAATATTATATAAACGACCTCCTTTTTATTCGTATGTGGTTGTCACAATTAATTAAGCATTTTTATGGTCGAACTGTGTGAGAGAGACTGTGTCTGTGTGCGTGTGTGTGTGTGATTCTAAAGCTTTGAAAAATGCATACTGGTACACACGACATTCTTAAGTTTTTAGTGTTTATCTGCATTACTTACCGCAATTAGTCGGCAGTTTTTTTTTAGCAATTAAACGTACTTAACTAATTAAAAGCCGCCATTATAACCGACACTTTGACCGCAAACTTATTATTCTACAACAATATTTTACTGTCAGCACTAATGCAAAACCGCAACAAGCGTAAATATGAGTGGCAAAACCCAAACTCACAAATTTTAGCGAACATGCAACAATAAAGGCTTTTTAACAAAAATAAGAGAAGACCAAGTTACCACTAAAAGAAGCAAAAAATAAAAGGATACAAATACAAAATTGAATAGACCAAAGCAAATAAAAAGAAAGGAAAATTTAGTATTCGTGACAAATAAAAAGAGGAAATGCTTTTTGGCTAAAAAGCGAAAATGCATAAAGTTTTCAGTTTTCAATTGCCTTTTGCCACTTTGTTAGTCATATAACTTTAGTGGTTGCCACAATTCTGTGAAATTACAAAAAAAAAATAAAAAAAGAATAGCAGGAACAGCTAACAGCAACAATAATGCGACAACAACAAAAGCAAAAACTACAACATCTGCTATAAATATTAAGCATTAGCTTATGCCAAAATATAAAATTTAAAGTGACCGACCTAATGACCATTTCAAACATGACTCCCATCTTCATCATCATCTTTTTATCGCCATATTGAGGTACTTAATAGTTATTTCTATTATTTTACCACTTAGGTTTAACTCGTTTTAAACTATCTCTTTCTGTCTAACACTATGGGGTTTGTGTTTTCAAAAGTGAATATGTTTAGTACCCGTGAATTTTTAATTACTTGACGCTACAGTACTTTTCGCTTATAGTCCACTGCTATAGTGGCACAACTTTTGTGGACTAAAAGCGAATTTGGACTATAACCGATTTTTTTTTATAAGCCATTTTATGGATAATAAGTGAATCCTAGTATAATCAACATTTTGGGCTAATAAAAATTAATTTCTTCAATAAAACCACTCTTTTTTTTATCAAAAGAAAAGTTTATTTAAAACCAAATATTGATTTAATTTAAATAAATAGTTCAAACAGAAATCTTTTTTATTAATTAAATCAAATGCTTACAATAAAAACCTAACTTTTAATAATTCCAATGCTTCATAAGCCTTAAGTATGAGATTAAATGTAATTCTTTGGATGACGAAATCAAATATAACATAAATACCAATTTCATTGGTTCTTTATGAAACATGTTGCCAGTTGGTTAAAATAAAAAACATAAAAAACATAGTGGACTGTAAGCGAACCTTTTTGCATAAAGAATTATATACGCATTCTAAGAAAAGGTGACTTTTAAACGAAAATGGACTACAAGCGAAATGGAAATTCGAAATAATCTGCAAGTGAATATGACGGTTTTGGCTTAAATCCGTTTTTGGCCTTTAAGCGAAAAGTACTGTAGTTGGATTGTTGAAGGGCAAACGGAAAAGGTTTTTTAAGAAGGGCTGGTCAGAAATGTGCAACCAACACTACAATTTTCTATCGATCTCTTAATAATACGTAAAGACAAAAAAAAAAGATGTCTGTACACTCTCGGACACTTCAGCCCAAAAAAATTTGTATCCTTTCTGTGTTAAAATGTCAAACAGCGCAAGGTACGAAAACTTAAGATATTGATCAAAATGTTGAACAGCCGTACCTAAGCAAGAGCGCACGCGAGTTCTAGTCAAAACAAATTGTATAAGGAATCCTTACATAACGCGGCTTTGACGATTTCCAATTGGAAAATTCAATTTTGTCAGCGCGTTTAATAGCGAAGTCGCAATTTAGATATTTTTACGTAAATTTTGCATATCAGCGTAAAAGTGAAGCGGAAGAAAACGTTCCGCCCTCCGCTCTTATTTACCAACCAACTCATTGAGAACAACAGTTGAAAACAATTTGTCGAACAAGTCATATATACGTGAACACCAACTTAAGCTTAGATTACCCATTTTTCCGAACAGTTTTTTTGTACGGAGATAATTTTTTTGCAAAGCTTCCGTATCAAACATGTGTATAAACGAGGCATAAGATTTAATTCAGTTAATTAGTTTGACTCCATTTAAAATTTGTTTTTGTTTTTTATAAAAATTGTGCAAAACAATTAGAGTTTCTACGCGGGAAAGAATTCACGGGAATCCCGGGACATTATTTTTTAATTATTCCCGGGAAATTGTTTCCGGGAATTTTCGGGAATTTCAAATTAAATTTTTTGAAATCTTAATTTGTTTGCATCGTTAAAATCAAAAACGAGCAATAAAAATTTAATCTTTACTAAAAACTTCCTTCAAATCGAACTATTTTCCTACTCCAATAAAAATTTTGAATTGCTGATGAAATGTCCAAAAAGCTTATTGGAGGAGAAAATGAAAATGTACACGATACACCATCACCAATACCAAAACCATCTAAAAATTCTTAAAAAATAACTAAATAAAAAAAGAATTTGACGTCTATTAAGTCACGGGTAACAGGCCAACAAATTTATAATCTTTGTATCATGCGATTCTTACAATAAAACCAACGCCTGTGGAGAACGCGAGCACGTTTTCGGTAGCAGGTTATATACATATCAACAAGGATTAGAAATAGAATCTCTGATGAACTTTTATATGCTTTAATAAAATTAAAAAAATTTTCTTAAAAGGAAATTAATTTTACCACGTTGCTATTAATAACAACTACTAAATATTAATAAGTTTTAAACATTCGTGATCTCAAAAAAAAAATATATACATATATATAAACATACATATATAATATGCATGTGCATATGGATGTAACAATTTATTTGGTGTTGTTTTGGTTTTCTATGGAATTATTTAAGCTAATTTTTTTAGACTGTTGTATAAGTATGTGTATATTCTTTTAAAAAAGTAAAAACTTTTGTCTTTTACTCATTTAATGAAATCATTGTTTTATTCAAAAAATCCCGGGATTCCCGGGAATAAGATTTTTTTTGTTTCGTTTCCCGGGAATAGAAAAAGACCGGGAAATTAGAAACCCTAAAAACAATTCATAAAAGAACACTTTCTCTACAAGTAAACTTTGTAACAGCTCAGTTTAAATTTTCTAGAAAGGCTAAGAAGGCTCTCACACCACTCTTGGCTTTTTCTAAACTCATTCGGCTATCTGATGTGACCTGTTCTGTCGCATCCTGCCGAACAATGGGTTTTGATACACTCGCCAATCCACTTTCCATCTCGCGTGTGACCTCAGAAGCCGATGGTCCAGCCCTTTTGCCTTGATCATCAGCCGAAATCATTGTGATTTCGTGCTCATCATTAGAGTTCAAAGTTAGATCACCGAGTCTTTCCGAGGCATCTGTTAGAGATGGGGAGCCGGCTAGGGGGTCCATCACGTCCGTCTCTGTCAGTTCTGTTAATAACTGACCCTCCTGCAGCAGAATATCCCTGTGAATACTCAGCCAATCGGAGTCTGGATCTGACTCCGAGCCTGCCGAGTTGTCAGAGACATTCCCTAAACTGCGTCCTAAAATCGCGTCCTTTTTTCTTTGGTTTTTCAGTTCGTCCAGTTTTTGGTCCCACGAGTATGCACGTAAGAAAAGGACCGTCGCCTGCAGAGACATCTTGCACGGACTAGGCGAAGTTACAACTGACCCTTGCCATCGGCATCAGAGGGAAGCTGTTCACGACCAGTTTCTTTAACCACTAACTAGCTATTCAGGTCCTCGGCACTGCTGTCAACCACCTTGACCTTAAAAGAGAGGGATGTGGGAAAACAAAAAGGGGGGGATAGGATTATAGGTAATGGGATATGGGATATGGGATGGATGGATGGATGGATGGATGGATGGATGGATGGATGGATGGATGGATGGATGGATGGATGGATGGATGGATGGATGGATGGATGGATGGATGGATGGATGGATGGATGGCCACAGCCAGCATTTATGCCACCACATCGCGGCAAGATAGTTATCCAGGTGCATCTCTATTTAAAAAAAGGATATTGCTTGGTCCGGTTTTCACGCTCTTCTTTGTCTACAAGCCAACAACATTAAAAGAGCTGCAGGCAAGTATCATAAGCCACATTCCTGATATTTCTGCTGATTTGTGCGCAAGAGTCATGGAAAATCGGCTCAGACTATCAGCACTTTAATAGCAGGCATTTGAACATCGTATCAAACCTACAAGCCTTAAAATTCAAAAAACTAAATGCATCGCTCCTCAAACCCCTGAAGTGAAAGTTAAAGAAATTTGCTGGCCCTTTATTCGACGATAGAGCAGCGTTAAAAGTAAGGAGCTTCTATGCAATATCCTGGGGAAAAAATCCTTACATTGGAAATGCTTTGTAAAGAAGAAATAAATTGTTTATCTAGACTCAACCTGCAATAACCCAGAAAGTGCAAAAAAATGGAACAGCAATCTGAGGTCGTCGAAGTTACTGAATTCTACCGTCAACAGGTAGCTCTCTATTCACCAACATTATTGACTTATTTTAAGCTTAAGCTTCTGTCGCAGAAGAAATTATACTCCCTTAAAGTGTTCTTCGCATCAGTTTTATACATTTTTCGCTTGTCCTCCTAGTAGTCAAAGAGTATTGTTGCTACACTCTTCGTAGATTTTGGCACTTACAACATGAGTACAATAATAATGCAAATAAATTAATTTTCTTGGCATTTTTCCAAAGAAAGTATGACTTTAAATAAGGAAATAATACACAAGCAACTTGTAATAACTCTTTGAACATTTACCAAATACAATAACAAGCGAATATTGCAACAAAAATGTCCACCAGAAAAAATAAATTTTGTAGCCATTTAGTTTTTTATTTCACACCAAAATATTCCTTTTAGACCTCTTCTCCAGCTAAATACTTTCTATAAAGTAAGTTTGTTTAAGTGCATTCATTGTTTTTATTGCAACTAAATTTGCATGCTGTTTAAAAATGTTGTTGTGGCAGTTACAATAATGACTGCTACAAGATGTTTGTTTCCATTTGCATAAATTCCTAAAATTTAGTGGTGGGTGGCACTTTTTTTTTTTTTTTTTGCCTTTCCATTCAACAATAGAGCATTTAAATTGCTAATGCTGACGTCTATACTCCCAGAGACAATCTAATTCATATGGAAAAGGAACTATTTAAACTTTTACAAGATTTAATGGATTTATAAGTTCTGGTTCATAAACGAATACCACATGTGGGTAAATTTACAGCGAAAGACAAAACATTTCGAAAAAGAAAAATTGCCAAAAAGTCAATTCAATTAATGGAAATATCGAAATATAAAAAGAAAAATCTGCAATCTGTATACATGGTGATTAATCCCTTATTTTATTTAAGTGGTTTATATGTCATTCGTTTTCTTCCAAAAATCGTTTTTGATTTTCCTACAAAAAGAATTAATAAATTTTAAATTGTCTCCACTTTCTTAAATTAGAACTCTTCAGAAGAGGACATTTATCCGTTATCAATTAGATTTCCCACTAGAAATTAATTTACATTTATAAAAAAGGGTTTGTAATCACCAGAAACCCCGGAAATATTATTTAAAAATATCTTTCATGGCCATTAAATATTCAGTGAAACCTTCCAAATGTACCCTACAAATTGTTGAAAATTATCCCAAAAAACCAATATGGCCTACTTAAAATTAAATATTCAACAATTTAAAAATATTTGCAGATTTGGATCTTCGTTGAAAAATCATGTCTATCATTTAAATTCCTTTTAATAGTTGCTTCCAAAAACACAACAACAGATTCAAACGACGGTTTTTTCCCATGATTCTTTTGTCCCGCTTGCTTCTCTACGCCGTTCACCATAAACATCAGAAATCCACACAAAAAAACATGAAAAAAAATTCCCGTCTGAATCTAGTGAAACAGTAAAAACGTATAGAATCAATAAGAAACATCAACGAAAGTCTAGTAAAGTTGAAATGTTTTTATCATTAATACGATTTCCGTATGACGTCCTAAACTCCCGATTTTTCATATTTATAAATATGTACACTCAAATTTATTGTTGAGGGAAAGCTAGCTTCTATTCGTAGTTTAGTGGTTTCTTATGCTATATTCAAACGACGATTTAACCACTGGTTTCGCTCTCTGAAACTAGATTGCCAAACTTGCTGTTCATACGATTCGTTCTTGTTTCATTTTGACATTTTTTTTTGTGTTGTTAGTGTGATTCTTTTTAAAATAGATTAAAAAGTAAATAAAACTTAAAAATGTATTATTTAATACTTTTATTAGTATTATGTATTACGTTATTATTATTACTTTTTTTTTGAACATCAATTTTTATTTTGTTTTTTTCTTTGTTTTGAATTTTTTTGAGAGCTAGTTCAGATAAACTAACGATAACTGTTATCAAAATTGGAGATGATAGTAAATTGTTCCTGTTTCGCAGCCTGTTTCAAAATCAAACGACCTGTTTCGCTCTCAAAATTTTGTATGGGGAAACAAGTCGTTTTAACCATGTTTGGGGTGCGAAACAGGAATAAGAGAGCGAAACAAGAATATTGCTGTCCGTGTGAACATGGTATTCGGCCAGATCACCTGGAAACCTTTTCCAAAGATTATAGAAAAACTAAAAATATCATATAAAATACAAATAAAACCATAAATAGAATAAGAATTTTAAACACTCGAAGTCCTACTTCTAACAAAATCAAAGCCTAAACAAAACACCAACAATAAACAGTGAGTTTATCTTTTCTTACACTCCCCTACAATTGGTTGGGTTCTTTCCGACTCCAGTTGTAGTTGTAGTGGGTAAAAAGAAAAAAACTTAAGAATAAAAATTGCTGAACTCTATTGTCTTCGTAAGAAATTTTTTGATTTTAATATGGATATATAAATTTTAAGTTTCCCTATTTTGATAATTTTAATATGGAAGCAATATTGAAAAAAAAATATCGAAAAAATTTAATTTTAATAGAACAATATTGTCGTCTTGTGGAAAATTAAGTCAATTTATATTTTTAATTTTAGAAATAAAATTTAAACTATATTGAATTAAGTATAACACAATTTAAAAATAAGGTTTTTCAGTTTTAATTAAACATTAAAGCTTTATGAAATATTAACTGCACACTATTTTAAACCACGTTTTGCATCGATGTAACTGCAGTAGTTTCTGTTTAATTTATTCTCACTTAATTGATTTACCTATTTATTTGACCCAAAAATGATTTCAGTTTGTGTTCTAAAATCGCCCACTGTTTACCGCTTACGATACAAAAACTGTAAACATGACAGACACGATGTATGTAGGTAGAAGGATATAAGTACTACAACCAAGGGATCTTTTGTGCAGCCAATGTATCTTACCTGAACCTGACAGCCTACGTATAAAGCCCAACCTGCTGAAAGATCATGAATAACCGTTGGGCTCATCGTCTGCCCCCGAAAAATTTCCGCCTAAAATTCTCCAAGGCGGGTGTAGAGTTTGGGGGATGGTAAAAGTGTCAAGAAAACGAATAAGATCAAAAAAAGGTAAGTATTACTAAGAAATTCAGCCGCATTAAAATGTCCTTTAGTGAGAAATAATAGACAATCAAATTTGAATGCCAAATTAATTCTGGATTTATTAAAATCAATAAATGGCTTATACACTAAAAGCATTTACCCATATTGATTTATTTTACATTAATTAAATTTAAATTGTTCAAGCCGTGGGAATGCTGATATTGTTTTTTACAAATTAATGAAAAATTAAAATACTTAAAAATAAACAAAGTTCTTAAATTACAAACTAAATAGAAGTGTGCATAACAATAGCACACTCACTGCACGGGACTGCAGCAGAACAGATGTTCTGACGTTTCGTCATCCACCAAACAAAATCTGCAAATCTAGACACATGGTTCACCCATTGTAAACTTGTGGTATCGAAAACCGAAGTGCCCCGTAAAAAGAGCAAGAGCAGTCTCAGTACCGCCCTCTAAAGCAGAAGTAGCTTACTTGCAACGGGACAGTGTCACAAATCTCTTGGGCTGTCTTAATCTAGAATCGGATGTCCATGTGCGAAAGAATTCACGTTCGAAACTTTTCTGTAATGTCCGTGTAATGTGACCGACAGGGATGCCGAAAAAAGGCTCATGGCCTATGAATGTACGGCAAACGCCCCTGTTTGTTAAGCAGTGAGCCCTTTCGTGTCCCGCATGACCCTAATGGCCGGGCACACAACACAAATTGAATTCATTATGTTTCCGTAACTCGTCCTGAAACGTAAAACTTCCATAACTAATCTGTGCTTCACCTCCAAAGAAGATGGTGCTTGAAGGGAGGCTTGGTTATCCGACATTATTAGGATGACGTAGAAAGATCGTAGGCTGTTTGCCCATTGGCAAGCCCCTTTGGAAACCTGGGCCCATGATGCCCGTTCCAGTGTCACAATTCGTCCGCATGTGACCCACAAATTTACCTGCTTTGTATTCAGTAATTCGAGGTATACTACTTGCACTCCTGGCGCCAGTGATCGATGCGCAAATCAGGCGATAGACCTGATACACCACGCTAGGGCAGCATAGGTCAAGATTGGTCTGATTATCGGAACAAAACACCAGTAGATCAGCTTCAGCCCCCATTTTTCCCCAAAAAGTCTTTGGCAGGCATATATTGCCCTTGCTTCTCCTATGTTGATATGGGATAACTGAGGGTTCCAGTTAAGGGATCTGTCCAAAATGATCCCCAAGTATCCACCTCGTTAGAAAATCCGATAAACGAAAAGTTCAGGGTCGGTTCTTTTAGTCTCACAACTCTACGTCTGGTGAATGGTGCCAGAATAGTTTTCGCAGGTTTAATATTTAGCCCCCTCTCTCTACTCCAGGCAAGTGTGAAGCCCAGGTCCTGCTGCATCGCTTCCGATATCGTCGCATATATGGTTACCAAAAATACCGATGCAAACAATTTCTTGAAAAATTAATTTCTGAATAGGCTGCCTATTATTTATTTATCTATTTTAATCAAAAAAAAAACAACGAATGTCAAAGAAACTCCCAAATTTGCCATCATTTAATTCCCAAAAATTTTAAATATAATACGAAACACCGTACTTTGTGTCTATTTCTGCGTTATTTACAAAAAAAAAACAACTTCTTTCAATGCAATTGATTTTCTAATAATTCATTCATTTCAAATAAAAAACTCTTTCTCATGCAAATTTTTCCAAATTTGCCAAACGAAGTTTTGTATTAAAACAAATTAAACAATACCAAAAAAAAATAGCAAACAAACTATTTTGTCAACTCCACATGTGCAGTGAATACTTCTCTATTCACATACTTTGAAAAAAGCAAACGTAAAACTTCACAAAAAAACAGAAACATAAAAACACACTCAATGAAATTTTGCAGAGCGACAAAATTTACGAATATAAAAATATAAAATACGGATGTTTAATACACATAATATTTGACGGGTGCGGAAACGGAAGGAACTGCTGCACAAACAACTTTGTGTTCAAAAGATAAATATAAATAAAAACAATAACAACAACAACACTCTTACACACGCAGATTTTGACTACAAAAGCAGCGGTAGCAGCTAAATTTTACAATTCTTTTTTATGATGACAACCTGCAGAATTTTTGCCCAAAAAAAATCAGTTAAATTTTTTATTAAAGTGACTATTACAACAAAAAAAAAACACTTTAAAGCGGAATAAAGTGGAAAACAAAAGAACAAAACTTGAAATAATTCGTAAAAATATTTGTCAAACTCTGTGTTGTGAAAGCAACAACAACTGCAATAAAAATCAATGAGAAATATTTAATCAAAACAAAGGAACTGAATTGTATACAAAATTGATTTAATTATATTTACGACAAATGGTCAATATAAACAAAAAAAAATTAATAAAAAAAAGAACAGTTTGGCTTATTTATTTATTAAGTTAAAAAATGTGAATAATAAAATAAATGTTATGCTAGTGGTAAAACTATTAATTGGGATGTTGATTTAAGTAGATGTTTCAAAAAAAAAATAAAGTAGCTACGATTAACTCAACGCTGAGAATCGTTATATTCAACATACACTTAGAAAAAATTTTGAATTATATGATTTTGGCTTTAGTTTACAAAAATATTAGAAACCACTAGTCAAGTTCTGTAACTTTGGTGAGGTCTTCTCGCATCGAAAATATGTGAAACAAAATATTCCATCGTTTCTCGAAAAGTGAGAAAAAAGTGAGAAAATGTGAAAAAAGTCGAAGCCGATGTGACATTGCAGACGTTGAGAACGCATTTTTAATATATTTTTTTTAATTTTTGATATTCTTTAATTAGGCTTGAGTTCATCAAATTTAATTTTTATTAAATTATTTTCACTGAGGGAAGGAATTTTACAACTTGGAATTTTTTTTTTTTTTTTTTTTATTATTTTTATTAAAATTTATTGATAATTTTTCTTGGCTGAGCTGGGATTTGAACCCGGGTTGATCTTTACATTTTTTTTTATTATAATTTTTATATTTTTAACAGTAATTTGTTTTAAATTATGGCATTTTATTTAATTTCCCACCTGGGGACAGGAACAGTCTAGATAATGATAAAGTGAGGAGGTTCTTTTCGAAGCTTGATTACTTTGCTTCTGACAGAAATAGTTTAGTGAAAACTCTGCGAAACACCAGAAAAAAGAGTAAAAGGCATGGTTTCATCAAAAGCAGAGTATACCAAATGATATTCATAAAAACTATTTTGTCAAATTGTCCAGAAACACAAAAAGTGGAATAGTCAAGTGTTGAAAAGAACCTCCTCAATTTTTAAGTGAATATTCAATCAAGTGTAGGACAAACTCATGCCTTTTTTTTAGCAAAATACAAATAGACAATGTTAAATTTTAATTGTCTCCAATTTGCAGTGCCATAAACTCACAACCCATATAAAATGGTAAAATGTTAGAATTACATACCATCAAAAAAGATTAAACAATAATTACACTACATCTAAATACTATTAAGATATTTTTAACAAAGTTTTTAACAAATTAAATCATAAGCAATGAAATGTGTATTCAAATTACTTTGTAAAATATTTAAATTAGAAACAATAATTCCACAAAACTATGAACATTAGGGATATAACCATTTGCATTTTTTTGCAAATATCAAAAAGGACCTATCATAGTGAGATAGTGCATAAAAAAAATATGAAGAAATGTGCCTTCCTTTTTTCGCGAGCGTTCAAAAAGGTTCGGCACCGATCGCGATGAAGTTTTAGCTTATAATTTTTTTCAGTTTTACAGGAAATCCATAATTCTAACGTCGAAAGCCATGCTGGTCTTTGCATTTCGTGTTTTTTTTATGAAATGGCGATTCCTTGTATTCCAAAAAAAGAAACCAAAAAAACGGTACAAGGGGAGGATACCCACCATAAAAATTTTATATACATATATTTTTATTAATATTAACTTCTTAGATGTTTTCGGGCCATTTTTAGAATGAAAAAAATTTTGTTATTCGTGCTAAATTCCCAGTTTTTATTATTGATAAAAACACTTGAAATTTATTGTTGATGGGATAAGCTATTCCTATGCGCATTTCACTGGTTGCTTAGGCCAGATCATCAGGAAACTTCATCCATAAAGATTTTAGAAAAACTAAAGATATTAAACCAAGTAAAAATGTTAAATGTATAAGACTTATAGCAACAGTTCTACTTGTAATAATATCAAAGCTTAAACAAAACAACATCAACAATAAACAGTGCGTTCATCTCGTCTTACATTCCCCGTTACAATTAGTTGAAATTCTCTCAACATTAATTGTAGTTGTAAGTAGGTTAAGAAAAACAAAATAAAAAACAACAACAACTTACAAAAGATGTTGTCAATTAAGTGTTTTTTAGGCCGTGCACCCGCCTGTTTATTATCAAAAAGTAATTTCAATTTTTGGGAATACAGAATTTAAATTTCAAAAGATTTTGTTATTCGTGCTAAATTCCCAGTTTTTATTATTGATAAAAACACTTGAATTTATTGTTGATGGGATAAGCTATTCCTATGCGCATTTCACTGGTTGCTTAGGCCAGATCATCAGGAAACTTCATCCATAAAGATTTTAGAAAAACTAAAGATATTAAACCAAGTAAAAATGTTAAATGTATAAGACTTATAGCAACAGTTCTACTTGTAATAATATCAAAGCTTAAACAAAACAACATCAACAATAAACAGTGCGTTCATCTCGTCTTACATTCCCCGTTACAATTAGTTGAAATTCTCTCAACATTAATTGTAGTTGTAAGTAGGTTAAGAAAAACAAAATAAAAAACAACAACAACTTACAAAAGATGTTGTCAATTAAGTGTTTTTTAGGCCGTGCACCCGCCTGTTTATTATCAAAAAGTAATTTCAATTTTTGGGAATACAGAATTTAAATTTCAAAAGATTTTGTTATTCGTGCTAAATTCCCAGTTTTTATTATTGATAAAAACACTTGAATTTATTGTTGATGGGATAAGCTATTCCTATGCGCATTTCACTGGTTGCTTAGGCCAGATCATCAGGAAACTTCATCCATAAAGATTTTAGAAAAACTAAAGATATTAAACCAAGTAAAAATGTTAAATGTATAAGACTTATAGCAACAGTTCTACTTGCACTGTTTATTGTTGATGTTGTTTTGTTTAAGCTTTGATATTATTACAAGTAGAACTGTTGCTATAAGTCTTATACATTTAACATTTTTACTTGGTTTAATATCTTTAGTTTTTCTAAAATCTTTATGGATGAAGTTTCCTGATGATCTGGCCTAAGCAACCAGTGAAATGCGCATAGGAATAGCTTATCCCATCAACAATAAATTTCAAGTGTTTTTATCAATAATAAAAACTGGGAATTTAGCACGAATAACAAAATCTTTTGAAATTTAAATTCTGTATTCCCAAAAATTGAAATTACTTTTTGAATGAAAAAAATTTTGAAATTTTAAGTCAGTCATTGGAAACATTTAATAATGCTCACAACTGTTTTCTTCGACACTGGGTTAAGGAGCCATCAAGAATTTTTAAACAGCAGCGCAGCAATATATGCGCTGAGCGGGCGGTGAAAGTTGTTCAAGACATTTTTCCGTTCTGTAAATCAACACAAACTCTCAATTTGAAGTTTATAATGTACAACAAAAATGTATAAGTTATTTAAATAAGCTTGTTTTAATTTTTTTACTTTATAATAAAAATTAAAAAAAAAAAAATTGTTGGTGTTTTAGAAATTGTATTCGGTGCTGAAGGTTTTTGGACCGAAATGACCCCTGATATCGATTTTAAATATCAGTATAACATTGCCCATACCGTAATGATAGGTTATTATTTTGGTTATACCCCTAATGAACATATTCCTACTTATATGTAACATGCAAAAAAAAATTTACAGACTTTTGTCTCTCTTTTTGTTTAAATTATTTGGCGCGAAAACAAACCCATTTCAATTGCCTTTATTGTATAGTTTACAACCAACAAAAGAAGCAGAATTCAATGCCTTGGCTTATAAGTTATTTCAGCAATTGCGCCAGTACAGGGTGGTGCAAAGGTATGATTTAATTAGGGAACAAATTTTTGTAAAGTATTTTTTGTTTTTTTTTTTTTAATTTACTTTGAAAAACTTGGGAAAATTATAATGAAATAATTTAATGCAGAGAAAAGATTCAAAGTTGTTCCAGCCGCCGTTTTAAAGAGTTGGGCATTGAATACAATGCAATTATCAGTATCCGTATCCATCCATCCCCACTCAAATCAATCTGAAGCGGTATTAATAGTACGATGAATACGGATTTTTTTTATAACAAGTACAGAAAGAATGATGCAAGTACAAATTTTCAATCGTGAAATACTTAACATATCCATATTCAATTCCGAATTCGTACTTGAAATAATATGAGATTGATTCAAGTAAAACTTAAATTTAATCAAAATGCGATTAATTTAAGAATTTTAAAGTTGATTTAATCCCAAATTTTTACTTGAGAGATATTCCAAAAGTGAAAATAGAAGGAGAATTTGATTATGATTGACTTACTTACCCGTTTAACACCTTACAGAATTTCAATTTTAAAACACCAGCATCATTCACGATATGGTTTTTACTTTTAAAACTTAATATTCATATACATCGCAGTAAGAAAATTGGATTTTTTCAAGCACTTAAGAGAAAAAGCGCATAATCGAGTGCTTCAATAAGAGAGCTCTTATAAAGAAGTAAATGATAAAGAATGAAATATATAAAAAAAAAGCAACTCTTTTTGAGCTGGCAACGAAGCAGGTTTTAAAGCGAAAAAAATTTTAATATATTATGGTTTACGAAAATGATTGAAAAAAGCATTTAACCCAGTAAAAGAAAAATATTTATGAATATGTTAATATAGTTAGCCCTTAAAAATCACTTTAGGAGTGCTTTGTTTGCATGTTAAAAGAAGCGCTAATTAGGGCTCCAAACTGGGATCACCCCATACAAAAATCAGGCATCCCATCATCAGGTTTGAAGCGATTTGAGGTATGAATTCATACATTAAAGCTGCTCCTTACGGACCACAATTTTTACTGGAATATAACTGAAAATATAAACTAAATGAGAAACAAGAGTTTTCAGTTTTACTATTTAAACATAAAAATAATGTGTTTTCGTATTATTCTGTTGTTTTTGTTGTTTCTATACACTACAGGCAAATCGTTTTTTAACTACATGTGGGGTGTAGTTCTAGTGTCTACAACAAACTTTGATAAGTTAAATGAGATTAAAAAGCTCACTTTGTAATTTTAATCTCAGAGTGGCACTACCAACGAAAAGTTTAATATTGTTTTTTACTTGGTTTAAGGATTTTATACTTATTTTTTGAAATTCCGGGATTGATTATCGAAATTAATCTCATTTAGGATTGTTTTAAGTATGTTTAAGTGTTATTCGTACTTGAATTTTTGAGTACGACTCGTACTTAAAGAAAGTATAAAAAACCTAATTTATCCCCAGTATTTTTTTTTCTGTGATTGTACAAATTCTAGAATATGTAACACCCATAACTTACGAGTTTAGGCGTAATGCAATACCTGCAAGTATTAATTAAGTGTTGCTTCAAAAGATATTGCGATTATTTTGGTCGCACTTAGTTTCCAATAAAGAGCAAGAGAAACACCAATCCGCATAGGAATTGCAAAAATGAGATGCAGCTGTGTCAGTGATGTTAACCGTACGGTAATAACCCTTTTTAGGGTAATATACTTGGTATACTTACATACATATGTAGGTTTTATGATTTAAACTTTTGGGAGGTGATTTTCAATTTAAAAAAAATAAATGTTATGACAAAAAAATAACAACGTTATGCTTCAGCAAATGTTTCGTAACACCGATAAGTGCAAAATAAGAAAAATAAAATTAATCTTGTATATTTTTAATTTTATATTAAACTTTTTGTTTGTTTAAAATCAACAATTCGTGAACATATAAATTAGCCTCAATGTTATAAATTTAACTATAGTTTTCGTTTTAAATATGGCTAAAGTTAAGTATATGACTCTTGAATAACACAGTGCAACACGAAAAAAAAATAAAAATATACGGACAATAAATAGCCATAAAAAAAGACTCGTGTCTCCCATTTTTCCCAAAGTCATGCACTTTTTAATTTATGGGCCCTTAAAGATTTGGGGCCTCGGCGTCATTTTTGCAAAAAAGTGATTATTTCTTAGGCTCATATCTTGCAAACCGTTACATTTTTCACTATTGGTGTTACCTAAATGGTGTTAAGAAAAATTCCTATGAAGTTCATATGATCCAAAAAGTTGTTTATTGATTTCTTAGGTACATTTTTGTAGTTGATTGTTTCCTTGAATTTTGAACGGTTTGCTACCTATGGACCTAAAAAGGTAAAAAAATATCGAATATTTTAAAGTTTTTTGCGATTTTGATCTGGAAGATGAATTTTTTTAGATTTTATATGTTCACAACTTTTGTTTTTTATGGCAAGAGCTAGAACTTTGTCTAAAAGTGTAAATCAAAATTCCGAACGGTTTATGAGCCTGAGAAAATTATTACTTTTTTACAAAAATGGCACCCAGGCCCCAAATCTTTAAGGGCCCATTAATAAAAAAGTGCATGACTTTGGTAAAAACTCGGAGATACGGGTTTTTTTTTTTTTTTTGGTCCTTCATGGTTATTTTTTATCCGTATATGGTTGTTTTTCCATGACTTAAAAAATTACAAACAGTGTAATCCGTACTTACAATGGCTTAAGTGCAATAGGCAGCAACATTTTCACTGGTGTTCATAAGAGAGAAACAATTTTTTTCGGGACCACACACATTTTGAGTTAAGAAACCGTTTGCAAATTTTGCCCAAAACAATATTATGAATTTGTTATTATTTTTTACAACATTATGTTAAAGTTTTAGTTCAAAACTAAATAAAATTATTTTAAACGTCAGACAATTTCATACAAATTTTTGCTGAAGTTCTAGTCGACTCAACTTTAGTTACATTTTAAAAAAAATTTTAGTTACATTTTTGTTCTAAAAATTAAAGGAAAATATATGAAGTACTTTGGAAAGAAAAAAGATAGAAGAAAAAACGTAATTGTTTCTCTGACTGTGAACTAAAGATAATACTAAAAAAAATACAATATTTTTTATTAAAAATTTACAAAAGTTTTCATTAAATTTTTTCTTAAAAAACATTTAAAATTATAATCAATGGTTAAGAATACTGCTCATATGTGCTTTTCATATACAGTCAATGGCCTGTCATTTGGAAACAGCACATTATGTTTTGATTAAAAATCTTTGCGTGCGGTAATTTCTTCTCAAAAACGGTAATTTTTAGAGGGCCGTACAGTAATGAAAAACTTAAAGTTAACATCACTGCTCATGATGATATATCAATAGGTAGAACGAAACCAAGGCAAAAGAGGAGGTAGAAACGCCAAAACCTGAAAAAGGAAAATATGCTCCTCTCGAATACTCTTCTTTAATCTCCTATTTGTCATCTTTTTGTTCTTCTCGGCCTCAGTCATCGTAATGTCACTAAATTCCAGTCCGTTACATTATGTAAAATCTTATTTATTCATAACTATGCAAGGCGAATTAACTACAGGTGGTGTCGAAACGCCTTTTTTGACAGTTCGAGCCTATTTGTTTTGATTTGTTAGTGTTTTGCTAAGAATGGTTGACATTTCGAGCCGTCAACACTAACAATACAATGCAAAACCCCCTATGTTGTTTCTGTTGTTTTTGGATTGTTGTAGTTGCGACACCACCTGCAGTTGAATTCGCCTTGAAACTATGCAAACAAATGTATAAGGCCATTGCATACTCCAAAGTGGCATGATGTTTGGTCCGTTATATCATTTGCACAGTGGTCCGACTGTCCATCCTACATATGGAATGGTATATATATAAAGATATATATATCGAACAATTGTTGCCGATCGATGGCTCGCTATGGTATGAAATAATTTTCAAAGGGATCGTTGACCACGCACAACTTGCAGTTAATAAGAATACCAGGTAATAATTACAATTTATTTAACCCTTATGTGAATGGCAAGGTACCTTTGGCATTTTCAACTTAATTTTTTTTTTTAAATAATAATATGGCCCACATATCTAAAACTTCTTGTGATTTCCTAACTATTCGTCAATTTTAAATCATAGTTATTTTTTAGCTTAAAAATTATTTTGAAAAGGCGTGGTGAAGCAGTATTCGTCTTACACCCTTAACGGAATGGCAAGGTACCCGGTTACCTTTATACATTAAATGTTACCTATTCTCTGTCAAAATTTAAGATAGTCTTAAACAATACACATACAAACAATTCTACAAACAATTATATGAAAGTATTTCCAAACAATTATCTAAGTTTTAATAAATTAAAACCCTGAATAAGATCATTCAAAAGTTATTAATTAAAGAAATGTATAACGCTACTTAAGTTCCACCCTGTACTGATACATACATGTGTGTGGCAAAAGTTGGATAGTTACATTCCTTATAGTATATAAACTATGTATTTGAATAAAACTTTGCACTGTGTCATTAAATAATTTCAATTATCTGGTAGCATTGCGCACGAATAATTCTTCCACGAAATGCATAAAAAATACCGATGCACCAACAATTTTTTTTAAAAATATGTAAAAAATAATGTAATTCTTTTAGAATTACAGCAGGGAGTTTTAATTTATAGGAAACTGAAATATTCGTGATATACAAAAATAGGACATTAATTGGTGTACAGGCCTTAAATATGTGAACTAAAGAAAGCATTCGAATATTAAGACCTACAAGTTCCGGCCTTTCCTGACTCCTTTTACTCTTGCTTTATTGTTGTATTTTTGTCACGAACGGGTTTTAAAGTCACTGGTATAAACAAATTTTTATTAAATTTCCAAAAATATGCTAATTAGGCTTAGAATTTATTTAAGCTTATTAACTTCTAAAAATCGAGCTTAGTTTAATTTAATAAATAATAAATAAAGTAATTTTTGGGAATAAAAAATTTTTAATTAAAAAGATTTTGTTTGTCGTCCTTAATACCCAATTTGATGATTTGTTTGCTAATAAATTTGGCTTTTCTAAAATTTTTTTTTGGAGAATGTTTTCTGGCTTATCCCCCAAAAACAAATTTCAGTATTTTTAATAAGAATTATAATTGGGAATTAAGCACGGCAAAGAAAATCGTATTAATTATAAATGCCATACTGCTTTAAATTATTGTGAACCACACAAACTATAAACGGAATTTTCTATTTTCAAATTTAAGATCCAACTGACTTAACCAACTGTCCAAATATCCCATTGACCACTGTAAGTTAATTTAAAAATTGGAGTGAGTTACACAACTCTTTCTTTGCATTGTCTAGTGAGAAACGAAACTGCGTCTATGCATGAAACAGAACAAAACTCGTTCCTTTGCAGCCATAATCTGCCCTTATTGTAAATTTTTCTTAATCTTTATTGTTCATGTCGTATTTTTGCTGTCGGACACGCCTTCCATGCTGTAGATCCTAAGAAAGGCGCAAGTGTATAGTTCTGCCGGTTCTTGCGCTCAAATGATCACATGCGCAATGTTCCACATAAGGGCGTTAGTTGATGCATTAAGTCAACCCGGTCTTCATGACAGTTGTTTTGTATTTGCTGACAAAAACTGGTTACACTTTTATTTGGCAAATCAAAAGACAATCTTATTAACCATAATGTATTTATTACGAACAGCCAAAAGTGAGAGTCAGAAAATCAAGACCGAGACCACATGCATCAAAATTTAAGGTAGTGATCAGTGATTGGTGAAATCAGAAAAAAAGGTTAACTTAGAAGATGACCTCATAGCTATAAATCTATTGTAAGTGAACAATCAACACGGGGGATGTACATACAAACAAAATGTTTTCCTTAATGCCATAAATAGAAATTTTTTACAACATATAAATGCGAATGTATCTATTTTTTTTTTAAATTTTTCGCTTCCCTCCTGCAGTAAACACTGACAATATTTAAACGTGCATAACTGTAAGTCGTTAACAAACAAAAAGTAGTACTTCTCATATGTTATTAAGACAAGAACTCTACACAATTTAAGGACACACGCACACACGTTAACAATTTTACAAAACCCTGCAAATAATATTGGACCACCTGATCCAATTTGATTAAAAGGACTACTCCATGGACTGGTCCGATGTAATGCAAGCATGGACCATGTCATTGTTAAAAAGTGTTTGTAGTGAGACGGCATGTCTTCGTTTTTTAACGACATGCTTTTGTTTTTTAACGAAGTTAAAACTAATCCTCTTGTGAATAAAATGGGGTAGTTTTAAGACTACTCCTTTGTAATCCAAAGCCAGGTTATATGGTCCTGCCGTAGGACATCGTTATGATAAATAGACCATGTTTTTCCATACGTTTGGGTTACTTTTGGACTAGTCCTAGTCCCTTGTGGCCTACTTTTACGCGCGTGTTTCGACTAGTCCTATTATTTGCAGGGAAGCACTAAAACAAACATATATGCATATTTATAAAGTTTCATATACATACATACGAATGTGTGCATGTATGTATGTAAAATTTTGTGTACTGCTAAAATTATGTTATAAAAATCAGACAGGCGATAAACATGTTTGCTATGACAATAGAAATACATTTATGTCGACGCACAGTGGGGAATTCAGAAAAAAGTGGAAATAAATGCATATATAAACTCAAAAGAATAATCAATCCATGAGTACTCAAATCAAACCGAAGCGGAATTAATAGTACACTGTGTACGGATTTTCTTGAATCAAGTAAAGAACGATTGATGCAAGTTCGATTTTTTCAATCGCGAAATACTTAACTTATCCATATTCAATCCCGAATTTGTACTTTAAATAATCCGAAAATGAGATTGATCAAAGCAAATCTTAGATTCAACCAATCTCAAACTGCGCTTGCATCGAGTATTAAAAAATTGATTTCTACTTGAAATTAGCCAAAAGTAAGTTAGAAGGAGAATTTTATTATGATTGATTAACAACTTACAGAATTTCAATTATAAAACGCAAGCATCATTCCCGAATAAAAACTAAATGACAAGCAAGAGTTCTCAATTTTACTTTTTGAACATGAAAATAATGTGTTTTCGTCTTGTTTTGTTGTTGCTACACACAACAAGCAAATCGTTTTTTTAACTACTTGTGTGGTGTTGTTGTAGTGTCTGCAACAAACTTTGATAAGTTCAATGATATTAAAAAGCTCACTGTTTAATTTTACACGCAGAGTGGCACTACCAATTTAAAGTTTAATCTTTTCTTTTACTTCGTTTAAGAATTGTGTACCTATTTTAAGAAATTCTGAGATTAATTTTCGAAAGTAATCCCATTTAGGATTGTCTTAATGACGTTTTAGTGCTATTCGAACTTGAGTTTTTGAGTACGCCTCGTACTTAAAGTAAGTATAAAAAACTTAATTTTTCCCGAGTGTTTTTCTTTCTGTGTACGTGCGGGAAATAAATCTGAAGTTTCAAAACGGGCAGTCCGATTGTTATAAATATTTTGCAAATTGTTAGCATAAATTGGTTTTCATTTGAATCCTTAGTCTGGCTTCACACTATGAAAGTTTTCTTTCAGAAAGTCTAAGGAAAGAGAAAATGCTATTATTATCTCCCCTCTCATCAATAAACCCAGCTTTAAAAAAAAAACTTTCAAAGAGAGACTTATTTAATGTGGATGGTACAACAATGCTTCAAATGAAGGTACCTCTTTATTATTAGATATTGCTTGAAAGATATTAGACTTTTAAATTTAAGATTTTCTGTTTTCGACAGACCGTGTTCCGATTTTTTGTTTTATTTTTGTTTCTAGCGGAAACAAATTATTTTCGATTAATGTTTTTTGCGTTAACCTAGCAATACATCAATAAATCGGCAAAGGGAAAACCGTTACGAACACTTTCCTCTTCTGTATGTCAACCGATTTGAAAAAAACACACTCCATTTGAAAGATATTTACTTACAGAAGTGCACAATATATATTTTATTAAAATTTGTTCAATATTTTCGGAGACATAAGCGTTCAAATTAGCTAATAACCCATATGTCGAGTATTCGACATATATCGACTATATAAATACGTGAAATTAAATATCTTTATTTTAGTGCATGTGATGATTTTTAAATTTTCTATAATATTTAACTTGGAAACATAATATTATAGGTGCAGGGTACTGAGTGAATGAAAACCTATAAGATGAAAAATTAATAAGAACATGTTAGGGGAGCGTTTTTGTACTTTTCGCTCAACATCTGGTACTTTGATTAATTTATGTTAATATTATTAATATTTGTTGCTTTTACGCCAAATCGTGGGCGCCAATACGATAATATTAGACATTGAAAAATAAAATTAAACATGAAATGTCCTGAGTGGAATACAATTTGCAAAGGAGAATTTATGATACTTTTTTGTTTTTCAATTGATATTTTCTGATATTTTTTATATTGAACTTACAAAATTAAAAAATTAGAAGATAAAATATGTACCAGAAGTTGGTCCCTTGCCAAATCGATCCACTAAGATGGAAAAAATGAATGCTCAAAACATGTTAATTCATATATATTTAGAAGTAGTATGTTTTCCTCATATGTATTTACATAAAAATTTATGGTCGAATTTTGACCACTAGGCCAACACTAGTATATATAAATATTTTAAAAGAGTTGCTATTGGGCATTTTTTGGGCATAAAAGTAGTAACAGTGTTTTTATTAAAAAAAATTTAAAGAAAATAAAATTAACTTTCTTTATCAACAAACTTTGTTTTTAAATCGCATCTTTTGAGGATGTACCCACTTAATTTCCACAATGTGAAAGCTAATAGGTTCCAAATTCAATTATAACCATTTGCCTACAATTTTGCCAAAATGCTGATTTATTTCTCTTTTTTATTTTCTAATATCCTCCACTGTGCGACGTTTGCTGCAATAAAGTAAAATGAAGAAGGAATGAAACCTATAGGAAAGAAAAATTTCAGAGTCAAGAAAATTTGCAAGCTTTCTGGAAAATTAAAATGAGTTTTATTTCTTTTTTTCTTCTACTTCTTCTGTTCTTACTGTTATAAAGAGTTGACGCCCTCATCTCTATTGTAATAAGGACACTTGTAGTCATACGGGAGTATAGAAGATTTTTTAGTGCTTCTAAAAATTATTATTATTATTTTACTTTTGTTAGGCAAAACCTACTGTCTGTCTTCTTTCCAATTGCTTAAATAGTAAAATGTAATGACAATGATAATATTATGCAAATTTGCTAAAATAAAAATAATAAAAAATATATGAAACTCATATTTGGATCTATTAAACGCGAATATGTGTTCAAGGAAGCTTGGAAAGAAGCTGGTTGAATAATAGAAATAAAAATAAAAGTCAAAGTAATCGATTTTTAACCGGTTTAAAGCGCGAACGCCAAACAAATATTTAATAAGACGACAAAAAAGTTTCATAAAAATGTTCGAAAAGAAATTTTTTTACAATGGTGGCCCAAAATAAATGAATTCCTTTATTTTAAAGTCAATTAATTTGTTTACACATTCTTAATAAATAGGGGAGAATTTGGTTAATTTAAATGTCAAATATAAAACCGCCTTAGTTCCATCCATTATAGGCCCTTTCGAACACCATCTAATTAATGGTGTTTACTTTTCTAAAAAATAATAATGCATTATAATTGTGCAAAATATTTATCAGGTTACACGCACCCTTATAAAGTGATACATAAAACAAAATAATAGCCACGTTTTACACTCAACACTAATGTGTATTTAGCTTGTTAAATATTGAAAGCAAAGTTTGTACTAATAAGCGATATTCACCGCTGTTGTAGCAATTTTCAACATTAAATTTTCTTTGAATTTATATAAGCGTTAACAACACGTATTTTCAATAACAAAGTCAGCTGTTGTTAAAAATTTTGCGCCAAAAAAATAGTTTTTAAATAAAAGTAAAACAAAAAGTTTTTATATCCATTACAATATAACCAAAAAATCACAAAACAACACAAATTGTACGCAAACACAAGAAAAAGTTAATAAAAAAAAATACTTGCTTGCATAAAAAACTACTTAACGCAGATGCAAAAAAGGATATTATCTCACATTCAAACTGGGAGTAAGAAAAGGAACAAATTTGCCTTTTACCTCTGCAACATATTTAGAAAGGAAAACGACCACTTCTCACATCTTTGCATATTTTTTTTAAAATAGAACAAAAACCCGCGCGAATGGAAGCATTCATGGAACATTATTGTCAAAAAAGAAAACACCATAAGACTAACAATCTCGCTTTAATTTCTACCACATATTAGTGTTCTTTTTAAATACCCCCAAAGAATCAAAAAAATTTAAATCCAGCGAACTTAGAACAATTAAAACGCTAACTCTAAAACAAGATTTACTTTACAAGGAAACATATCGCCCACTAAATCATAAGCAGGCATTACTCAAAATACAACAATACTCTTGGAGAGGCATTAAAAATGGCTTCAAAAACATGTTTTTTTAATCAAACCGTGTTTTACAAATTTTAAAGAAGAAAAGTTATAGAAGACAGTGACGCAAACGAAATTTTGGTGGGAACTTTAGATTCGATTTGTAAACTGTTTTAGGAAACAGAAAGCGATTTTTTTAAATTTTGAGTTGTGCCTGTTAATAATGATTTAAGCAATATGTATGCAATCTTTTCATAACTCCAAAGAGCTTTTTCATGGAAAGTCAGCTGCAATTGTGCCGAAGACAGGAAAACAATATTTCAATTAGTTTTCGAGAAAAATTGCATGTTCTTTAAAAAAATAAAGTTTTAGGAACAAATTCAGGAAGCCATAAAATCAGCTGTAGGAAAGAAAATTGGCCCAAGAAAAAAAATAAAAATCGCCCAATAAAACATGAAAAATTACCCAAAAAGTTAAATATGAAATTTTGCCAAAAAAAAAAACGAAAAAGGGCCAAAAAAAAAAAGAAAAATGGCCCAAAAAGCAAAACCGAATATTTTCCCAAAAAAAAAAATTAAAAATTACCCAATTTGCAAAAAAGTGTTTATTATTCATTTAGTTACATACGAAAGTAAGTTTTATGTAAAAAATTGCATTGCATCTTCAGCTGCTCGGCAGTATGGACAGTAATACTCATTTTTTGTATTTTGTATTTATTATTATTAATAATTCCCTTTCTAAAGCAACAAGATATAACACCTTATGAATAACAGCTCTAGAATCAGATGAGTTATCAGATATAATATTCGTAAAATAACATTTGTTGAAACTAAATATACTTATCTAGTGAAATTTAACATAAATAAACAGTAATAACCTTTTAAACTTGAAGAACAATGTAGTAAAAAAAAAAAATAATAAAATAACAAGAGTATTCATTATACATTTGAGCCCTCCGCCAAACTTTGTGGCTGCATTTTGATCACACATTCATTGCTGTGTTGGGAGAATTGACAAAGCATACAATGCATTTGAAAGTATTGTTTACGTTGTTGACTTCATTGTTATCGATTCCACGTCACTATCTGTTTCACCCGGATCGCTTTTTTTTGGGCGATTTATCATTTTTTTCCATTTTTCTTTGGCCGATTTTTTCTACAGCCATAAAATCCAAGCGGCTGCTAAACTAGCGAAACCCAAATAGAGTTTTTTGAGTTGCAAAAAATACCTCAAGAAATTTAACAAGAAACGGTCTTTGCACTTTGTGCTGCATAGTGTTTTTCAGTTGTTAAGAAGTCAGAAGCGATTCAAGTCAATTTTTATTACCTTAAAATCTACCTTAGCCAGATTTTGCTTGGGTTATACAATTTTTCAGGTAACTTTTCCAAAAAAAAAAAAATACTAGAAGATTTCGCTATTTTTGAATAATCGTTAATTATATTGGAATATGTTTCTTAACATAAAACTAAATGGTTCGTTCAGATATTAGAAGAGCAATGATTACAAGGCACACCGTCTTGTATCTGCAGATTTCAGGTTATTATGTTGAAAGTTTAAAATTATTTCTGCTGGGCATATTTTACATTTTTGACACTGAGAACGAAGTTAGCTAATTTTAAATAACGTGTTCTGAAGCGAAGCATATCCCATACACGCAGAGAAAAAACATGTTTAAATATGGTCACTTCGAACAAAACTATTTTTAAAGAAAATTTTAAACATATTATATTAAATGTTTACCATACTTTTGTCACCGACAAACATATTATAGTAAAATTAGTCCTCCATCAATAGAATTTTCCTATTTTCTAATTGCAACATGCTAGTGTTCAAAGACAACCATGCTTTTATAAGTCTTAAACATTTTTAAGTTAATATTAACCAAAGTGTGTTCGGAGGCAACAATAATATGTTTGTGGCTTCTTGATTCCAAATTTAAACATGTTATTTCTCTGGGTGTAGAGAGCGTTTTACTCAATCGAAACAAACTTTAAGTGGACGGGGCAATTTCTTGTCTACAAGGCTAAATAGTTTTGTATTGATCTTGCATTATGCAGCTATGCGTGTCCATCGTGGAATATTACGACTTCAAGATTCGTTGTATATTCGGACCTTTTTTTCGTTGTGTTCGATACAGGTTCATGTGATCAATTCGGGTGGTTGGCGAGGCTTCACAATCATGATTTCATTTTATGGCGTTCAAGCAGTATTTCAGGGTTGCATAGTCGTCATAAGCGTCTCTCGGCTCTAAATCGTGCAGTACCTGATTTCCTTGCTTTTGAATTATGCACGCGTTTTAAAAAACCTCTTGATTTTCTCGCAATAACTTTGCACGTTCTGCTTGAGCTTGCGATTATATTTATGGAGTACATTCTATTTATCATCTTTATACTTTTTGATTGACCCGGGTGGTATTTTTCTTACATGTAAAAACCACCACATCTGAACCGCAAAAACCATCTCTTACACATTTGAAATGATTAAAAGATACGCCGAATAGGCTTCACTACAATATTAGTGGGTATTAAGCGTTTGTGCTGATGTGTGTTACACTAAAAAATTTTGGTTTCAGTACCGCTTTTTAGTATATCGATCGAAGCAGAATCATCAAATCATCGATCTTTCAATTTCCGTCCAGCTGGCTGACTGTCAATGGAAACTCTGTGCGCTGAGTTAAGCTCGCAATAGAAGAGCTTATTTGGTTCGTTCGTTTAAATTGTCACAAGGGCCAAGCCTATTGAAAATTGTGACAATCATTCCAAATGGCCTCACATGGCCTTCATACAAGCTTCTTTTCCGAATAGAGTTTTTTTGCCATAACTTCCTAATAAATGTTGGTGTAAACGTACAAACTGGCGACAGCAACGTTTAGTCTGAATTTACACGTTTCATCTTTTGATGCTCAACTTCTTTTCAATTCCCTTTTAAAGATGCCAATATATTCACACGCAGCAATCAGTTTCAACTTTTTTCGGTACAAAACAACAACAATTTTACTAATAGCGAATCAAAGAGAAAAAGAAAAGAAAAAAAATTACATGCAGCCATCGTTGTGCATATACCAACGAATAAAAACACAAAGCGTACTGACCGAGTACAGGCATCACCGTACTAACCCCCTTTCTTCTTTCTTCTCTCACCTAAAAACATAAGAGTTGAGCATCAAAAGATGAAACGTGTGAAAGCAGACTTACGGAATGCCATGGAAAAATGCTGAGTTCAAAAATGTTTGCCAATTTTTTACAAATTACGGATTGGCAAATGAAATAGTTTCGTATTTTTCTGATTTCAAATTTAATTAATATAATAATATATAATTTGTTCTAAAAGTATACAATTTTGGAATAATTAAAGTCATTGTCTATATATTTACACATTTTACAGCATGAAAAACATTAAAATCTAGAATATGCAACCAATACCTGACTGCAATTAGGTCTTTAAATAACAAATTTTCATATTATTCGAATGTGTATTCTAATTCAAATTACAATCCTCAAAAGCTTTTATACTTTAATAGACTTATTCCTTCAATATTTTCCAGGAATATAAGACTATTGTGTTCTAATTTATAAAAATTTCTTGTTTTAGCTTAAATGCTTACAATAGTTATCAAACACTTTTTGTTTTATAAACCGTTAATAAAAAGTCTGATTCATAAACGCTTACTAGGAGTGGATTAACAATTAAACGTTTATATTACTTTTGTATTTTAATGTTGGCAGCAACATGTTATTTTAATTGTAATTTTTGTAATAGTGATGCATACAACTAGGGATGAAACGATACGAGTTAGTGCCCATTCACATTATACGATTTTTGTCGTTGTGATTACCCAGTAAAAATTTATGAATTCATACCTTAAATCGCTTCAAACCTGCTGATGGGATGCCTTATTTTTTTAAGGGGTGTTCCCGGTTTGGAGGACTATCTTCTGCTGAAAATATGCGCTTTAACATGCTACACTTAACTACAATTAATGTTGAGAGAATTTCAACTAATTGTAGTGGGGAATGTAAGATGAGATAAACCCACTGTTTATTGTTGATGTGTTTTGTTTAAACTTTGATATTATTACAAGTAGAACTGTTGCTATAAATCTTATACGTTTAACAGTTTTATTTGGTTTAATATCTTTAGTTTTTCTAAAATCTTTATGGATGAAGTTTCCTGATGATCTGGCCTAAGCAACCAGTGAAATGCGCATAGGAATAGCTTATCCCATCAACAATAAATTTCAAGTGTTTTTATCAATAATAAAAACTGGGAATTAAGCACGAATAACAAAATTTTTTGAAAATTCATATTCATTTATGTTAAGCTTTTGCTTGTTTAAATTAATTTTTGTAATCATTTTCGTAAACCATAACATATTTTTATTTTTTGCGCTTTAAAACCTTCTTCGTAATAAAGGGTTCGATATCATAAAATGCAGCCACTTATCAAAATGTCATTTTGTTTTTGGTTTAAAGAAGGGTAAATCGAACAATAAATTTTTTAAAGGTTTATTAAAGGTTTAATAGACTATTTTTCGTTTATGAATACAACTTTAGCAATTTTGCCTTATATATGGTTAATTAACCATTCATTAGTTTTTATGAATACGGCTGATAACCTAATTTTAATGTCAGTTTTATTATATACACATAAAACACACACATATAAGTACATACATATGAATATCAAAGCGTTAATAAATTAACATAAAACTTTTAAATACATATGTGCATATATACATACATATATAAAAAAATAAAATTTGTTCTATATTTTTGCTTAAAAAACGCAAACTTTTTTTAATAAGTGCAACAACTTTTGCTAAATTGTCACTGAAGGTTCAATGTTGTTTGCTTTTATGGAAATTTTTTTTGCCAAACAAAAACTTCCACGTTTAAAAACACACACGAAAAAACTTTCTGACTTTCAGCTGAGAAATACAATTTTCATTTTGATGATCTGCTCGAACGGCAAGAAGTGTTTCAGCAATACATTCAAAGTTTGACTCAATTGAACAGACAACACAGAAGAAAATATAAAAAAAAAATTAGAAAAAAACTGAAAGTATGCCTGCCTGCTTTTCTTGAAAATATCGCCTACGCTTTCATTTTAGTTCTGCTACATTACAGTCGAAATGATTTTTAGTTTTTCCAACTTATTTATGCTAGAAATTCTTTGACTCAAGTCAATTTAAATTGAACTGATACATCACCCCTTGCTATTGCATTTTGTTTCTGATTCCAGGTGCAAAAGAAGAAAGTGAGTGTGAAATTGGGGGAAGCTTAAAAAAGTTGTGTGTTCGAATCTCTTAAGACTGCAGTTGAAAAATTTGCAACAATGTATGAATGAATAAATGTATTTAAATACGTGTGTGTGGGTGTGTAATAGAAGTAGGAGTTAAGGAAGGTATAAGCGCACATACGTTAAAATAGGGCATATGTAGATAAATGTTGATTTCTTTCTATACACGTTTGTTTCTGTATTTAAAGAAAAAAGCACACACACACATACGACTGTACTTCAATATTCAACGAACTTTTGCAAAAATGTCTGTTTGTATTTTTAATGCAATTGAGACTAAAGTAAGAAAACAAACTTTTAAAAACTTTAAAATTGTCCTTAAGTTTTTGTGTCAAAAAAAGTCTGCATAAATAAATATACACATAACCAAACTCACATGGATGTATATGCATTATTTCCATCGCTCTCACAACAGTTTATATAGAAAAACCCACACACATGCACTTATAATCTGACACACAACCGGATGCACACTGACACACATACAAATACAAGGAAATCTTTAAAGAAAAAAATAACGAACGAACGATGGGTGGTAGATAATTTTCAGTGTTCAATGTTTCGTATCTTTTGGGTCACAGTTTTGAGACTAAAATGAATTTAACTTTTTAATGACATGCACTCATACAAAAAAAGTATACATACACATGGGTTCGTGTGGATCTGTGTTATTTTATTATTTTTTTGTGTTTATTTTTTTTTCTTTTTTCGACTTTTTTCATTTTAAATGTTTAGTTACCAGCTGGCAAATATTGAGATATTTATGTATTTGGATTTGTTTGAAAAGCTACATGATGAATTTAAAATGCATTAATACATATTTAAATATATTGCTGCTGATTCTGACAGTTTAGAAACAACAATATAACAAGTTATATTATATAATTGTTATTTAAATTATATAAATAATCAATTGAAGGTTATAAAATAATTCTGAATAACGATTTTGCTAAGATTATGAATAATAAATCATAAATAAAAAATATATTTAATTATTAATTTATTAATCTTGTCTGTTTGCAAAGGCTTTTCATTATTTTCGACCATTCATTAAACATCTTATTTGCTGAGGAGATAATGGCCCATTGCCATAGTCATAAACAAAGTCTACTTTAAGAGTTATAAAGTTAACTTTTATTAAAAATATGCTTTTGATCTACTATAGACAAGCAAAAGCATACCTTACACGTTAAAATTGGTGTTAATTTTAAAACTAGCTGAAGTGGTTTTAACTTATTTAACAACAGCATCAGCTGTTTTTCGCCAACGTTTTTAACATTTTCAACGCCGCAAGGTATGCAGTGTCAAAGGTATTTTTTTAATTTTTAATGACGGGTTTTTAAGGTAGAAGTGCATAACACGCGTTCATTCGTCGACGTTTGTCATGCATTTAAAAACTTTAGCGCATGAAAAATTGCAAGTTACACAACACGCGTTACAAAAGCCGTTCCTGTCAGCTGTTTACTTATTTGTGCATTGAAAACGGGTTCGAAAGTATATCAAGAATTATTTATTTTATTGAATTTATTCTTTTTATATAAATATTGTATGTTTTTGAAGCTCTTCAATAAATTTTTCTTTTGCGATTCGCAAATTTGTTAAATTTTTTTTTTTATTGTCAGCTGATTACTTGTCAAAAATACACAACGCGTTAAAAAGTTCAAAGTTAACCAACTCTCTGGCGCTATTGCGTCAAAATATTTCGCATGTAGCTTGTTCTTTTAAAATACACTAGTTTAACTTTGTTGACAGCAGTCGACAGAGCGCGCGCGCACTAACGCGTGTTATGTACTTCTACCTTTAAGCACTTATGACACTTCATATAGTTTTTATTCATTGAATTGATAGAAAGAAACAGTTGATGTTAGAAAAAGCAAACTATAAAAAAATGAGAAACATTAAAACAAAAAGCTGTAAATCGCTTAAATTTGGCCATAAGCAATTTAAAATTTTTTTGATTTAATTTTTAATCGATAATTTTTTTAAAATTTTTGACAGTTTGCTATTTATCTTAATACATCTGAACTCTTTGCACTTGGTAAATTTTTCTATTACATTTTATTTGCAATATTCACCAAAACTCGGACAATGCATTAAAAATGTAGTGTCATAAGGGCTTTAGCGGTGACACTTGCTCATATTTTTTTTTGTATTGTATGGAAATTTTTTTTACATTTGAGGTGGCTCCCAGTTAAAGTCGGTTCAATTTCAAATATGTTGTAATTTCGACTATAGTAACAAAATAATTAAGAGAATGTTTTTATTTTAAAGTTGTTTTTAATAAGAAGAACTGTTTTTAGCATTTCACCATGATTATCGGCCATAGTTTCTGATGATAGCGTTTTTCTCCAAGTTGTCTTCTTTTGAATAGGTGGTTCCATCCCAAATCATCCAATTAAAACTGGACTATCCCGGCCATTCCAATTGTGTATGTGTTTTCTTTGTGTAAAATTTTTTTGCTGACCTTTTGGTTTTTTTTACCAGCCAAAAGGGCGCTTAGCACAACTGAAACGAACAAACACTAATGAGCTGAACCGAACACAATGAAGTTTGTGGTTTTTTTTTAACCGAACGGAATTGAATGTTCTCATCTTTTTGTTGAGATAAGAACAGCATTATTTTTGTGTTCGAAGATGACAAACAGGGAATCGTTATTTTTTTTAATTATTTACTACACTAACACTATTAGAGTGTGTGGTTTCCACAAATCTACCGAACCGAACACTAATGAGCGATATTTAATTTTTATATTCGAACACTCATCTAAAATTAAAGTTAAATTTTGAACCATGGTGAAATTACTACAATTTCGCAGCACACCGGCATCTGGCTATTTTTTGCTTTAACTATGACAAGAACCGCATTATGTAATTTGTTTTGTTCAGTCGTGGAAAAAATTATTGTGCGTTAAAAAATGATCGCTTTTGTGCTGTATTTAAATGCAAATTGTGTATAAAAATTTAAATACTAACATATCAGCAACAAATAAGTAGTAATTGGTTTCTATATGTGCGTCTTTAGTTGTGCTAATAGTGTTTTTTATATAATAAATAAAAACAAAAATAATTGTGTCTGTGAACACGTTGTGCGTACGTTTTAAAACTGGCTTCATGTTTGTTATGTACTTGTACGGCCCTTTCTTTAAACCCCCAAAGGACGTTGTAATGAAGAAGAAGTGAAAAAACAAGATTCAATTATTTAAATAACATACAAATTTTTATTATTAATTTTTTAGTAATATTTTCATGTTTCTTTATATTTTATGCAGATCAACGTTACCACTGAAAATTTTCTATTCGACCAATCTTGTTGACCAAAATCCTTTGGAACCGACCAATTTATTTAAGCATTTAAACAACAACATTTGCCAAGTTATCGCCGATATACCGTACGAAATGTTTGATAAAGTGGACGGGCAAGGTCCAAGCATCATAATGAAATAAAAGTTCATCGAAATCATAGCTTTATATGTGTTTTATTTAACTTAGTTTTGAATCCGGCGAAACTCTACTCTTGTCTACAGGAGACCAAAATCTTTCTTGGTTGTATTTTTTATAATTTGATGAATGTCACAGTGATAAAATCTCAAGGAGTACGATCTTAGGTTAAGCTAGGTTAGAAAGGCTATCGCAAGCAAACTTCACACCCTAACCCAGAGACAAATATGGTCCATTGTGACCCCTTAGAAAGTCTTGTAAGAATAGGGTAAGAGTGAAATCACAAAAGAAGAGAGAGTTGTGGAAAGCAAAAACAATCCTACTATTTAAAAAACTGCCCTAATTGTTCCAAGTCCCCAGACTCCTGCCGAGCAGTAGGGTCATTCCTATTACGAATTCCGTCAGATTATAAAGTCCGCAGCCCGAGAAATCTCCACATTCGCGTAGGAATCTACTGCCCAGCCACCTACGCCAGCTGTTCTGTAACCTGGGATAGTCGCACAAAATCGGATCCCAATCTCACTGACAATCATGAATATCATACATTAGCCTGTGATGATTCCCATCATGGTGCTGAAGCAGACCCTACTCCTGCCCAGCAGCGAATCCAAATCGGATTTTCTAAGGACCGGCGACAGAAGCAATAACCTGCGATTCCCCCAGACACGATAAGTACCGCTCAGCACCATTCCCTGATTCTTCCAAAGTAGAAGCTAATTGGAGGCGGCCAGGCCTCCAGATCCAGTCACGATCTTCCATTTTTGAGTTCAGTCTCGCCAACTCATCAGCTATGCTGTCGCCGGTCTCCTAGAGCCCTCCTGTAATCATCCAAGGCCCTAAGAGACGCTTGGCTGTCCACATATATATGTATAGTGACCTCCGAGCCCCTGGCAATGTTTATCCCTACCAATTCCACGGCCCCGTTAATCCCCAGAACATCCGCCTTAAACACACCGCAGTCTTCAGGGAATCTATATGACCTTCAAATGTACCGATCCTCAATTCACAGAAAAAATTAAAAATTGCCTCTTATCACCAAACTCATTCCAAATTCATAGAATCAAGCAAAAAACATTAAAATTTTACATATAATTTTTTCAATAAATGATATTTTTAATTTTAATTAAAAAAATTACCAAAAAACTTTGCCGTTTCAAACAATGTGTTAATTGATTTAATTAAATATAGCTTAGGTTTTTATATTTCCCAACAACAATTCTAAAAGGTTAAATTATTTCATTAAAAACGAAAAAATCAATAAAAATTTGCTGTTATTTAATTTATATTTTAATTCATAATTTATTTCTAAGTAACTAAAATGTGAATTAAATCTAATTTATATTATTAATTTTCTTTAAACAAACAAAATAATTGACTCAATTATCACATAAATTAAATTTAAATACTTTTAAAATAATTTTTTTAATTGATAAAAAAAAACTGCTGTTAATATTTTCTGTGTAAAGACCAGTGCCAGTGCGATATTAAAGATATTGAGATTTTTGTCCAAGGCCTATTAAGGAAGTTCGACCTAGTAATTTGACATTCAAAGCAAATATTTAATACTCAAAAACATATTTTTAAAGCAAAATAATCATTAGTTAACCTTTTGCCAGGAAACCTAACACACAAACATACACAACTACACACCTACAGCTAAATAGAACATATCAAAGATGGTTCATATAATTAGTTTTCTACAACGTTGCCATCGGTTTGCCGCCTCAAATATCTGCATACATCAAAGTAAAAATGGAATCAATATCGTCACGAAATACACAGTAAATACTTTTGAACGAAAATCAAATAAACATGTAATGAAATGAAATTGGAAACTTGAAATTGGTATAACCAAGGAAAGCAATAAAATTTCAACACTAATTGAACTCTAAATCAGTTGAGTTTTTTTCGTAAATCAGTGGCAATGGTTTCCAAGCATAATTTGTAAACTTTCACACTTCATCATGTTACAATCAACAACTACTACAGCTAGCTGAACTATGTATCTTTATTACTTTGTATTAGTAGTTGCTACATAAAAGGAATGCTACGAAAAAACGTAAAAAGGATACCGACACCAAAAACGTCGACAATCAACTGGTTTTATTTTAATTTACTTGCTTATATCAGTTTTCCGATGAACGAATACAAGCACTTCTACATTTAAGTACTCGTACGAGCAATATTGAAAAGCTTACGGATTTGCTGTTGTAAAAGGGGAGTCTGTATTTCTTTTTCATGGTCGGTGGCCATTCCATTTTAAAGCAATAACTCTCACGAGAATATATTATTTTTGTAATGATGACAACGATGATGAATGATAGTAACGATGTTAATAATGGGACGATTTTGTTTAACACAAAATGTAAATGTGAGGGTTGAATTGTTTTATATAAATTTTATTTTATGTTAAACATCAAATGAAATTATTGTTTGTAGTGGGTATTAAAATCTCCTAAAGTTGCCTTATTTTAAGTCTTCAACAAATTTGCTTTTTTCTGTGTTTATGTCATATCGCATGATGGATGTATTTATATTTAAGAACAAGAAATGCAGATGTCACCCTAGGCAGACTGCGAGTGTTATCTAAGATAAGTTGAAATTTGTATACCCTCCACCACAATTAGTTGTGAAGAGGGTATACTAAGTTTGTCATGCCGTGTGAAACTTTTTTATTATTCATCTCAGACCCCATAAAGTATATATGATGGCTCCTTGAGTAATTCTTAGTCGATTTAGTCATGTCCGTCTGTCTGTCCGTCTGTTGAAAACATGCTAACTTTCGAACAACTCAAAAGAAATGAACAACTTGGCGTCAAATTGCTTGTAGTAATCCTAAGCAGTTTGGGATTGAAAGCCAGCAAAATCGGTGTAGTAGGACCAGAGCTATGAATCAAAATGTGGAACCACCACCTTAAAAAATTGATAATTTTGTTACAAAAAATAACATAAATGGTGTACCAAGGCACGGAATAAGATAAGATTTGGCAAAAATTCGTTTTATTCGACTGGAAATCACACTGTAAGATTTCGTGAATATCCGTCGAAAACAGTTTAGTACGCCTAAAACCGTAAAAAATAATGCCATCATAACAAAATTTGGTACGTATTGATTCATTGATAGTTAAAAATAAATAAGATTACTTTGTTTCTTGGTGGAGGGTATCCAAGATTCGGCATAGTATACTAACTTGTACTCTAACTTGTTTAAATATAAGTTGCACCTGTGATAGTGAAAAAGTGCAACACTCATAGTACCTAACACATAGTCTTACGTTGTTAAGTTATTTGCAACTATATGTTCCTTGACATTATTAGAAATAAAGAATCTCTCGGTAAACATTGTGGCAAATAAAATGTTATTACTTGTAATATCGAGCCACAATTGCGATTATATCGTAAGTGACAATTTTGTTTATTTCTTGGAAATAGGTTATAAGTACTCGTTACAATGACGAACAAATTCTAAAACCTTGAATTTGAACAGCTGCGGAGAAAAATTCCATCTAAATCAAAATGAAGTATTGCATTGCTTAAGAAAAAAATTATAAGCACGTTTTTTCTGTAAAATTTGCTTTTTGTCGCAATTCAGAATAATACTATTAAGTCACATGAAACTATTAGTATCGGCAATTGATGTTGATGCACTTTAAAGCACTCCATTCACAAAAGTTGCAGAAAATGTAATAAATTCATATTTTTTATTTATGACAAATTTCTGCATCGTATTTCTACGATGACTTATTGGAAGACAATTTTTTTAAAATTGATTAATACCATGTTCACGCGGACAGCAATATTCGTATTTCGCTCTCCCATTCCAGTTTTGCGCCCCAAACATAATTGTAACAACATGTTTTGCCATACAAAATTTTGAGAGCGAAACAGGTTGTTTAATTTTGAAACATGTTGCGAAACAGAAAAAATGTACGAGTAATGTATATCGTCGTATGAACATAGCATTATTTTAATTAGAAAGGTAACGATACGCCTTTTGCCGATACGATACCGATAGTCAAAATATAAATGTCCCCGATATCAATACTGATACGAATATTGAATTTGAGTTTGTTGTGTCCTGTGTGATTAAATAAAAGTCGTTGATTTAACCAAGTTGGATTAATTCTCTATTAAATTTTATTTCCATAGAAAGCTAACAAGAACAAAAGTAAAACCGTGTTGAGGAAATAGATATATGTGATGCCAGCTTACAACCAATAGATAGGTAGGGTATGGTGATGCCAGATTACTATGCAACATTTCTTCCCTCCGTTAAGTCCATTCGTTTGCCGTGGATAAATACCTATTGTTGTGTTGTAGACTTTGTGGTGCTGAGAGCCTTACAGGTTTTGAGAGTCCTATCGGTGGTTCCGAACATAAGTCAACAACTTCCGCCCTGGATGGTGAGTGTCTTTCTCCATCTTTCAATTGAGATCGTGTTGTATGATTGCGCGTTCCCTCTTTTGGTTCTTCTGTGAAATTAAAATCAACTAACCCTTTAATTTGGTCCATGTGTCGTTTAATACGTTTACCATTAAAAAGAATTTCGTAGTGCAAGTCTCCAAAACGATTTAAGATCACACCTGGCAGCCATTTTGCATGGCGAGTACTATTGGACAGAAACTATACATTTTGCATCGGTCTAAACGACTTGTAAAATCTCACAAGCTGCTTGTCAACAACTTCCGACGAAACTTGCTGTGCTAAAAGAAAATTCAACCGTGTACACAGTACACGTCCCAGGAATAAGAGAGCTGTGGCTTACCCGTTGTTGAGTGGGGGGCAATTCTGTATTGACGCAGAAATAAATTTATTTTTGTTAGTTATTTTTACCAGCCCCGGCTGACTTCGGAGTGATTTTAATGGTTTGCACCGACCTTTCAGCCTGACCATTGGTAGATGGGCGATATGGAGCTGTAAACTTGTGGTATTTTACGCCGATATTAGTGAGAAATGCTTTTGTACTCGGTTTAGGTGAAACATGTGCCATTTTCGGACACTAGAGTGACTGGCACCCCATATGCAGCGAAAAGCTCATCGAGAATGTGAATTGTATCCGTGGATGTACTGCTAGTTATTTTGACCTCAAAATATAAAACAGTCACCTGTCATTTTATAATTGCTTTCCGGCGATTTCACTTCAAGCTTTTATATAACATATAATATAAAATTTTAAATATAATAAGCTTTAAAAAATTATATGTAGGTTGGAAAATTACCCAATTTATATAATACTAGCATTTAACCCGCTATTTCGTTAGCGTCTCCTTTTTCTTCGTGGACATATTATTATTCCAAAGTTTATTAAACAAAATACCAGTTGTAGAACCAAAAACTAAAGAAAAATATAAAATTTCACGTATTTTATTTTTTGGGTACTATTTTATTTCCCCATTAAAGTATAAAAATTTCAGTATTGTAGTGTCAGCCCATAATTTAGTACGAATATGTCAATGAATGGAGAAAAATGTTTTGCAAAAAACAGTACCAAAAATAGTTACGATTTTCACCCCTTAAATGTTCGAATTTCGTATTCGTATTTTTTGATAAGTTTTGAATGTGGTATCAACTTTTTTTCTATTTATTATTATTATTATTTTATTAAGCTTGAGGTCTCTTTTTTTTTTAAAAAAAAATATTAAATTTATTGAACCAATATTTCGGCACTCCGTTGTGTGCCTTCTTCAGGGTTTTTTTCTTTAATTTTTGACAAAAAATAACAATTTTTAACAAATGAAATAAATTTAACAAAAAGTCATAAAACAATTTTCAATTAAAAACAAAAAAGGTTTTCCAATTTAAAAACTAATCTATTACATTATAAATAAATTATTAACTTCCGTTTATATTTTTACAAATTAAATGCCTATAATTTTGTGCTAAACTTTCAGTATCTGACTTAAAAGTAATTCTCGATATTGTCTATTTTTATTTATTCAAAAGGCAGATGGGGTGTCAAACAAGTACCAAAATTCAGATTTTACCCGTTTACTCCCTAAAAGGGCCGAATTTCAAAAAAGTACCAGACACCCGTCCGCTTTTTTTTCTAAAGAACAACGATAGGTATTAAATTTTTTTGTATATCTTTTAGTTTAAGATTTTCCCGTTTTTACCCTTTTTTACCCCCTAAACATTTGAATTTCAAAAAATCACGTCTTAGTGGATCGATTTGGAGAGTGACCAATCTCTGGTCCAAATTTCAAGTTTTGAGCTTCAGGCGTTTAGGCTGTGCGATTTGGAATCAGTGAGTCGTCAGTATTTTTTTCGACAGTAAAATTGCCAGTAAAATTTCTTGTGGTCGTACAAAATCAGCAGCTATTACGACAAACATTTTGACACCTTATTCGCAGGAAAACGTTGTAAATACTTAAAAAAAATTGGTATTATTCAATAAGCAGTGACACTTCAAATATAGGCAATATGTGCGTTCGTTTACTTTTCCAGTAAAATCCAGTAGGTGAGTAATATGAAAATTTTACAAATTTATAGGTACGCGAACGCATTTTAGTAAAATCCAGTACAAATTTTGGGGTAAACGAACGCAGCTAATGTTAAACTGTATCCAGTTCATAATTTTGATATTGAAACAACAAAAAAATTTAGACTTATGAAGACCTTCATGAGGCATCTATAGATAGATTTTAAAGCCTTTTTAAAATAACAAAATATGGCAATCTTAAAATCGAACTGCTTATAGCGCAGACAACGCTGCCGTTAATTTTGGTGTCCGTAATTCTGCATTCCAGAAGATTAAAAATGATAATGAGCAAATAATTAAGGCTAATTGTAACTGCCGCGTAGGGTTGCCAGATGGGCCTTATTTGGCCTGATTGTCAAGTGTTTTAATGCGCGTCAAGTGTCAAGTGAAAAAGTGATTTGTCAAGCTTTTTTGTAAGTTAATTTTTATTCTCAAATTTATTCTAGCTTGTAATGATACTTAAAAAAAGTAAAAAGATATTTTTTACAAAAAGGTAAGAAAAATTGCCGAAAAGTTCTTTGGGAATTCGTAGCACGTGCAATTTCCGATATAAAACTAACAAATGAAGATGATGAATGCACAATTGAAGGTTTATCCGAGGCATATTTATATTTTATCATAATGTGATGCACGAGTTCCAAGTTGCTAGATTAGTTTTAGAAAGTGACTCCTGCAGAATTGTAGAACTACATAAAGTAATGGCCAAACTTATGAACAGTATTTAAAGCCGTATTAATGATAATTTTTATGGAAGCAAAGTTGCTACAATTATGAAATCCCGTTCCCCTGATTAACTAAGTACTTTCAAGTTCGAAGCATATGAGTTTCTCAAAAGAACTACCAGTTATTTAGCTGAACGGTATGATTTTGGAGAAACATCAATATACAATCAAATTTCCTGTTTTATTATAAAAAAGTCCCTTGTTACTTGGAATAAGCTGTTAGAGCTTCCGCAATTATTAGGTATATCAAATTACATTGACAATAATAAACTGTATGCCGATTAATGTGTTCTTCGACAAGTTTACGATATTTTACCAAATGATAAAATATGGTCATATTTTTTAAAAAAGTGTACAGAAAGCAATCTTCATAATTTAAAAAAGTTGATCTCATTTGTGTTTTCTATCCCAATAAGCAATGCCTTTTGTGAAAAAGCATTTAGTGTTCTAAATAATTTATATACCAAAGATAGGAATAGAATGTCCTTCGATCTTTTAAAAGCCGAACTATTAATAAGAATAAATTTTAATAAGGATTGCAAAACTTTTAAAAATTTTTTAACAACACCCGATGGTAGAGAATTAATTAATTCTGTATCTAAGAATACGAAATATATGTGGCAAAATAAATAGAACCTATGTATTTTTAAAATATATAAAGACTGAATTTTTTTGTTTTTTGTTTCTTTTATGTTGGTTCTGTTATTTTGATTCTAATAATTTTTATGAAAAAAATAATAAAAAATTAAATAATAAACAATAGTATGAGTGTTTTAAATTGGTAAATTTGTTTTCAAAGTCAAGTTTTTTTTTTGGTCAATGTGAAGCTTTTTGGCAAATTAGATCTGGCAAGCCTAGTTACATGGGATCTGGCAGCATCTTTAAATGTTAACCTGATGATATGATATTTAGTATTGTGGTAATTTTGTTGAACTATTTATGGTTTTTAATCCAAATTTTCAATATTTTTAATCATTTTTATTTTATGAAGAAAGGAATTTTACAACATGAAAATTAATTAAACCTGATGTTTAAGAAGTGTTGTATATTTTACGTTTACAAAAGAACACAAGTTTCGGCATAAAACAATAAAGTACAATTATCGTAAAAATACGAGATACGAACTAAAAAAATAATTTATTTTGATATACCAACAAAACATGCTGTTAATCTAGTGCTACACTCATGTCATTTAATTAAAATGAGTGTTGAACATGTAACATTTTTTTCTTTTTACGGGGAACATCTTCAGAAAATAACTTTTAAAACAGAACACATTTTTCAGAAAAGACCATAAAGAAATGTAAAAATCAGAATAAATTCCGAATATTACTCAGAAAAGAAAACGCCATAAGACCATATTTACATTATGCAACTTTTGCATGCAACATTTTGTTTGTTAGCAAGAGGTGTAGGGAAAAAAACGGGGTTGAAAAAGTTCCACGACGACGCATGTCTAGGCTTTTTATTAGTTTTTATCATTTTTGTTTTAATTTTTTCGTTTTTAATCTTTCATAATTCGACTGTATTTTATTTAATTTTAAAATCAAAATTTAAAATTGTTTTACACTTTTAACAATAAAAAACATTTTAATCTTTTTGTAATGTTCAAAGATATCTTTTTAGGAATTACATATTTTAAAAAGTGTAAATATGTCTAAAAAAAATAATTTTTAAAAATAGTACATATTTAAAAAGTCCCTTTTTTAAAAGTACGTTATTCAGGAAGTACATTTTTTAATTATTATTAACATAGCTATAGAGATTATTTTAAATCTGAACAATTAATAAATATCTACAAATATACATAAAGAGTGTATTGACTCAAAAGTTTTATTTTTCGCTTTTCGGAAAAAATCGACACGTAATATTTATATTTACCGGCTATAAAAATATCAGGTATTTTGTGTAGTTTTTGGTAATGAAACGGTTGGCTTAAAAATCCTTTTTCACTTGCCTTTAATATTAAATATAAAATTGTTTTGCTTCTACTGAAAATTTTTAAATTTTGAGTTAATAACCAATTTATGATCAAGTGCGGTATGTGTTTGTATAATAATAGAATATGTATCACATATTAAAAAAAGTTGCGATGTTTATTTGTATCTATTAGAATTTTTAATCGCTTAGTAAATGGTTGGTTGACAACACAGTTGTTTTGTTTACATTTGATTGAAAAAATTCTTGAAAAAAAATTAAATGTAAATGTGAAAAGATTTTCGAAGCAACTTTAAAAGAAAATAGAAAAAAAATTCGGCGTTAATTGCATAATCTAAATGCGGTCTAAAATAAAATTACAAATATTGTTTTTATTAATATATTTTTTCCATCTTTATTATTTAAATTTATATTAATTTGCTTAAGTTTGAGTTCTTTTTATGTAAAAATATTAATGTTACTTCAACAAAAAAAAAATTATATATAATTAATATTTTAATATAAAAAAAAGACCTCAAGCTTAAGACAATTAATATACATTTAAATATTAAAGCCGAATAGGAAATAATTTGTGCAAGATAGCGCCAGTTTTTACACTCAAGCTTCCTTGATTTTTTTCAAATTATCAGTTAACATAAATACGTTTTCCCATGCCAACTTGCTGAGATATTTATCTTTAGTATAGACCTAGGGTTACAAACCTGCTTCGTTGGAAGCTCCATTTTTTATTGGGTATTTTGTTTTTGTCAAATTTATTCGTTGTGTTTACCACCCAAAGTGTGTGGACGTTTTTGCCGTTATTCTTGTTCTTTTCACTTATACATGAAAAATTATTAATATCTCATACATGCATAAAGGAAAAAGCAAAATGTTTTCTTCTTCACATCTAATACTGTGTTCAGATATGCACGTTAATTGACTTTTACGCAATAAATGCCATTATTAAGCTCAATTATCCATACAAAATTGCAATTTAGTTATTGCTCAATTAATACGAAATTGTTATAAATATTTAGTAAAACTAAGATGCAACACTGTCACAAGTGTGTTTAATGAGTAAAACCCAACTTACTAAACAAAGTGTCTTGACATTGTTGACAATAGCAATATATCCATCCATACGGTCTGCGCAAAAACCAGATGTTTATATTGTTTTTTCTTTAAAGATGTCAAAAGTTATTTACATTTTGCTTAAGTTAATTGTCAATTGCTAATTCAGTTAGCTAAATTGTGTATGTGTTAACAAAAAGATAATTATGTCAATAAACCGAATATTGATAAATAAAAAATGTATATCTGAACACGGAATAAGACTTAAAATTATATAACAAATTTTAGATTTCTTATTCATGAGAAATATCAAAAAGGTGTGAATTTTAGCATTCATAAACGAAAAATTCTGAACTCGGGATATATCATATATTTGTTGCGATGGTCTGCAGTATTTATAGTGTTAATTTTACAAATATTCTTCAATGTTGAAAACTAAGAGCATGCTGGCTAAAGGTTACTAGGAACATACTACTTAATGAGGTTAAAGCAAATCTATTTATAACTGTGTGCATTTAAATTTGTTTATTTGTTTGTATGAAAATATTTTCTTAGTTTGTGTCATAACTTTAATATTAAGCTGAACAAAAACCAATATATTCACATGAAATTTCATTGCATTTGCTCATCAGCAACAAAAACTAAATAAACATCTTGAATAACTTGATATTTTTTATTAGTTGCAATTTAAAAAAAAAAAGAGGAAGTAGAGAACTGAAGTACTGACTAAGGAGCCACTTTATTTCAAACATTTTAAATTCCGATTATAAGAAACTGAATACTCACCCACACGAATACACATACACAAGTTAATATTCTGTTTACACTCAAGGACAGCGTGCATAAAAAGGAAAATATTTCTTCTGGCCAAAGCCAGAAAAAGTTATTAACAGTTTATAAACAACACATTGTCAAAAAAAACAAGCAAGAGTGCTACATTCGGCTTTGCCGAACCTTAAAAACCCTTCAGCATGGTGTGATAAGAACAGAAAATTATATTAGATAAAAATTAATCTATTTTTTTGCCACACCCACTTCTCATTTCCCGCCAACATTTTGTCTGATGTTCTGTACTGATAACCAAGATGCCTGTACTTAATTTGAAAACTTATGCTCTAGCCGTTTTCTAGATGTACAAAAATCTATAATTTTTTTGTATGGAAGGTTCCACGCCCACTTTTGTAATCCGGTCCATATTTTTAGAGAGGCTGTTTATTGATAAGCCAGCTATGTGTACCAAATTTTGACCATTTTTCTCTTGCTGTTCTTAAGATATAATAAAATATATTTTGTGTCACGCCTACTCACCCACTCTCGTCCACATTTGATCGGATGTTGTCTATTGATTACAAAGATGTTTGTTCCTTATAAGGAAACTTGACGACTTCTACACTTCTAAAAATATAATATAAAATTGTATCTGAGGTCTTCGGAAAACCCATTTCAACGGACACATGCACAGACGGATATCGTGATTTGAACTTTTCTTCTCATACGGATCAAGGATATATATACTTTCTAGGATCTAGGATCAATATTGCCGAAATTACAAATAAAATGACAAACTTTTATATACCCTTATACCTTTGGTGAAGTATATAAAGAGTATAATAATAACAACAAGAAGGACAGAAAGAAAGTGAAAATAAAAGCAAATAAGTAAACAAAAATATAAATTGGAGCAGAAGAAGTTTAAAGTGGATTTTTGAAGAAGACTTTCTCGTATATTTTATTTTCATTTCGTGTAAAATATATAAAAATTGAAGAAGCAAAAAAATAGCAAAAATTTGTTAAAAAATAAATCGCAGAGAAAACATAAAACTGCTGTTTCGGTACGTTCCTTTTCGCTTATCTCTACTTTTTGGTTATTATTTCTCTTTTTTTTAATGACGTTGCAAGCAAGAAAACAGCCAGCCAACAATTGTAGCATGGATATGAAACGAGGGGGAAACTGGTGCTGTTACATTTACCGCGAATCCTGATTTATGAGTCGCTGAGTGCAGTGTAGTTAGTAGGGATTTTCTTACTGATTAATTGCATGAATTAATTTTAAATTTAAGAATTGTTTGCTTAGCGTCGTTTTAAATGTATGAAACACAGCCGCAATCACTAACCGCACAAACCACAACAGAATATCAGCAACAAAAAAAGTGCCCAATGAAACCAAAATATATACGGGTACAAAGGATAACTTGAATGCAAACACACAGATTCACAATCCTTCCAAAAAATATGTCAATAAGATTAAATAACATCAAAAGATTTAAATGTGCTCGTATTTCTTTAATGCGGTATAAAAATTGCGATTGGTAGAACATTCGATTTGGTCAAAAAAACAAAAGGTCTAGACTATAAATTGGAAATCACGAATATAAGTAAACAAAAGTATTTCTCATTTTCCTTTTTTGAGTTTTTCTTTTACAACTGCTTTATTTTTTTTTGGGAGTAAAAATAAGAGGCAGTCATAATATATGATCAGATACTTTTCAAAAGAGCATAAAGAAATAAATGTCGTATTTCAATTAATGAAAGCAAGTGACACCGAACGGACGAATTAGTAATTTAAGATAAATGTCAAAGAATTTACAATGGCTTTTGCAAAATTTGCCTTTTATAAAATTATCTTTTTAAATTCTTAGTAATGCTCTATTCTTTAAGGAGACTGTAACGCATTAAATAACAAGTTTATGACGAATGCATTCCACGGTTGATAAAGTTAGTACAATTCAAAGCTAAAAAGTACGCTGGTACTCCTGTGACTCATTTAGAGCTATTTCCAAATTTTTCAAATCGATTGTTATTTTGTATAAAATGGTTACATGTGTAAACTGTCCAATGAATGTAAACATAGTTAAGTGTTTGGTGCAAATGGTCTTGCGAACTTGAAAAAGCGAAATTGTGTAGCTTCTTTATGAAATTTGACGGAAGCTCTGTGTATTTTTATGTTGGATTTTACCAAAAAAACTATAGCCCAATTCACAATCTTGTGCAAATGGTCTTGCATCGTAGCATTTGCAAAATGGTATAGTAAAAACTGTAGAATACTTTTAGGATTTTATTAAATACTATACCATTTTGCAGATCGGCTTGGTTCACTGAGTATTAGCAGTCGGTTTGCAATCAAATGTTGCATAAGTCAAGTAAATATAAACTATTGATTTAGGCGTTGCATATTTGCAAAAAAGTAGCAAATGCATTGCTTAATATTTTGTTGGTGTAGAGTAAAAATATACTATACCATTTTACTATAACCCCAAAAGTATGCTATAGTTTTTACTATACCATTTTCTATATGCTACGATGCGAGCCCATTTGCACAAGATTGTGAATTGGGCTTATGATATTTTGCATTTGCTCTTTTACAAGAGCATTTGCACCAAACACTGAGCTTCGCTATTTTGAATATATATTTTGCACTTTTAATTGGATGATTGCATATGCCACATTCTAAATTAAGTATCAGTGGAAGCATTAAGCATGCATTTTTTTATATTATTGCCAAGATATAGGAAACCACTTCTGCACAAGTTCTAGTAGAAGAGACGACTTCCTCTCATTTCAAGATTATTTTGGAAATAAAACTCATAACATTTTGAAATATTCGTCAACAAGATGGTTGTCACGTCATTATTATTTTACTTTGAATGGGAGATTTTCCAAGAGCTAAATTAAATTTTGTTATTTCAGAACTTTCTACTCCAGCTTATAAAATTCCTTACCTCTTTCTGCAGTATATAGTGAAAATTGTAAACACAATAAATTTGGAAATGCCATCCCAAGATGCTCGTATGCACATATTTTTACAATGCTTAATATTTTTATTTCGTCAAATGGAGCGTAATTTTTTGAAAAAGGAGTTTCTAAACAAATTCGAATTATCAAAGCTAAGATTTGAAGAAAATCATCTGCCACTTAACGATATTTATATATTCAGAAATAACATTGAAAATAAAATATAATTTTGCGAGGCTTAAAGAAAACTGGCTAGCTAAATTTACTACAAAAAATGTGATTTCAGTAAAAATCACTAGTACAGTAGTTCGTTTCTGTATTTCTCGCATCGTAAAATGTCTTACATGAAGTGTGAAACAAAAAATTCCATCGTTTCTCGATTTGTGACATAAAAGTGTTTCTGTATTTGGATGCGAAAACAGACACAACAAATTCTGTTTATACTGGAATATTTCCAGTAATTAAGTGTCAAATAAAAGCGAAACGTCAACAAAAGAAATAAATATAATAAAAACAGTGCTGCCAGATTTGACGAGTTATCGTCATCTTGATGATTTTTTGTTCCGATATTAACAAAGTGACGTTTTGATGATTTTTCTAAAAAAGTGACGAAAGCAAAAACAAAATCAAAAATATTTTATAATTTTGTTGTTACTTTCTATAGAAATTCATCTTGAATTTTTAAATTTCAAACACTTCTATTTTGTGGCGTTGAAAATTGAAAAAAAAAAAATAATATGAATGTCTGTAGAAAGCAACAACAAATTTATAAAATATATTTGATTTTATTTTTGCTTTTAATGAAATTGTTGGCGTTGCGTTTTACACTATAAGCCCCTTAGTCTTCGAAATAAGATAATTGTATAATATAATATTTTTATATGTTTGTTTATTAGAAAAAAAGATATCTTTAGAAACAAGGCTGCTTAAATTTTTATATTCATCCCTATTGTGAAAATTGTCCTCGAAATTGTTTGTTTCTTCTCTAAAAAATGTTTCGGCAAAAGCAAAATTTCGAGGGAAAGTAATGGACCGACTTGGCTTATTTTGAACATTTAATACTTCTTATATACATATACAAAATATGATTGATATTTGATATTCTTATCTTATATGTACGCTTTTGTGCCAAAACCATTATTCCGGCAAGAAAGAAATTTGTTTGTCTCCCAGTAAAAACTTTTTCAAAATGGATAACTTCTTTCACTCGTTATTAAGTAGCTTTCTTCCATAAGTACTTCGATAACTACTTTTTTCTGGATGTATTAAGATAAAAAAATAACTTACTTTTGAATTTGTTCTTTTTGGCACAAACCTTGTAAAATTCATTAGTTTTTCAGTAGAATTGTATGTAGTGCTTTTATGTGTTTCTGATTACTTAACATATTATTTTGTAGGCGAAGATTTTACTGGGTCTTTAACCCGTTTATTTATGAACCGATTTTTTTAATTTTAACTACAAGGTATTCTACTAAGTCTATTTCAGGTAAAAAAGAAAAAGATTATAGGAATAGGTAAATTAAAGATTTATATCTCAATTATTAAATAATAATTATTAAATACCCATGAACTTAAACTATTTTTTTGTTTGATTATTTTATAATAAAAGTCGAAACAAATTTGTTTAAAATTGATTTTAAATTGCACGATTTTTAAAACAAAAAAGACGATCTTTTTTATTTTTTTCTCAGGAAATTGACGATTTTGACACAAATTTATCTGGCAGCACTGATTAAAACCAAAACAAGAAAAGGCTAACAAAAATTTAAACTAACAATATATAACAATTGTTTTTTGTTTATTTTCATCATATAAATTATGCATTTATCATTTATATTCCTTCTATTTTTTTTATTTATTTGAAAAAAATAGTATATAAACATATTTTAAATTCAAAATATCTACATTTTGTTTTTCTCGCCACCAATTTCAAATGTGACTTATTTTGACAGTTCTTGAAAGAAACTATTCGCAAAATATTGTTAAAGAAACACTTTTTCTCGCATCCTTCCAATAATTGCTGGAAAATTATTAAAATGACAGATAATTCTCGCAACGGAAAGATACAGAAACACTTGTGCGAGAAAAACCATTTTTTGTTTCATTTTGCACTGTTTCTGTCCCGATTCACTGGTTTCATGCGGAAAATTTTACGATGCGAAAAATACAGAAACGGGCTACAGTACAGCTTTTATTAGGTATGTTTCCAAATGAAAGTGCAAATCGTCCCATTAATATAACAATAGCGTATGTGCTCATACGCTATTATTTTTTTATTGCATATTTAGAACCTCTATCATTGATTTTATGTCTGGTCAAAATTTCGTCAAATTCTACTTCCAAAAATGTCGTTGGAAAAAATAGTGTATAATTTCTTGTTCAAAATTTTCCTTTAATAATTGTGTAAGGTCATATGCGCTATTTTATTTGAAATTGCCACTCCAAAATTGTTAAAAGAATAATAGTGTATACGCATTATACTCCAGTTAGTCTGTAGAAAAAAAATACAATTTATGAAAACTTTAACTCATAAAATAGCTTATAATATACACTATTGTTTGAGAAATAGTTTCATTCCGACCATTGAAAGCTACATGATCTCCAAAATTTGTGCAAGAAGAATGTAATTCGCCGTGGCTCGCAGTCGTTTTTTTATAACTTACAAGGTGGAAAGAAGCGAAATTGTTTAGATGAGCCAGATGAAGAGAAAGAAGACGAATGAACTTCTAGTTATTTTTGATTTACGCAATGTATACCTTAATTTGTCATAATTTTTTGTTTTTAATAACCCAAATTGAAAAGTATTGAATATATGCCACTGAATTAACAAAACTATGAATCACTGTTTTATAATGTTACAAATTGATATTTTTGAGATCAAATATTTTAATAAAAATAAAGTAAAATGATTGAATAAAACAGCGTATACCATACAAAATAAAATAGTGTATCAGGTTTATCATACGAATTCCTTAAAAAATAAAATAGCCTATATGGAGGTCTTGCACTTTGAATGACATATGGATTGTCTTAAAGGATACGTAGAATAAAAAAATTGGTCAATTTAAAGACAAGAAACGGTATTATGTATTCGTCGAAAAATGCAATAAGAAGAATTTTTATTTACCGCGATATTGAGGTTTTAATAGACATCCGATTTGACAAAAACTTTAAACACGATTTTCTCAAAACCCCAAAAAAAATATACGCTATTGTTATATTGAGAGGACGATTTAATGATTAAAGACTTTTTTTAAAAAGAAACCGAGACTTTGGTGCAGAGAACCTGTGCATTTTTTATCAACAATATTTAAAAAGAAATAAATGTCTTCTCTGAAATCGAATCTTGATTTTATTTGGGTATCTGAAGTAAGAATTTAAATTACACCTAAGAGAAAACACCCACAACAGAAAAAATTATATCAAATTCGCTATAATCAACCTTACCCTACCCCTACACTTAAGATAAAAATCTCAGCGAGCTGGTAATAACGTCGGTAGAATAACAGAGCAATATTTTTAAGTTATCATCTTATGTTAAATGCATGGGAAAACGTGTTTTTGTTAACTTTTAATTTAGAAGAAAACAAGGAAGAATGTGCAGTGTAGAAATGACGCCATCTTGCAAAAATTATATTTATTAATATTGGCGCATATTCATAAATTATCACTAAGTGTAAACTTTTTTAAGTACCTATTTAAGTTATTCACAGTTGGTTACTTTCAGCAAGAAAATTACACTTAATTATGGGTTAAGCTGTAACTAAATGCTTACTAACTAATACATACAAAGAACAGCTGATTAATATTATCTTATAATTTATTTAAATAGCAAAAAAATTTTGGCGACCAATTTGTATCACTCTAGAATACAATAAGCAATAAATACTCTTACAATTTCGTAAATAATAAACTTGTCTTATTACATATGCTACCTGCGTCCAAAAACATCAATACAGAAAGTAAAATAAACTAGAGATGTGATTTTAGTCACCAAATTTTATTGAAACATTATCCCCCGTATTAATTAACGATTATTAAATTTAACAAACGTTTATTAAGGATAATTTTCATAGTAAATTTGTTCTTTAAACCTTTATTTAATTTAAACAATTTTTATGAATACGGGCATATATTTTTACAGGCTCCCATTTTAATTGATTTTTTTGATATAAAACTATAACCAAAAATTAATTTTTAGAATTTGTATGCAAATTTTTTAAGAACAATAATCGTTGTTTTAATAGCTTAATAAGCTTTTTAATTAACAAAATTATATATCGTTCAAAATATTATCGACTTTTTGTTTTCTCTACATGCCAATATGCATGGTTGCATTTCTTCAATCACCTGAAAGTAGTTGCTAAACTACCCTACAAGAAACGAATGATCGAGTAGTCACATTTTTCATTTTGGTGTTAAGAAAATGAATCGTGGCAATCTAGTTTCAGAGAGTGAAACCAGTGGTTTATATCGTCGTTTGAACATAGCATTACATAGTAATTTTGTATAATAAGAAAATAACTCCACCCCAGTTTGGTAAATTTGACCTTGAATTAAAATTTTATATTCCTATCGGTATCGTCGATATTTCCTTCTGGGTATCGGTATCTTATAAAATTGGGTTTGCCGTTCTTTTTTTGAGTTTTCTTCCTGACTTTGTCAAAGTCCACGATATTCTTCACTTTTAATAAAATAATTTAAAAGAAAAATTGCCAACCTTTATTTTTCCACAAATTTTGTAAATAACGCTTCATAACTTTTAAATTTTTTTATGAACATTAAAAAAACTAACAATGCGGTTTGAAAGATCAATTAATTCTAAATTATTTAGGTGAAACTATTTTTAGATTAACCCTTATCGTTCCAGAGTTATACCGGTTTTAAGCTTTGTACCCAGTTTTGGATATTATTTCTCATACCCAACAAACAAATAAAAATTCAACGTTTTGCTTTGTTTAAAAATCATTTATTGGGGTAAACTGAAAAATTTGCTCTCACAAAAAGCTGTTGTGCAAAAAAGTACGCGAACGCAAAACTTGTAAAAATTCGTAAAATAATGGCAACAGCTGATGGCAAATAATTGAAGTGTTGAAAAATGTTTACACTTTTAAATACTTAACTCGTTTTCATATCGGTACTCGATTAAAAACTCTTTATAACACGAAAACTTTTGGAAAATACAAACAAAATATTTTATTTAATCTTTCATATTTGTGTTTTTAATTTTATTTGATTTTACTAATTTGTATCGGGTTAAATTATTTAAAAGAATATCAATAATTTTTTTGCTATTCATTACTTAAGTCCCCAAGTACTTTACACTTTTACAACTCTAAAAAATAAACTTAACAAAAAAAATTTCAAAAGTTTGTATTTAGGCAAATAAATGCTTCACAAACAAGATTAATTTATTAATAGTTATTCACTTTTTGTTTTGGTTTAATTTTTATTTCAACTTTTCTTTTAATTAACAATTTTTTCACAATTTATATGCATTTTATTTGTTACTTTTGTTTGTTTACCTTTTGGAACATATGTTTTTTTGATTTACTAAATTTTACTGCAAAAATTTCTGCAGTAAAAATTTGTAAATACTCAGACAAGAACTGTCACTTTACGCCCTCAATTTGTGTTCTCATTTACTGTATTCTGTGTACTCGAACGCAATTTCGTAAAATGCAGTAAAGTTCAGTAAAATATAGTAAAAACTTTTGTGTTCTCGAACGCAGCTATAGTTGTATCCCCTGCAGGGTTGCCGTTTGAAAAATTGTCTGCAAAACCTACCAAAATCCTTTGAAACCGACCAATTTCATACAAATTGTTGCTGAAGTTGCTTTTTAAAAAAAACTTCTGCTTCAGCAAGGCCCATTGAAAAGGTCTGCGCAAGAAGCCTGATGATCATTGTTTATGTTCTTTTTAGTTGTCAAAAGTTGTTTACATGTGCATGCATACGTTTATGGTATGCGACACATACACGTTTTTTCCTTTTGCTTTGTATATGTGGTAGTAAATTTTTGACAACTAAAAAGAATCGTTTTTTGTTTTTGTACAAGTAAGCAGACCTGATAGATGGGCCTTGTACTTCAGTAACAATTTGTATGAAATTGAAAATGACACTTATAAAAATTTTATTTAGTTTTAAAGGAAATTTTAACAAAATGTTGTTAAAATTAATAATAAATGCATAATATTTCTATTGAAAAAATTGTTGCTGTATTTTGAATACCAGTGAAATTGTTGCTGCCTATTGTAAAGATTACCAACATTACCAGTCATGGCGTTAGCGCCGTTTCTTACCAATCCGATCAAATTTTTAAAAGGAATTTTGTTTGTTTATGAAAAGCTTTTAAAAAGAAAAATTGAGACGGTATCTGACTTGGTAAGCTCGAGTAAGGTGACAAAACTATTCTTTATAAAACTAACACCGTTAAATAACTTGCTACTAACGTAATATATTTCATTTTATTGCCATTGTTTGGTAAAAAAGCCAATAGATTTGCGACCAGAGTTCTAACTTTTTACATTTTCTAAATCCGAACAAAATTAGGCTGGGCCTACCATCCGACCAAATTTGGTCGGAAAATACCAAGCTTGGCAACCCTGATCCCCTGCAATAAATTGTGAAAATCAGTTTCAGAAGTTGTGACATTGATGTAAGCGTTATCCATTACTTATACGAGAAGATTTGAGCAATGTTATTAAAGGCCAGCTTGAAGACATGCAACCAAAAGAGAAGACTTTAAGAACTTGCTTCATCTGAGTCTTTTCTTTTTGAGTGATTGATCTAAGCCCTTTCAAATAGTCAAAGTTTGAGGAGCTATTGATCAAGATCGCTTGATGAAAAAAATTAGATATTCGTAAAAAATATGAATTTTTCGAAACCACCTGCAATCTCTCATTTATTCATTTATTTTAAGAATAAATATCAAAATGTCAATGCCCTTGACACAATTCCCTCAATTATCTTAGTGTATTAAAGCGGTTGGATAACTATAAAATTATTAATGTATCAGTTGCACGCGCAGCTTTAAAAACTTTTCTAGTTCATCAGTGGTGAATTTCCTCAAAAATGGCAGAAAATCTTTTTACGCCAAGTAGGGAGAACGAAGAAGTAAATTTTAAAAGAAGACAACCTTAATAATAAAGAAATTCAAGAATTCAATTCCAAACCCAGTATTATTTTTTTCAGCTTGCAGTATTTCAATTATTTTTTCAAAAACAGATCCAGAAAATAGGGGAAGGCAACAAGTCATTTCAAGGTGTAAAGAACAAAGTTCAACATTTTCAAGTGTTAAATGATGCGGCAGGACGAGGTGTGGTTTTACCTTGCACTTACATCAATGTAACTGTTTTTCAGAATTTTTTACATCGTAAGAAATCCAATTAATGATTTTTAAACAAAGCACATATTTAACCCCTTACTTTATAACAACTTAAATAAGTTGGTCTTAAAACGCTTTAAATAATAATGCCGATCATTCTAGATTGGCATAGAAATTCAGTGAACGCGATACAAAACAAGGCATATACAATACAGTTCAGTAGTTGAAATTGTCTGGATACAAAATAATTACCTGATCAATCCAATGAGGTTTCATATCCCGGGGAATGTTTAAAACAATTTTGAAAAAGTCGCACAAAAGTTGCAGAGCGTCGAACAGGTCGCACAACGGTAGCGCTGTAGCTGTGTATAGAAATTTATGATGTAAAAGCTGCAATATTTTAAAACATAGTTGGGGGTAGTGCACTAAATATTGATTTAAATAAAACTGCAAAGAAATTAGTTTGCACTCTTTTTTTACCAGCTTTAGTGATGATTGCAATTTTTTAACTACCACTAAAATTTGTTTAGTGATATTGCAAATTTTTTCACTATCACTAAACGCAGATTGAATGCTAAAATCTGCACTTAATTCAAATACATTGATCTCGGGATAACGTGAACTAATTTTTACCATGGCATTTCACGTCTCGAGGTTGTTTACGTTATTGAATGCCAAAATTTTAAAAAATTAACACCAAATAGATAAACAAATATTTTATTAATTTTTAGTAACAAAAAATATATGTCAATGCAATAATTCAGTTGATCTTAATAATAATTCGGTGTCATCCTGATTTTCTTCAGGATTGTTGTTCTAGTCTTTCACCGTAGAAAGGGTCACTTCAATCTATGATCAAATTAATAAGTATAAATAAAACTCTCGAAAAATACTAAAACCAATAAAAAAACCTGAGGATTAAGCGCCTGAAGAAGTTTCTTTTAGATGTCTTATGTCTTATTTTGGTCAAAAAATATATTTAAAATGTTCCAGCATTTGTGTAAAATTTCTTGTGAAATTTGACTCCATGCTGAGTCTAATAGATAAATTCCATCTTTCGGTTTTTAATGACATTTTTCACTTTCACGAATAACGTAGCTAGCTAACACGTCAGCGTATACATATGTACATGGATACAATTAAGAAAAATGAACGCTGTAACATAAGCCAATAAGTGAACTCAATTCGGGGATTCCCAAATTAAACAAAACATTTTAAAAAGTAAATAAAAATGTGTTCACGTTTTAGAACTTCCAGATTTTGTTCACGTTATAGAATAGTCTGTGTTAAAATAAATTTGTTCACGTTTCTGAGACGTTCAACCTTCTGAGTGTTCACGTTTTCGCGAGTTCACGCACGTAGTGCAAAATTTAAACTCGCAATCAAAAAAGCTGCATACAAATATTGTAGGTATCACTAAAATTTAAAATATGTAACTTTGTATGTATATGGTTTTTGATTTTTTTTTTTTTTGGAGGATATGCATAAGCAAAGAACATTTAACAAAATTAAAGTTTGTCAATAACGGTATAATAATTGGCTTTAATCATGCAAATACAAGTTTTTGATTTTAAATTTAGTGCAACAATTTTAGTTGCAGTCAAATGAGTGAAGAAAAAAAAGTTGCAATAAACTGATGATTTCCTTTTTTAAATCAAACTATTTTTTTTTAGTGCAAAACTTATTAACATCACTATCACTCATGTTTAGTGAGGCTTCAAATTTTCAATTCATAACTCAACATCAAGAAAATGATTGCAATATTTTTGCACCATCACTAAGTGTGAGTTGAAACCAGGGATGTTAGATGCGACGATTTTACGTCATTTTGACGATTTTTTTCGCTGAATTTACCATAATGACGATTGACGATTTTTGATGTAGAGTCACTAATGTTTTGACGATTTAATCCCGTCAATAAATTTACTTTAAACTTTAATCTGGCATCAATTTTATAACACTTTAATCTGGCAAGCAGGTTTGGTAGATGTGACGATTTTTCGTAATTTTAAAGATTTTTTTGAGAAAATACAATAATATGACGATTGACGATTTTTTGACTAAAAGTAATAGTGTAATGACGATTTTCTGGCATCGATAAAACACAAGAAATATTTACAATTATATTGAAAACAGTCCAAAACTTAAAAATCAATTTTTCGAAACACAAATATTTTTGGAAATTAAACAAAAAAATTCCTCCCCCATCACAAACCAGGTGGATTTCATTAGAAGCATTAGTAATTCAAATTCTAAAATTATAGAAATGCCATCGGTTCTGCAAAAAATATACACTAGAGCCCCGATTTGCGTCAATCCTATCTGGTCCGCTTTTAAAAAATTGGTTAAATCCGCTTTGCGTTTTTATGATTTCGATTTGCGTCGCCACATACGAATGCATTTTTCGATGAAGTCATCATCACATGTGAAGAATTTTTCTATTTGTGTGTAAAAAGGCAAATCCCATTTAATTCTGTTGGTCAGTTATTCTTAGAAAAATTGCGTGTTAGGAAGTAAGAAGTTACTTTTTAATAAGAAGTTTTGTAGAAAAATGAGTGCAATGAGAAAAAAATGTATTAGTTTGGAACTAATACTGGACGTAATAAAACGTTTCAAGTCGGGTAAAAAGACTGTTGATATAGACAGAATCCTTGGTTTTTAGCACCTTTGACAATAAAAACAATTTGCAATAGAGATATTGCTAAAAGTTAATCATTTAAAAATAGCTCGAGTTAAAAGCAAATGAGATTTTATTTATTATTTAATATTTTTCTAAATATGGATAAATCGAATAAAATATATTTTTGCTATGCATTTATGCAAATATATTTTTTCTTGTGTTTTCTTTTTAAATGATATATTCAGCTCACTTGCTGAAATAAATAGAATAAAACTTAACCATATCACTTTCTTCTTCATAAATAGAATTTCTTGCTAAAAATTTATATTTTCGAACAAATCCATGCAATAAATTGTCTTTAATTTGTAAAATTTATATATTTGACGTTTTGTTGACGATTTTGTTCAATTTTCGTGACGATTTTGACGAATTTTGTTAAAACTTTTGACGATTTTTGAGGAAAAAAGTCTAACAACCCTGGTTGAAACTGCAAAATGAGTGCACTACCCCCATCTATGTTTTAAAAGAAAACTTAAGATAAAACAAGTAGGTAATAGGTAGAAATAACGGGCATAACACGAACTTCCTTTAATTCAAAAGCTTTTCGGTAGCTCCAAACGAAATGAAACTAACTATTATGGCAATGCTATAAGAATTGGTTCAGAGGTAAAATGCTTTCGTACTCAGTAGTTTCAAAAACCGTCCGGAAGAAAGATTTTAAGATGGCGGCAGTCAACATTATGAAATATTTCCCCTTATTTTTTGACTTTTTCTTGCAAATTAAAAATTTGAACACTGCTGGCTCTTTGGCGCTGGCGATTTTTTGTTCCTGGCTGAGCTAAAAAATTTTGTGTATTCGTATTTAGTGCAATATTGGAATAACTGCATTATCAGTACGGTTCTGCACTATTACCGATTGGCGGTGACTTGGTAGCACTTTCAAAAAACTATCACTCACAATAACAACCCTGAAGTGTCTGTACTAGGCTTATGAACTCAACAGTGCCATCTAGTGTTAATAATGGATACATACCCGCACATATTGAAGGTGCAGAAATGGAATAATCGGTACGTCATTGCCATTTCTGTTTTACTTTTTGGTGAAATGTTTTTCTCAGAAAAAAGATTTTGTTTTGACATTTGCTTTTAGTGTTTCTTCTTTATTGGCGAATAACAACAAAATAAAAGCAGTCTTTTTCAATACTCCGGCTGCACAAGTAGTTGTTAAGTGCGTTAAGTGTGTGCGCGGTCTTTTGTTTGTGTTTTTTTAAAAACTCATTAAATTTTTGCATTTAAAAGATTTGTTCCATAAAGAAATTATTTAACAAAATAAAAAAAAAACATTAAGTAATTGCGAAATAATGAAATACTTGTTACACGGGTACTTTTACAGTGGAGAATTTTAACAGAAAATAAAAAACACCCGAAAATAAAAATGTGTTAAAAGGTATTAAAAGAAGATTGATGATGATGTGATTGCATCTTTGCAAGAGTAAACGAAAAAATAAAAATATGTACATTCATTAAATTCAAGAAAAAGAATAAACAAGTTTTAATTCAATACACGCTTTTTATTAAAATTCGTTGAGCCCAGGGCTGCCAGAATTGACGATTTATCGTCATTTTGACGATTTTTTGTGTCAATATTAGTAAAGTGCCGATTTGCTGATTTTTTTAAAAAAAGTGACGATTTTATTTAATCTGCAAAATATGGTAACTTTGAGTCTGTTTTTAATATTTTGTGTGTTAGGCAGCACAAAAAAACAAATTTGTTAACAAGAAAGCTTTAATTTTCTCATGTAAAGATCATAAAGTGTAAATGCAACAGAGATATATATTCATATATTCAAAGCTTTTTATTGTTCAAAAAATATCAACCAAACAAAAATAAAGAATAAAGTTAACGGCTGTTTGTTTTTTTTTGCAAACATGTATGCATGTGTATATATCGAAGCAAAAGTGTTTTATTAAAGTACCAAGAATATTCTACTATTAAAATATGTTAAAATATCTACAAAACGATAAAGATAATGAAAAAAGTAATGAGGAAGAAAATGCTGGCACATCTCAGGCTGTAAGTTTAAGGATTTTGTGTGTAAAAATTAATCTAATATTTAAATACCCAATTGTGTGTAGATTGCAAGAAAACGACGAAAGGTAAAAGAGGATTGGATAAAAGATCCAGAAATAAACAGTTGGGCCAAAATGAAGAACAATGGAATTTACTGCTCGTTGTGCAACTCCCAGTTAAAAGCATCATCAGGCAGGGCAGATTTGCTATCCCACGCAACAACAAAAAAACATGTTAACGCATCAAATGCAATTGTTGACAGCCAAAAGAAAATAAATGAAGTGTTCATTAGAAAACAAAACGTATGTGCACAAAAAGCCGAAATTATGATGGCTTTTTTTATAGTAGAACATAATCTTCCGTTTTTAACATGTGACCACATGACCAAGGTATGTCAATATTCATTTTCGGATTCGGAATGTGCACAAAATATTTCTTTGGGACGGACAAAAGCCAGTGCCATCATAAAAAACGTTATTGGAAAATACCAGTTTTTAAATGTCTGCGAATTATTAAAGAATAATAAGTTTTCTCTGTGCATAGACGAATCTACGGATATTTCCAACAAAAAATCAATATGTTTTGTAGTAAGGGTATGCATTGACTTTAAAATACAAGATCTTTTTTTTGGGTTGTTGGAAGTGGACCAATGTGACGCTAATAGTTTGTATAAATTAATAGTAAGTCATTTTAATAGAAATAATATAAATTATAAAGAAAATATGATAGGCTTTGCAGCGGATGGAGCTCCAGTCATGACAGGGAAAACGCATTCAGTTGCAAAGTTACTCAAAAATGACATTTCTGAATTGCTAGTAATTAAATGTACGTGTCATTCTTTGGCATTATGTTCCTCGTACGCCTGTCTTAAATTGCCCTCAATGGTAGAAACTTTAGTTAGAAACATTTTTAATTATTTATCAAACAGCCCAAAAAGATGTAAACAATTTAACGACGTTCAAAAACTATTGGAATTGAAGCCAAAGAAAATGCTACACCCTAGTCAAACCAGATGGTTATCTCTAGAGGCGGTTATAATACGTATTTTAGAATTATATGAGTGTTTAAAAATTTATTTCTCGTTTGCTGCCAATATTGACAACATCGATACCTCAAAAACTATTTTTGAAAATTTAAATGTGAAAAATCAAATATATTTGTCGTTTTTAAAATATATACTTGGTGTTATCAATAGAATAAATCGAATCTTTCAAAGTGAAAATACTGAAATCCACAACTTACACATACAAATTGAAGAACTATTTAAGACAGTCGTTAATAATTTTATAAAATTGGATTTGCTAAAAACTTACAAAATACATTTAATAAATTACAAAGACCCAGCAAATTTCTTGAATAATAATCAAGTTTACTTAGGAATATTCGCTAAGGATATTATTTCGAAAACAAAATTAAGCGACTGTGAACTTAATGAAATAGTAACTAACTGCATCAATTTTTATGTGGAATTGTGTAGCCAACTTGTAAAACGATTTGATTTTGAAAGTAATTTAAAATGTTTAAGAATAATAAATCCTAATAATATAATGAATGAAAACAATAATTCAATTTATGAAATTCTTAAAGAGTTTCCTCATTTTATCAGTGAAAAAGAAAAGCAAGAATTAGATTCGGAATTTCGAGAATTGAAATTTGTAGATTTTAAATCAATGTTTGAAACAGGCGAAGTAAAACTTTGTAATTTTTGGAAAAAGATTTTTGAAATAAAACGAGGAAATTCAAGTAGAGCTTTTCCTACTTTATCAAAATTTATTCAAAATGTTATAACATTACCTCACTCTTCTGCTAACGTAGAGAGAATATTCAGTCAAGTCAATTTAAATAAAACAAAAATTCGAAATTCTTTAGGAAATGACTCAATTGAAGGTATTCTTTATGCCAAAGACTATTTAAAAATGAACAACTCAAATTGTTATAATATTGTAATTAAACCTGACTTAGTACAAATGTTAAGCCATAATATTTATTTGTAAAATTTTAAAATACATTATAAATGTATTATGTATATATATATATTTTGTATGTATATACATATGCTTCTTATATATTAGTATGTGTATATATAAATAATATAATTTAAAAATGTTTATTTTTTCTCGCCATGCACTTAATAATAAGTATGTATGTATGTATAAAACCCTATGAACTTGAATTGTTATGTTTTTGTTTGATTGTTTTTTTTAATAAAAACCAAAAAAAATATTTAAAAACTAAATTTTCAGTTTTCCGATTTTTTTGACGATTTTTTAAAACGAAAAAGACGATTTTTTCTTTTTTTCTCAGAAAACTGACGATTTTTTTACAAATTATTCTGGCAGCCCTGGTTGAGCCGATGATCAAGTTTTAAAAAAAAGTTTTGTTTACATTTTTTTCGAGTTCAACGCTGTGTGTCTTCTTATTTTCAAAAGAATGTGAAGTAGAAATTGTTTCAGAGTAAAAAAATAAAAACTGGAAAAAACACTAAATGCACTTTTTACCAGCCTTGACATGATTTATTTCTAAAAATTTCCTAGGAAACAAACAATGATGTATTAGTTCTGCCTTCTTATTCTTTAAAAAAAGGTGATTTTTTTTCCAAATTTCCATTTAAATCGTGAAACGGCTATTATATTAAAGGTAAGTGGAATTTATTATTCAAATGAAAATAATTTTGACTTCTATTCAAAATTCAACTTTTGAGCCTACAAATTTTAAAATAGATCATCAGCCAGATGTCTGAGTTAATGTTGTGAGGTTGTGTTGTTGTTGTTTTTAACATTACTAGATACTTCTGATTATTATTACTTTTGTTACAGACAAGTCAGTCAGTTTTGATTTGCCACCTACAGATATTTGTGCTAGAAACCACTAAATTTATCAAATAATATTTTTCAACACAATAATATTTTCCTAACACAGTTCCATAAGTAGAGTTGCCAGTTACAATGTTTTAGTTTTAATTCAAATTGAAATTCATAATCGCCTAAATGACCTATTGCATGCTTGAAATTCATATTTTGATAAAAATCGTAAGTACTGGTTTAGACTTGCAATTATTGTTGCTGCAATTTTTTAAAATGAAAATGCTTTGGAAATGCATTCGTTTCCATATTATGAACTACTAGTTTTGTAATTTTGTATTTTTATGCCGTCTTTTCTCTACTCCTTTTTATATTTTATGTACATACCTATACCTACATTTGTATACAAAAACCAACATGAAATTGAAAACTGAGAATTACAAAACAAAACAGAATTGCAGAGCACATGAAACTGTCTCCAATATTCTCAACTATGTCAGCCTATCTCGGATGTTATTAAATTGCCTTCTTAAGGTATTGCCGAGCCACTGCCACTTGTGTCTTTGTCACACGTAAAATGCAATTGTCTGTCGAAATTTAAAACTACAGAAGGTTTATAATTTTACTTTTACACGTTAGTTTTTGGTTTCATTTGCCATAACCTAAAATTGTTCATAACATCAAACTACTTACATACTTACATATATTTTTAATCATATACATACATTATGATTTATTGAATACATACATACATAGTTCCCTTAATCTTTAATATAAAAAAAAAACAAAATATAAAAAATTACAATGATGCAAATGTTTTGGTTTTATAATGGTATGGCTTTTAAGGGTCTAAATTCACTTAATTAGATCTTAATTTGAAAAGTAAACAACATTTGTAAGTATTTAAAGAAGTGCAAAAATAGGTTTTTGCGTTCCAGCAATTTTGAGTAATTTCGGCTCTCATTAGTCCGAACTTGCCCGGGATCTTGTGGAACGCACCTACTGAAAACTAGCCTTTAAGGTCGTGATACACTATCCTACACAATCGTACGATTCATTCACTGGAAAATCTGACAAATTTCTATCACACTCAAAAAAAATCGCAACAAAAGTCTGTTACAGGTGCCACACTATTACACAAAAAAGATGCTTTAAATCAATGAAGCCGACATTGTTGTTTTTTTATCAGCTGTATTAGAAAATACAACTCTGATCGCATAGAAACTATCATTTTATGAAAATTTTTAAAAACTGCAAGTCGGTCAGACTTGTCAAAAAACTCTGTCATTTAGTTAAATTTTTAGGCCACACTATCATACTTTATGAACACACACGATTTTTTTGACATATCGTACGACTAAATAGGATAGTGTGTAGTGACCTTTAACAAACACAAAATTTATTTTGGGTAATTTATAATTTTTGTCGGTGTAAATTGAATTTTGATTCCGGCAACACTGTAAAAACAACACATAACAACAATGGATTCATATAACATTTACACTTCATTATCATACACTCACTCACTCCACATTAAATTCCCTTCAATAATTTCTTTGCTCTTGTTGCAGTAAAAAATGTGTTAAAAAAATATTTTTAATTTTTTTGTAAAACATTTCATCATAATTTTATATGAACAAGAGTTTTTATTATTGTTTTTTCCGCTGTTGTTGTTGTTTGATTTCCCTGCTTACGAAATGAAATACATAATAAAGTTCTTTTCGTTTTTCACACTTTCCTTAACATATACAAAATATCATTCACGTAGCGTAAAAAAAAACAATAGTGATTAATAAGAGTTTTTTCTACGGGATTCCCGTCCCCGGTATTTCCTTAGTTATTTATTTTACTTTAACTCACTTTTGTACTCAGACAAAAAAAGGTACTTAAGCCGGCGATTCAGTATCCTATTCAGTCGTTATATTTGTAAAAAAATGTTTACTTATTAAATATGATAGTGTGACCTAAAAATGAAATTGAGTGACAGATTTTTCGACTTAGATTTTCGTAAAATGTTACCCTGCCTTTACACATGAAAGTAGTGGCATGCCACTACTGTATATGTACATATTATCAAAGAAAATTTGTTCGAAATAATCGAATCTCATGCCAGTAGCTTTTGTGTTTACACATGCCACCAGGGGTGCCAGGTGATTTTGGTAAGAAATCGGCATATTTTCAAAAAAAAATCGGCATTATCGGCACTTTAATTTAAAGAAATCGGCAAAAAATCGGCAAACCAAAAATACCTATTTTAAATACAGTAAAACACTTTTTTTGTGGAAAAAAATATCAAAACAGAACAATTTTGCATTACCTTATGCTAATAGCAAAAAATTCAACAAAAAATAAACGTTTTACAAATAAATTGTAAGTAATTAGAAACAAAAATGTATACGTATATTCTGTACTTTAGGGTAAATTATTTTAAAGTTTTGTACTTTTTGTTATTTTAGATTCATATGAGCTTGCCATTTTTATTAAATCCTTAATTTTAATATCAGCATGAAAATAGTTTAAAATTTTAAATAATTTTTGGAATGATGAATTCTATGCAAAGATTAATTTGCATGGTACATTAAAGTTTCGTTTTATAACGTTGACTTTTCCACATTGGCGGAAGAATGTGAAATTGTTGGAAATGAACCAGGAGAATTCTCACTTTTAAATCTAAATTTTGTTGCCAAAAAGTTTGTTAATTTACTTGACTTTCTTACAAAAGATTGGTTATCGGATAAACTTGTATCATCCTCAAATGCGCTTATAAAAATCATTTTTTGATTTAAGTTTCTTCATTAAAAGTGAATTTTGAATTTAACTTGCCTCAACTTTTTTGTAAGTAAAAATCTATTTCCAAATTCAAATATAAAGTGCTTTATATTTTTTAATTTAACTTTTTTTTTCTTCATTTAGCTTTTGTCAAAAAAATTGCTGATATTTTTTTTTGTTTTTGATCAAGATCTTGTATTCTTTACAATTGCAACATGTGTGTGTTGGGTAAACATACATAACAAACACTGCATATAATATAGGACAAATCTAACCTTTTTTTCTTAGCAAAAGCGCTAAATTAATAACAGTTCTCTCTTTTTAATGAAACAAGTATTTCAATGTTACCCAAAATTAATAAATTGTACTTAATCCAACAAAAAGTTACATTGGTTAAGATGTTTATCAAAAAATCGGCATTTTTTGAGCAAAAATCGGCAAATCGGCACTTTGATAATTTAGAGGCAAAAAATCGGCAAAATGCCGATAAATCGGCAAATATGGCAGGCCTGCATGCCACTGCGAGTTCATTTTCAAAATGTCGTTGAAGCGTCAACTTGATCAAATTTGTTTACTTCTCAAATTAAAAAAAAAGTACCAGAAAACAAAATAGAGTTACCGAGTAAATCATGTTGGCACATTTTTGGGGAAATTTTTTCATTTATTTATATACCTAAGCATTATTTAAAAAATATAAATGCTCTATAATTAACAAACTTGCTTTTATTAATGCGCGTTACAAAAATTAATCATAATAATGCATTTATCAAGTTAAAACTTTAATTACAATTTGACAATAATCCAGTAAATTTGCATACATTTTTTAACAGGGTAACATTGCTTATCGTTTTGACATTTAGTGGCATGCAAGTGCCAAATTTCCACTCGCATGCAATTTTTGCTGCCACTGGAGCTGCCATTGCGAAAAATGTGAGTGTATTAGTAAAAAAGTGGGAGTGTGTTGAGTTTTTCGAACTGGCAGTGGCATGTGTAAATGCTGGGTTAGAATCGAAGCGATCAGAGTTGCATTTCCTTGGAAAGTACCTGAGTGATATGTTGAGATATTTATCTTTGGTGTAAATCGGGGTTAAAAAATTACGAATAATAATTGTAAAGTATGTACACTAGATACTTTTAGTACATGAAAAATAGTTAAAGTTGCACAAATTTAAATTTAAAAATCGATTATGATTTTGGACTAGAACAAATTCGTATCATTTTTGTACAAAATTTGTAATTTTTGTACATAATTTTTTTCAAAAAATTCATTTAAATTTAAAAAAAAAAATATTAAAAGCCCAGAATTAAAAATGTTTAAATTACCAAACACTTGAAAATGGTTGACGAAGTTAACTGAAATATCGGAGAAAATAAATTGTTAAAAGTAAAATAAAAAGTTGTTTTTATTTTAATTTTATGATCCAAGACCTTTAGCCGAAACAAATAAATAATTACACAATTAAAAAAAATTTCAAAAATTATTTCGTTATTTTTCTTTAAAGCAAGAAGTCTCCCGATTCCGGGAAATTCTAAATTGCTTTCCCGGAAAGAAAAAGAAGTTTAAAGGAAAACCCCCAGTGCGAGTGCATTTCATAGTGTATAAAAAAATTTAACAAAAAACAACATTTGCTCATTAAATTTATTTGTGTTTTTGTTATTTGCGCGCCCTTCTTCTGCAAGTCAGTTTTTTGTTTTTCTTGTGACGCATTCAACAGGCACAATGATTTGTTTGAAATTTTAATTACAGTGAAAGCTTTTGTAAGTGGACTGGAAAATGAGAATGTTAATTTATGCGTTCGAATAATTAAAAAATATTTTGCAAGCTTAACAAATTTATTTAAAAACAAAAAAAAAAGAAATAATATTAATAAAATAATACTCTTTTTGGGAATTTAACAGTTTTGAGATCATAATCATAATCCAGATAATTAATTTTTGTGTTTAAGTTTAAAAGCTTGTGGGTTGCAAATGTTAATACGAGGGCAAGTGTCTAAGCTATTGTAAAAACAATTTGTTGATTTTATGATATCCACAAAAAATACAGTTAAACCTCGATTACCCTGGTCGCACGTAAACGGGATATGCACAGATAGTTAAAAACAAGGTTATTAGTACTTTTCGCTTAAAACTAGTCCACTACAATAGTTGCACAACTTTTGTGGACTATAAGCGAATTTGGATTATAACCGATTTTTTATAAGCCATTTTATGGATAATAAGTGGAACCTAGTATAATCAACATTTTGGACTTTATAAAAATTATTTTCTTCAATAAAACCACTCTTATTAAACAAAAGAAAAGTTTATTTAAAACATAACCAAATATTGATTTAATTTAAATAATTATTTAAAACAAATTAATTCAAATGCTTTAAAGCTAACAATAAAAATAAAAAATAAAAAAAATTGTCAGTTGAAGACACCATGTTTTGAAATATAAATTGCGAAATTAGGCATAGTTGCCAGAAAGGTAAATAAAAACATGTTGCCATTAAATTAAAATAAAATATAAAAAAAGAGTGGACTATAAGCGAAGATTTGTGCATAAAGAATTATATACGCATGCTAAGCAAATGTGGCATTTAAACGAAAATGAATTACAAGCGAAATGGACATTAGAACAAATAATTTGTATTAAATACGAACATGACAGTTTTGGCTTAAATCCATTTTTGGCCTTTAAGCGGAATGGACTATAAGCGAAAAATACTGTAGAGTATAAAATATTTTTTTATCAACAATTTAATTTTAGTCTAAATTTTACAAAAGTATTTTAGGTACTTACGTAATTATGGTCTACCTATTTATTTTTTTGTATGTATGTAATACAGGGTGGCGCAGAATGAGCTATATGGTTTAAATGGTTTATAACTTTTTTATTTATGCGATTATTATAATTTTTTTTTTTTGAAAAATGATATCCTGTAAGTGATGTCCATTCCCTGCTTCGCACATACGTGCTCTTTTTTAGCATATTTTCTATTACTTTTGGGTGTAATGGCCATGATTTCATTTCGAATGTTGGTTTGTAGTTACAGTTTGGTTCTCGCTTTGTTATATCCCCAACGAAAACTTTCAGGAGCTGTTAAATCTGGTGAACGTAGAGGCCAGTTAAAATCGCTTGTGCCCGAAATAATGCTTTCGCCGAATACCAACACAATAAACTGTTGGTTTGAAAAATAAAATTCAATTATTTTTGTACGTTGTTCGATCGTGTAATGATTCATAATTAATTTCCCAAGTCTTCTTCAAAAAATGCTGAAAAAAAACAAACAAAGAAAGAATAATAATTATTTATTTTAACAAGAGAAAAACAACTAATGTTTGTTGCACGGATAATTTAAGTAAAGGCCATGTCAGATACAACTACTTCGCTTTGCGTGACGTTTCCTAGTTAGACAGAAAAGCGTAAAGAAAAAGGTGTATGACACAATAAAAACTTTGACAACAAACACGCAAAAAAAATAAATAAAAAAAGCAGATTGTAACAGAGTTGCCTAACTTTTTGCTTCGCTCTGCGTTCAAAGTACTTTATGTGACATGTTTCGTATAAGCGAACCTCTAACGCAACGCGAAGCAAAAGTTTTATCTGACATGGCCTTAAGCGCTGGTTCACACAAGTCAAGTTTAACTTGAGTATTTATGTAAGAAGGAAAAAGAGAACAGAAAGAATACAGACTGGACCGTGCCCGTCAACTATCTTTTTGTATTCGAAATATGCAAGATGCAATTAAGTTTAAGATGAAAAACAAAAAAATTAACAACACAAAGTTGATTGCATATGACATACACGCAGCTTCAACGGAGAAGGAAAGAAAACCTGTTCAGCAGGGCTAATAGAGGTATACAAAATGAAGAACGTATAAAAGAGGATAATAGAGGTTGTAAAACAAAGCCATCATTATGCCGTTTAATAGAAGAGCAGATAATCGAGGTTCAACTGTTAATATTACTTTTACATCAAATTCTTCTTGCATCAGTTTTTAATGTGGTGACTAACAAATAAATAAAAGAAGAAAAATATTAATTTGCTTTCTTTAATCCAATACATATTTATTTCTTTTACACCATAAATCAACAGATTTGCTTCAAATTACCACCCACTTTGTTTATTCAGCCATATTAAAATTTCATCCGGTTTCTACAGCTGTGAAGTTTTAAAACCTGACACAAGTAAAATTTTTTACAGTATTTTGAAAGCAGCCTTTAATAAGAAAGAAAGTGTAGTCGGTCAAGCCCGACCATATAATAACCTACACAATAAAATTCAAAGGCACAATCGAGAGTGTGCCCTATTTGGGACCCATGGGCAATAACGGTTTAGCCAGAACAACATTTTGTTGTGAGGTTAAGATCATGTTCATCTATATGAGATATTTTGTCATTACGGGATTTTAGGGAGGGGGTTTATATAGGACCTATGTTCAATTCTGGACCTACCAGCATTTTGTCACGACAACATTGCTATCGTAAAAGTTATTGTCACCATTTTTAATGTCATAACAATCATTAAAAGGATGTTATGACATTAAAAGCATTTTTCAGGAGTTGTATTTATATGGCAGCTACCTAGAAAAAAATGGAGCTTACTTCTAAGGAGTTTTGTAAAAGAGAGAGAAGCCCAATACCCCCTTATAAACCTGTTTACAAGATTTTTATATGGCGAATTCCTTCTTGGATACAAGAATTTTTTCCTCTCTGCTAAAAAGCAATTGTAAAAAAAATTCAATTTCTATGTTCGGTAATATTTCGGGAATGATCGTAAGCACATTTTAAAATCATTGCAATACAACTTGTTTCCATGTAAGGGAATAACAGAAGCACTTATACCGTTGTTCATGAATTTTTTCATTAATATAATGATTTTAATTATTCACTTGCAACCTGTTTATTTATAAGAGATAAAGCGTAGTTATTCAATCAGTTTTATTTACTTAAATTTAAAATTCACTTCAATGGTATTCGCTTCTCTGCTGCTTCTTATAAGTTAATAATAGCCAGTACATATATCAGCGCGTATGTACTGTAAGAACCCTTACACACTCGGCAAGTTACTTGCCCTAGTCTCTTGCGCAACTCTTGGTTTGTAGCTGTCAGCGGTAAGGTCGGGGTAATGAAAAAAAATTAGTACAGAATTTGTTGTACTCGGCAAGTAACTTTCCGAGCCTGAAAACGGTCTTATTAAATTTCATGAGATCATTTAGATTGCAAAAAAATTAGTTTGGAGCAAATGAAATGTAAATACCAATATAATCATATGGTTTATGATCACAAAGAATCTATTCCTGAAAGAAGCTTGTATGTTTAATGTCACAGAACCAATTGTCACCATTTTTAATAGGTACTTGTAACAATTAGAACCTTTGTACCAAACTTCGTCCAGTTATCTCCAAAATTGCGACCTGTACTTTGCGCACAAAGCTTACATCGACAGCCAACTTGCCAGGCGGACGGATGGATATGGTTAGATCGACTCAAAAAGTGATTCGACTCAGTATAATAAAAAGGTGGGTATATGACCAAGATTTTAAGGTTTTACAAACATAAGCTCATACGCATACTGTTGTGGTGTGGATATAATAAAGATTTTAAATTTCCAAAATATATTCCATAATTTTTCAGAACTTATCGATAAATTTTGTATAGAAAGTTAAAAAAAAACTTAAGTTATTGTTTAATGTTTTATAAAAAATAAGGTTATTTTTTAAAAGAAAATTTTATATAGGAAATCAAATTTATCAATTAATTTTCTATGGAAAATTCATGTTATCGATAAATTTTTCTAAACAATTTTTGTAATCGATATTTTTATAGAAAATTAAGTTATCAATAAATTGCTACAGAAAATTAAGATTTTTTAATGTTCTAAAGAGAATTTAACTTATCGTTTAATTTTCTATAGAAAATGTAAGTTATTGATTGTTAAATTTAGGTTATATTCTTCTATAAAAAAGAGTTTTTGATAAATTTTGTATAGAAAATTTAAGTAACCGATAAATATTTTATAGACAACTTAGGTTATCGGTAAATTTTCTATAGAAAATAAAAATCATCGCTAAATCTTCTATAAAAATTAAGCGATGACTTTTTTATAGAAAATTAAGTTATCAATAAGTTTTCTATAGAAAATTCAAGTTATCAATAAACTTCCTATAGCAAATTTAAATTTCCTAAAAAAAATTTTAGTTTTTTTTATCGTAAATTTAAGGTTAGGTCTGTCCAACGATCGATAAATGTTGTGTAATAAATTTGTGAATTCCATTCTCAATTACACATATGTATGTGTGTTTAGGGGTAATTTGCATTCAATAAAATTTTAAATACATATTGATTATGAACTCGAAAATAACCAATTCCTGAAAAAGAGGTTCCAAATTTTAATGTTAAAAATTAAAACAATTATCTCATTAATTATTGTCACTATTCTTGCATTCGTTTCTGTCAAAATTTAATTAAATAATTAAAAACCACCCAACACATTAAAATGTAGGAACAAAAATTTAACATGGAATTGCCCAAAATAGGAGGGCATATATGATACACCCTTAAGCCATTTACAGACAATGCGTAAGGCCGTTCGCTTAATCAGACTGTCATATATTTCTTATGGTAAACTTTATTTTTTGTTCTTTTGTCTTGAGTTTAAGTGACTGACTGACTAAATTGTACGAGTGAATAAAATAAATAAATAAATGGGTTGCCATAAATAGTTTCCCTATTTAGTTATTTACATCCGTTGCCAATATTCACGTCTTCTGTATTATGTTCGAATGCGCGACGTAGATGACAAGTCTGTGTCTGTGGCGGCGGTTTGGTAATTTTTGTTGTTGTTCAGTTCAGTTCGGTTCTGTTGAGTTCTCTTAATAAATGACACAAGCAGCCAGACTTTCTATAAATTTTGTGTATGTTTTTTTTTCTCAACAATAATTAATATGGACATTAACTGTTTTTATTATTCTTTTTTTAATATATTTGTACGTTTGTATGATTCAGTTGCATTTATTTTTTTTTATTTTTTATTTAACAACGAACACAATTGACATACACGCATTAAAATACATATTTTGATTCTTGCTGTCATTTTATATGAGGGTACACGTTGAAATACCATACATTTTTTTAAAACAATAAAATTGATTGTTTAATAAATTTTGGAAACGATCTGATTTATTCAAAAAGGCTTAAATTCCCGCATGAATTTAAGTTATAAATATCTTAATAAATTTTGTTAATAAATTATTTGTTTATTTAAATTAAACTTTTTATAGCTGAAAACAAAATTTTTAAATACATGTTTTTAGTAAAAATATAAAAAAATTTTACCTAAAATGATAAAATTCTAAAAATAGAAAAATTTCTTTCACTGTATTTATGCGTTTATTTGTTTATCTTTTTTGCTTGTTTGGAACTTGTGATGTTTTAATTCATTCATTTAATTTATACATAATCAAAGTAGTGTTTCCGGTTATAATTTTCATATTTGTGTGTATAAAATGAAATGTAAAAGTAGAAGTAAAAGTGTGTGTGAAAGAAATCATTACAAACTTTTGCACTAAAAAAACAAGCAAAGCAAAACAAGAGAGATAGTAATAATAACAGTACCGTCAGAATTAAAAACATCTTGATATCATAAAACACGTAAAATTGCGTCGTTTTTATTTTTTATTAATAACAAAAAAAATAATGTTAAATTATTTAGTTACACCTCGTTTTTTATTTTCATTATACTTGTTGTTTTGCCTAAAAAAATTGTATTTATTTACACGGTAGATTGTTTAAATGATTGTAGGTATAATTGTTTTAGTTGATTGACCTGAACCTGGGTTTTCTTGAATGTTTTGGTTATAAGATTAATCTCGAATATTCAGAGTTCAATTATCCCTTTGTACGCAAAATATCTTTGCCCCAAAAAAAAAAAAAATAAACAAATACGTAACCTACTTCAATGACATGATCGTTTTGTGATAAACTATTGGTTTTCACATCCGGAAGGTTAGATTAGTTTCCATTGGAAATTGTGGAAAAGATTTACATGGATTCCATCCCTTCGGCTAATGCCAAGTTACAATTTGATTGCATAGCCCGGCTAGACTCGTCCCTTGTCATGAAGCTGGAGCTATCCAACCTCCGCTTCTTTTAGAAATAGGCTAGCAGCTTCTGTTGAGTAGCAACGCCACCTGGGGATGCACCTCTCTCAGGCCGAACTCTGCCACAAGTGGTGAAAAATCCACCCTTTCGTGGGATTTTCAGGATCTCCTTTCCCGCGACTTTGGATAGTAAATCACAGCAACTACGTTATACCCAAAAGTATATTTTCAACGGAAAAGTTAAACTTACACAAAACAGAGGCAATCTTTCTTAAAGACAGAAAGCATTTCCCGCAAGAAGCGGGCGCTACTAACTACCAGATAGTATCCGAGATTGGAAGAGATCGTGAACATATCTTGAGATCTGTCGATTTGGATTTTTGCCGAATCCCATGTATTGGATGTACTTGATAATGTTCCGAAAAATGCAACACCAAAAGGTACAGTTCGAAAAACTAAGGAATGAATCCCAACTAAATCAGTGTTAGAGAGACTGGTTTTGTCTCTGAGGGTTCTTTGACCAAACAAGTTAAGTCTTAGATCTTTGAATGCCAAACAATGCCAAAAAAAAGATGTTAACATCCCCAAACTTCCTTGAAATTTTTGTAATAGATTTGTATACATAGGTTTTTCAAAGTCTCAATTTTCTCTAAATAAATCATTTAGTTATTAGTTTATTGCACAAATTTTAAATCAATTTACATACATATTTGTGGAAGATTGATCAAATAAAAACACTAGTTTACTGTTAGCCAATGAATTGAAATGCGATCAATTCCCGTTTTCAACACCCCTTTGTCCCTACACCATATAAACTCGCACTTTTTTTTAATGCTTACAGCTTTAATTAAGGTCTTTAAAAAAAAAATAACACAATAAAATAAATTAATATTAAAACTACACATTTGTGGTTGCATTTATTTTTGTACAAACAGTCATACATACATATGCAAATGTGTTTAAACATATACTTACATGCAAACCCAACAAAAAACTGCAGCAAGAAATGTACGAACGACCATATAAAACACACTACAATTCCCATTTAATTTTTTTTAAACATTTTTCGATAGCTTTTTTTGTAATAATCGTCGCTCTTCAAAACTTAATTTTTTTTATTTTCTAAAGAAAAGCTTTCGACAACTAGATATTCTTTAAAAAAAATTATTAACAAACTCGATTTTCTATTGAAAGTTTGTCAATAACTTTGATTTTCTATAGATAAGATATCGAAAACTTTAATTTCTGTAACAACATTTTTGATTACTTTGATCTTTTTAAGAACGGTCTTCGATAACCTTAATTTAATATAAAAAGTTATCGATAACTTTGATTTTCATTACAAAAGTTATAGACAACTAAATTTTTTTTTAGAAAAGTTTTCGATAGTATAAAATTTTTTCTTTAACATAGTTATCGATATATTTTATTTTTCGTAGATTATTGTTTAATCTGATATGACAGCAGTTTTTTACCTTCCATTGAATATTTTTTCATAACTTGAATTTTTATAGAAAAAATATCGATAACTTTAATTGTTTCGATAATAATTATAAATAACTTTGATTTCTACTGAAAAGTAATCTGTAGGAAAACTCTCGGTTACTTTTATATTAATTATTTAATTTTGTATAGAAAAGTTATTGATGTTTTTCATTTCTATTGAAAAGCTATAAATAACAATAATTTTTGTCTGTAAAAATAAGGGAAGAATCGATAAATTTGATTTTATTTGGGAAAGTATTTGAATTCTTTATAGAAAATTTATCCATCACATGAATTTCTATAGAAAAGCTATTGATATATATCCATAACTTTCATTTATTATAAAGAGCTATTTCATTTTGTATGTAACATTTATTTGTTTTATTTAATGTACAGCTTTATTATAATAACAGCTGAGAAATAATAACAGATATCGCTCATTTTCTACAATGTCGTTATAACTCATAAAATTAAACTTCGGAGTTGGGGATGTAGAATTGTTCGATATGATATTCTTTATAAAATTCATTTGTATAATCTTTCCCCGTGTGAAGCAAATGTGCCGTTATTTTTTCTAAGTGGTGCTAGCAAATCAAAAACTTCAAACACGTTTATTTTAAAACAAACTTTTTGGAGTTATGGCAAACGTTGCAGCAAATGAGCGATGTATAGGTAGTTTAAAGAATTTTCTGAATAATCATACAGAAAGCTTTTGATTACTTGGTTTTTTTAAGTTATCGTTAGCTCTGATTTTCTGTGAAAAGGTTTTTGAAAACATTAGTTTCTATAGAAAACTAGAGATAAGAAAATTATTTGTTACATTGATTTTCTTAAGAAAAGTTATATAATTTTCTTTTGCAAAGTTATTGATATTTATAGAAAAGTTATTTATCAGGCGTGTTTTGAAAATCACTTTAAATCAAATCGCATGTGCTTCAACTGCCGAAAGAACACCAAGAAACACAAAATCGGTGTGATTTTCCGAACACCAATTGATTTGAAATCACGTGATTTTCAGAACAGACCTGTATAGCTGTGATATCTTTAGAAATAATATCCTAAGCTTTAAGTATCTGTAAAAAAATTTCTATCAAATATTGGTTTCGTGTGAAAAAATATTGATAACTTTAATTTAAAAAAAAATTGTTATTAATAATTTTATTTTTTTGTAAAACAAAAACAATTATGAATAACTGTAAGGATAACTCATGTTTTTTATGATTACTTTAAGTACGAGTCGTACTCAAAAATTCAAGTACGAATAACACTAAAACGTACTCAAAACAATCCTAAATGGGATAGCTTTCGAAAATTAATTCCGTAATTTCTTAAAGTGAGTAGAAAATTCTTAAATCAATTAAAAAAATATTAAAATTTTCGTTGTGTTTAACCCTCCGGCTTACGCATGTTTTGATATTCTATACACATTGAAAAATGGTCTGGCCAGACTCATGTATACCACGAAGGGTTAAAAAGTAAATTTGAGCTCTTGCTTCTTATTTAGTTTATATTTTTGGTTAAATATATACATAAGATTTCTAAAGCAAAAACCATATCGAGCATGATGTTGGTGTTTTATCATTCTGAAATGTGTAATACCGGTAAGTAAATAAATCATAATAACTTTTTCTTTTCAAGCACGAATTCAGGATATAAGCAACTTTATAATACTTGAATGAAGCGCATTTTGAGATTGATTCATTCTTAGTTTTACTTAAATCAATCTCATTTTCGGATTATTTCAAGTACGAAATCGGGATTGTATGTGGATAATTTAAGAATTTTGCGGTTGAAAATCCGTACTTCAATCAATCTTTCTGTACTTGATACAAAAAAATCCGTACTCACTGTACTATTAATACCGCTTCGGACTGGTTTGAGTACGGATGGATTGATTTTTCTTTTGAGTGTATCGATATTTTTAATTTTATATAAAAAAGTTTAACTTTTATTTTATAAACAACATTTATGGACAACTACAATTTTCCTTTAAAAAAAGAATAGATTTAAATTATGGAATTATGAAATTTGATTAAATAAAATGATTTTTTTGATTATGTTTTGAATATTAAAAACTATTTATTGAGAAAAAATAACTTGGTAGTTAATCAATATTTGTTACGTTTATCAAATAACTCAAATTTGAATTTTCTAGCACTTTAAAATTTATATCTTCTCTTTAGAGTTGAGTATATAAGATATTTGTATCACATTTTTACACAATATGAAGAAACGATATGGCGATTAACTCCATCTAAAAAGCAATTAAGCGGCAATATGATCCACTAGGAATTAAAGAATTACATACATGAGCTCAAAAATCGTGTTTTTTGAGTTACGACTTTATTGCAGCAAAGGCTGGAAATGAGTTTCTTTGTTTTAAAGTTTAATGTCTAACCAAAAATTGTTGATGTAGGGTACAAAAACTGATCATGTTTTTGTTGCGTTATGACTACAATTTAAATTTATTTGCATGTGCGTTTTAGTGTGTGTGTGTGTGTGTGTGTGTGTGCGATTGGATAAATATTAAGAAGAATGACATCATTTAACCCTAAAGACTCAAGTGCATAATTTATTCTATTCAGTCGTCAATTCATTTTCATTCCATTACATATTAACACACACTTAAATTCATGCTGTCTTACACACAAACTGGCATTTAATGATTATAGTAGTAGTAGTTCAATTTAATATTTAAGTTCTTTTTTCCTAGTAAAATGACAATGGACGCATTATGGGTCGTCGCACAATGGAAATATGTAATGCGCGCGTAATAAATAAATGCTGAATTAAATATAACTTAAAAAGTTCAAGGAGTTGTGGAGAAATATTAAGATGACTTTTAAGTTTTTTAATAATTCCGGATTATGACTTAAATTAATTTCAATTAATCATCATGCGTTTCGACTTGACTTGTTAAATTTTTTACAAAAAGTACATAAAAAGGTAGACGTGATTAAAATTAATAATAACAAATTTTTTATTTTTTAAACTTTTATTTTATTGTGGTGAAATTTTGGCTTCATCCACCAAAAACGTCTGCCAATAAATTTAGTGTTCAAGGTTTATTTTGCACTTCTTCTGATGTATAGGATATGTGTTTTAAATATTTGCGAGTGTGTGTGTGTCTGTTCAATGTTGCACCACACGCTCAAATTCAGGCACACATTTATGTGACACTTGTACATTAAATTTTGTAATTAATAATTAAAAAATTATGTAAAAATAAAAAAAAAAATTTTGCCAGTTGATGAAAAACGATTTTGTTTTCACCCTAATGCATTTATGTAGTTACGGGATTGCTGTGTAATTGAAAGAAAAACCTGAATGAAATTTATTGCTTTATCTATTTTATTAAAATATTTAAATGTATCCGGTGCTATTTCCATTTAGTAATGTGTTTGTATGTTGAACTGTCAAAGAAAGTGTTTTAAAATTGTAGAAAGTTAACAAGATTTTTAAAATAAATGACCTTTCAGTAAAAAAGACAATAGACTTTTAATGATGTCCGCTAAAAAATTGACTGTTAAAAATCACAAGTGAAACTTAAATGAAGAAGCTTAACTGGAAGAAAATTCAAATAATTTATTCGAATTTTAGATAAATTTAATTAAGGAAACTAAAGTTACTAATGAGCAATTTAAAGTAATTGATGATTTGTTACAGAAAGTTAAAGGTTTTTACATTTCATTAAGAAACTTAAAGCATTTCATAAAATTATTGTAAATAGTCTGGGTTTCACTATGCAAGTTTTCTTTCAGAAAATCTTAGTTTATTGGTGAGAGAGGAGAAATAAAGAAAGAAAACAAGCATAGTGTAAACCCAGTAATAAATAAGTTATCGATAAGATTTTTAAAGATTCACAAATCAAAAACTAAAGTATGTATCGATAACTTATTTATAAAAAATAGAAAATTTCAAAGTTTTCTGGGTGCCTAGGTAGATAGCCAGTCTATCACTGAAAAGGCAGATAGCCCGGCCTGTTAACCTACAACAGGCTGAAGGTCCACGTTACTATTGCACGGTAAATTAAGTAAGAATATACAGCCTGTTCAACAATTTTGAACGTTAACGTTCTCATTGAGTTTAATATGGAAAATATTTTTAAAACAGAGTATTTTTCATAGAATTATTCTGTGTAATCGTCAACGTACCAGCTTGTTAAACAAGCCGATAATATCGAACAAATTTGTAGACTTTGAATTTATACTGTTGCGGAGAAAAGCCCATCTAAATCCAAATAAAGAACAAATAACAAAAAACCTTCTCTTGTAAAATTTGCCTTTTGTCGCTCACGATATAATCGTTGTAACTCTTAATTTTTTTCTTTATACAATTTAGAAAACTACAAATTTTGTATCACCTATTTTAATAAAAATAAAAATCTGTACAAAATTTGTTTATTTGCTTTATACACATTTTACATGAAAAATTATTAAATTTGTTGTATAAAATTACATGAATTACACAGTGCAACAAAATTCGGGTCATCGCCGCCAGCCTCAATACTTGCAACGCGAAATGAAACTAGACTATTGGTAGAGCAAATCTGCCAAAGGGTTTTGAAAAGTTAGCTCGGGTTCCAAAAATATCGTGTCCCAAAGTTTTTGAATTTTTTGAAAAGGCGTTTGGTATAAGTCAAATAATATATATACTAAATGCACTTATGAGCTAAAATACTATTTCGGATGTCTTTAGTAGAATTGTATGGCGATTATTTGCTTAGAATATATTAACCCTCTAACATTCATTTTAAGGGGTGATTTTTGCCCTTTTTTTACCTTTCCCTCAAAATAATACTAAAACAGCACTTTAGAGGGTTAAAATGTTACATTAATATTTTCTACGACAAATTTTACAAGGGGTCTTCTAAGACTAAAAGTTCGCGCAATGTATGTAAAATGGATTTTCGAAATTTCCGGCATTGAAAATTCTTGAAATGGCGTTTGGTACAAGTCAAAAAATTATACTAAATATACTTCTGAGCTAAAAGACTATTTCAGATGGCTTCAGTAGAATTGTATAGCGATTCTTTTTTTAGAGTATATTAACCCTCCAACATATGTAAAACGTAAAGGCTAGTTTACACGGTAATACATTGTATTACGACATTATGCAGAATGAGAAAAATCATACCATGTAAAAGCAAAATGTATTGAGTAAGAGAGAATACGAACACAAAATCTGACAAACGGTCGGTAAATGATTTTTTTCTAAACCATTTTAGAAACTTATGTATTTTCATCACACCAGAGTTGTATTTTAACAGAGTATATTGAAGGTGGTAACATTTTTATACAATTACAAAAACAACTTAAATCAACTCAGGAAATTTTCATGTTGTTTTTGTAAAAATTGTAAAACTGCAACCATCTGATTTTTTGTTATTATTTTTGATTTTACTTGTACCATCCGTGTAAACATGAAAAATACATACAACAGATTTTTATTTTTTTCTTTTAAAAACGGAGAGAATTTCATAATATTTTGATTCTACAAAGTCGTAATACATTGTATTACCGTGTAAACTGGCCTTAAGTAAAACGGGTTTTCGAAAAATTTACATTGCACGAACTTTTGGTCTTTGAAGACCCCTAGTAAAATTTGATGCAGAAAATATTCGTGGTACATTTTAACCCTCTAAAGTGCCGTTTTAGTATTCTTTTGTGAGGAAGTTAAAAAAAGGATAAAAATTACCCCTTAAAATGAGTGTTAGAGGGTTAATATATTCTAAGCTAAGAATCACTGTACAATTCTACTGAATACATCTGAAATAGTCTTTTAGTTACATATAGACATTTACCAACAGTCTTGTTTCATTTCGCGTTGCAAGTATTGAGGCTGTTTTTTGTTGCATAGTGTTATTAAATTTTCTATAGAAAGTTTGCAAAATTTATAATATGCTTTTTAAATCAAGAAAATTTTTTATCGAACATTTTTGAAATCGGTAAATAAATTTTTTTCAAAAGTTCATGTTAGATTAAAATATATCGATAATAATTTTATTGAAACTTGAAGTTAAAAAGTTTTATTAAAGCTAAAATTTACAATAAATAGTCTATTAGAATTTTTCGATAAATATTTTATTTAAAGTCTATACGATTCAATTCAATTGTCAACTGAGTCGGTTGTTGTCCAAATCAAAGTGTGTATGGCTTGGTCAATTAATTAGTTTTACGGTTGTCGAGTTGGTTGAAGAAAAATCAAAAGATTTTGATTTTCTCAAGTTGACTACTAAGTCTTTCATTTCGATTGTACTGTGTGTGATCGAGTCTCTTGAACAGCTGTCAAAATTAATGTTAGTAGTTTCCTTTTGTAAAAAAAGTTAATTATTTAAAAATTGGTTTTTATATCATTAAGTTTTAAAATTAATTTAAAATCGTTCAATTCAATTGATGAAGTGTGTGGCCAAACATCAATTCAGTTGAAAGACTTAGTTGACAATTGAATTGAAACGTGTGTGTGGCGCATAAGATTAATTTTCTAATAAAACTGATATTAAGCAATTAATCAATAAATATACTCTTGAATCTTAAATTTTTCGGTTTGTTTTCGATTAAAATTTTAATTTATCGATAAATTTGTTTTCGAAACTAAAATTGAAAAATTTTCTATTAAAATTCATCTATCTTTCGATATTTTCGCTAATAAAACTCGAAATTATCGTTAGCCCTTTTGGTGGAACTTAAACTTGTCAGCTCTAAGTCTTCGATTAATTTTCTATTTAAACTCAAAGTTATCGACAACTTTGCTAATTGAAAGTCGCAGATATCGATTATTTCTCAATACAAATTAAAGTTATCGATAACTTTTTTATTGAATCTTTAACTTATTGCTAACTTTTTTCCTGAAACTCAAAGCTATTGCGGTTTTTTTTTCTATTGATAGCGCATAATCCATAACTTTTCTATTAAAAGTTGACTATGAAAAAGAATTTAACGATAGTTTTTTTATTAGCAATTAAAGTGTCTATCCGACTATAAGAAAAAATTAAAATTTTTATTATATGCTAAAACTAATTCTCTTGTGAAAAATCGAAAATAAAATAAAGTTGTTTATAATTTTCCAATATAATGTATAGAAATAAGTTTGTTGTGTGGGGTAAACCCTTAGTTTTAAAAGCGTTTTGGGTAATATATCAATCCAGTGATAAATGTTTTAACCTCTACCTGTAGACATGAACACGTTTTCCCCATTTTTCTATTTTTTTTTTTTTTTTTTTATTTCCAACCCAAATTGTTTTGCTTCAGCAAATCTATTATCTTATTAAAACAATCACTCCTGTAAATCAAAAATGTTTTATTTGCAATTTTTAATGCACCAATAAAAGAAGATGTCAGAATAAATATTTAACGAATAGAAAAGAACAAAGAGCCCACATTAATAAATAGATAAGTTGCTTTAGTTCACCTTAAAAGGATTAAATGACAGGCATTTCCTATAAATTTTCTTAGATCAAAGATGGTTGAAAGAACATAAATTTTTTGTTTCTTCCCTGCTTTTAAAAAATAAAGTCTGCAACAACCCCTTGAATTATTACAGAATTAACGACGAGCAATTCATACAAATAAACAAAATTTTATGAAAAATGAAAGAAATAGAAAATAAAAATAAAGAAAGAAAAAAGATTTTGCACATGTGCTCGCCCTGTTCGCTGATTTTATGTTGGGTTAATTTTTTGTGTATGATTTTAACCACCAAAAAAAAAAAAAAGAAATATAAACAGAACATGAACTAACCATATGGTGGATGGATGTTCGGTTGGATGGATCGTTGCCGCATGCTGCTGCCTACATACGAAAACAAGCGAACATAAAAATTCATCTGAATTTCTGTAGATTTTTATAAAATTGCAATCTGAATATTTCATAAATATAGACATGTGCAGCACAAACATAAACGTATGAGCCAATTTAATACGAACGATAGTTCATTTAGCCTAGAAAACACTACAACAAATAATATCCACCGTGTCGGTCTGTTTGTCCGTGCAACTGTATAAAACACATTGCAGCCACATGAAATGCGTTTTTATTATCTTTATAATTTTCTTTTTTGTGAGAGTGTGTGTCTGTGCGCATTTTCTTTAGATAAATAAAACGACGTTTGTGTTCAACGACCTTCTTTTTTTTATTTAAAATAATTTTATTTGCCCGCCCTGCTCTGAGCAGCTCATAAATCTGCCACTCGATATTAATAAGGGTTGCTGTTATTTTACACCTTTATAAGAAATTCGTACGTGCATTAATGCGTCTGCGCGCAATACAACCTTTTTCTTTCACTGTGGCTTAATACTTGATAGTGTAAGTAAGTGTGTGTTTTTGGTATTTTGAATGACTCATGCTACAAATAGTTTGTCCAATTTTATCATATTTATTGTTGTTTTGTTATTTTCCGAAGCATCATTAAGGAATACCAGAAAATTCCAAAAACTCATCTACGTTTTTGTCTTTTTTGGTCTTTTGATTATCATTTGTATTCTTATTTTCCTTTTGAAACAGTCAGGGAAATAAAGATAGGGTGTGTAAAATTTGTCGAAATATTTTTCGTTTAAAATTAAGGTAAGTAAACATTTTTCCATGAATGAAATGTAATCGATAAATTTTTCATTGCATATTTAAGGAATCGATAAAAATTCCATGGAAAATTAACAAATTAATAAATTTTCTATGACAAGTTTATGTAATCGATAATTTTTTTATAGGAAATTACGGTCAATGAAAAAATTTCTATCTGAAATGCAAGTAGTCAGTAAATTTTCTATTCAAAAATTAATTAATCGATAAATATTCTATTGAAAAAATTCAAATCATCAATAATTTTTCTATGGAAGATCAACGAACTAATAAATTTTCTTTGAAAAATTTAAATAATCGGTATATTTGCTGTCAGAACTGTAAGTTATCGATAAAAAAATATTTTTTATGAAATTCAAGTCATCAGTAAATCTTGAATTCAAAATTATATTCTTAGTACTAGCAACAGCACCTTCATAAAACTGTTAAACGTATAAGAATTATAGCCACAGTTCTACTTGTAATAATATCAAAGTTTAAACAAAACACATCAACAATAAACAGTAGGTTTATTTCATCTAATTGTAGTGGGGAATGTAAGATGAGATAAACCCACTGTTTATTGTTGATGTGTTTTGTTTAAACTTTGATATTATTACAAGTAGAACTGTTGCTATAATTCTTATACGTTTAACAGTTTTATTTGGTTTAATATCTTAAGTTTTTCTAAAATCTTTATGGATGAAGTTTCCTGATGATCTGACCTAAGCAACCAGTGTAATGCGCATAGGAATAGCTTATCCCATCAACAATAAATTTCAAGTGTTTTTATCAATAAAAGAATCTGGAAATTAAGCACGAATAACAAAATCTTTTGAAAATTTAAATTTTGTATTCCCAAAAATTGAAATTACTTTTTGTTATTGATAACTTTTTTATAGAAAATCAAATTTATCGATTACTTCTCTAAAAAAACTTAAAGGTTTAAATCCGGGATTTTGAGATATGGATTAAATTTAAACTTAGTTTAACGTAGTCTGAAACTCGGATTTTCCAAAGAAATTTTTTTTAATATTTCATTAAAGGCCAACATTTTAAGCAAAATTAAGAAGTTCCGTTAAAATTTTGTGTTCAAAGTTCGTAAGGGTGGCTCAAATCAGCCTAAGTAACTTACCATAGCTAACTAAAGTTATTTATAACTATCGTGTGACTACCGAAATCAAAATCATCAATGCACTTTAAAAAACAAGTTATCCGTAAATTTTCTAATAAAAAACAAAGTAATCGATTCCTTATGTAAAAGAAAAACACAGTAATCGATAACTTATGTAAAAGAACTTAAGTTATCAATAACTTTTTTAAAGATTATCAGAGTTATCAATAACTTTTCTAAATAAACTCAAATTTATCGATACATTTTTAAAAAAATTTAGAGTAATCAATAAGTTTTATAAAGAAAATTAAAATTTTGAGTAACATCGAGCCCCATTAGCGATTAAATCGAAAGCCTTTTGTCGCAAATAAAGCACGACATGTCTAAACAAAATTAAAGCTATCGATGATCTTATTAAACAAATGAAAGATTTGAAAGTTATTAAAAAAAATACTTAATGTAATCAGTTCTATTTAATTTTTTTAATGAAGGGTATTGCTAATTCGCTGTAGCTTAATAAAGTTTTCTTAAATCTTTTTTTTTCCTTCGTTTTGTTTTCTTATCCTTGTTAAAAGAGTTACAAGATAAGTTGTGTCCTTTTGTATGTGTAATATTGATGCAGACATTTTTGCAACAGGTAAAAGGTAAAAAAACAATTTTTTATTTTGACTGTAAATTCGTGGAAATTTTATCAGTTTTTTAAAAGAATTTTGTTTTGGAGAATTCTAAAATTACAAAGCAAAAAAATGTGTTTTTTTTAAATAGATACATTTAAGAAACAGAAGTACATGCACTAGTCATTAAAGGATTTTGTACCAAAGAGCAGTCCACTTTCGATTTCCAGGAAATGACACAGTTAAATTCAATTCAATAATTTTAAATATGTATGCAGTTTTAGGCTTTTTCGACAACCTCCTGCTAAGAATGATATCTAGATGATCTCTTACCCCTATTCAATGTTTCCCCACTGTATGCCCTTTTGACCCTTAAACAAGACAAGACAAAAAAGAATGTCATTACGGTTTCATTTATGCCTCTTTCTTTTAATGCAACTTGTGCTGCTGGCGACAAATGTTTTGGACTCGTACAGACATCAGCTGTTTCTTATTTTGATTATTTTCTTGCATGTGTGTGTGTGTTTGTATCTGTGTGCAGCAGTGTGTATCTAGCAAACTTAAAAATATTGTACATACTCATGTTTTCGTTCTTCATCGCTTATTCAGTCAGTCAGTCTCTAGTTAACGTCATTTTCATTCAGACTAACAATCAGTTGCTTATTTTACGTCATGAATTACATTTCGTGAATTGTCGTTGCCGGTTCAAGTTTAAATTAAAAAAAAGCAAACACGGTAGAGTTTTAAAAATATTTTCGAAACTAAAATACGAAATTTGTTAACTAATGCGAGAGTTTGTACCTGTGTGACGGTTTCAAATGCAACGAAGCATAAAAATATACAACAAACTGTATTTAAAAGCCAAACAAAAATTACAATACAGAAAATTTATATTGCAGAATAATAATTTAAATTTATAATTTTGTTTTAATTGCGTGTTAAACTTAACTACAATTTCTAAAAAAAAAAATTATAAAAATTTAAAATAAAATAAAATAAATAAATTAAAGAAAGGTACATATTGACAATATTTTAAATGTTAAATAGCTTTTATCTTCCTGAAACATTTTCATGTGCAAAAATTGTGTCATTAAAAATATAAAACTATTAGATGCAAAATGAAAATTACATAAAATATAAAAATCTTATGACATACATACCGTTACGATCACCTTTTAGAAAATTCAATCACGTAACTTTTTTTGTTCTTGGTAATAAAAATTAATGTTTTTATTTGGATGTGTGAAATTATGTTGCTTTTAAAAATATTTCTTGCTGTGTACAAATAATAAACAAATTAAAATTTGTTTGATTTAGTAAAATAAAATTTCAAAAGATTTTAAAATTATCGAATATTGATCAATTACACGGTGCTACAGTGTAAAAAAACTTGGAAAACGACCTAGCGTGGGTTATTGGTCTTGTTGAGTACATAAAAAATTGTGTCAAAAAATTTCAGAAACACCCTCAAATTCAGAAGTTATTTTAAAAAAACCGTTTTCAGTGATGTTCGTCAACTTATCGACCTGTAACTCAGTCAGTTCTTGTCCGATTTTAATTTTTTTAACTGGTTTGGAAAGAAAACTAATTACGCTTTAAAATAACGTGCATTTTTATACATTTGTAAATTATAACAATTGTTTTTGTTAAGAATATCTACAAAAACAAACGAAAATTATAAACTTTTTTGATTTTAGGTGCTTTTCATTGCTTATTTTAATATGAAAGCTTATAAAAATTTATATTAACGTATGAAGAAAATTTAGTTCTTAACAAAACTTTTCATTAACACCTGTTTTTAGCGCAAAACATATGAATAAAAAAAACAATTAACTATACAGGCAAATTTGTCAACTTAATAATTTCTATGTTGTAATTTTACACATACGTTTGGTATTAACTTGGTTTACAGAACACGAATTCAAAATTTTGTTTTAACTGTAAGTTGAACGGACAAGTAAGGCGCTCGTGTTCTGTAAACCACATATTAATAAGTTATTGTAAATCTGTCTTTATTAAAAAAAAAAAGAAATGGAAGATAATACAGATGAATAGGGTTTATTATGCCCTAGTTTTTTAAATCATTAAACAAGTTTAGAATGTTTTTATATGCAATTTTTAGTTACATATATATATTTGGATAAATACATAAACTAATCGAATTTATTACCAACACAATGGCAAAGTTTAAATACTACCTTTTGGTGAAGGATATTGTTTTTAGATAAGAGTAAAAAAAGTGTAACTAGTTTTAAATTTGTGACAAGTGAAGAGATATTAATATTTAAATTTATTAAAACAAGTTAGTTTGTAATTTTTGTAATCCTTTAATAAATTTTAAATTGTGTGTAATTTTTTTCTGCAGTGTGTGATAAGCGTAATAATTTTTGTTATGTTTGCGGTTTATTCGCTGACAAAAAACATCGCTTTGATCTGAAGAAAAATAAAGCCTTGGTAAATGCCTTCAATACAGTTTTTAACTGCTCATACAGTTCTAGCAAATGTTATGAACCCGAAAGTATTTGTACAAGCTGTTCCAGTATGCTTAAGAAAACTAAGTCCGAAAAGTTGATAAGCCAGCCATTATCATTATCTTTCCCAATGATTTAGCATCATAAAATATTCCATAAACCACAAGACTATTATTTTTGCCAAACAAACATCACTGGTTATCAATATAAAAATCGTGATAGCATTAAGTATGCTAATGTGTTAATTGTTACTAAGCTAGTATTAAGTGCAATTAAATGTAATGAAACTTTACATAAACAAAGTGATGATGAATCTGAAAACGAGGAATGTGATATGGAATATTTACCAAAATTGGCTGAGCCACATTTTGTGACAAATGCATATTTTTGCGATCTTGTGCGAGATTTAAAACTTTAGTAACTTTTGCAAATATAAGCCGATTTTAACAAATGATATCTCGTTTTTTCCTACATAAAATTATCTTTAAAATACTGTGCAATTAAAGATAGGTTTTCATAGAAAAAAATTAAAATAACTCTTGTTGAATTTGAAAAATTAGGAAAAAAAATAAAAAAAATTAGATAATTTTGAGAAAAACTCACCTAATTTTCTGGAATATATTTTTAATGAATACATTTCATAAAAGCTTAATTCTTTGCCTTTCCAAAACAGTTTAAAATTTAAAAATCGATCAAAAAATTTGTGAGTTAGAGATACTAAAGTGCTACGACCTACCCTAAAACAGTTTTTTTAAAATAACTCAAAATTTTGAGGGTGTTTCAAAATGTTTGAAAACGGTTTTTGTATGTCCTCACCTAGGCCTACAACCCCCACTAGGTCGGTTTTCAAGTTCTGACAAAAAGTGTTTTTTTGTAGCAGTGTGTTATTTATTCGTTTAGTGAACAAGAGTGTATTTAAGCTATCCTTAGAGTTTTGAGTTCAATTGAACTTTCTAAATATTAGTGAAGGCTGAGAAAATAAAAAATTATTTTTCGTAAGTTTTTTTTTTAACAAATATTTATTCAACTCAATTAAAAGTGTAAAATCAAGGAATTTATTTGTGAATCCTTGCGTTTAAACGTTTTTTATTTATATCCTTTGATGAACTAATAAATACTTGACTTCGCTTTTAGCTAAACTCCAAAAATGTTCCATCAATAATCAAACTAGGACTTCTAGCAGATAAGCGCCAAGTCGTCCGTGATTCCAGATTACAAAAAAAAAAATGGAAACGTAAGGCTTTAATATAATAAGATGTAATAGAGACCAGTGCCCATGTTATGTAACTCGCATCGAGAAACTTTTCGATTGAAATGTAAGAAATGAAATAAAAATTAGATGAATTGAAACAACCAACTGTTTTGATCACTTAACTGCGTCTGGAACATTTTTGGCGAGTAGTGGCTGTCACGTTTTTTGATTTTTTTTTAAATTTTAAAGGGTTTTACAAAACAAATGGAAGTCCTTAAAAATGCTTGGTAATGGTAACGAGAGGAGGGGACATGCTACCGCCTTTGAAGAATATTTTCGTACTGACTTTTCACCTACCGGCAGTTCCTTGAAAGCGATTACCACCGATATTTGCTTCTGAGACGCCTAGGGAAATTACACTTCTATTTGAGCATACTCACGTAAAGAAACACATTTTTCATTAGACACCTCAAACAAAACTATTTCAAAGATTTTTTTTTAACTTTTTATAGTAATCATGTTGTAAAATTCCTTTCTTCATAAAAACAATTTAAAAAAAAATTTAATTTGATGAACTTTAGCTTAATTGAAATGAAAACCATAAACCGTTCAACAAAATAACCACAATACTAATTATTTTATAGTAACTTTAACTATATTATTGTCCCCTGATATTATATTATGTATAAATTACACCTCCATACATTTTGAAATTAATCTTTTAAAATTAATTAATTTTTTTAAAAAAAACTATCTCTTAAAATACTTTTGTTGGAGGTGACTATATAGAAAAATTTTGCAGACCCCTTGAAATGCTATTAAGAACCAACTTTTCGATTGAAACGTGAGAAATGAAACAAAAATGCCATAAATTGAAACAAACACCTGTTTTTCTCCCTTAACTGCGTCTGTAACATTTTTGGCGAGTAATAGATGTCACGTCAGGAAATTACTCGCCAATTAACAGAAAAAGTGTGTCTGTAAAATTTTTGTGAGAAAGTTCTCGTTTGTGGTGAGAAAAAATTTCAGCACAAAAAATATATTAAAAATGATAAACGCAAAGAATAATAATACGGATGGCAGATTTTTTCATTGTTTAATTATTTTACTTTTCACAATAGTATAAAATATACGAATATTTCCAAACTATTTTGTAGACAACAAACATTAAAGTCGTACTTACATTATTTGGTACAGGCGACGATTATATTTTCGCCGCCGTCGTTGAAAATGTTTCGATTTTAGTAAATTTTGGACGCCGTCAACGATATTTGTGACTGGCGTTCTTAACGTCTGCAATATCACATTGGCTTCGATTGGCTTATACATACTTAATTTGGAATCCTTGGCTGTTCTTAAGATATACAGAAAAATAAATTAAAAATCCAACAACAATGGATTTATGGGTAAAAGTAGAGGCAGTCGTGGTTTTTTGCTTATACCTCAGCCATTTGTGGACCGATCAGGCTAATAAATTTCAATAGCAAATGTTAACAAAGTATGTGTGACATAAATATATAACAACCCAGTCCACATCATTTCTAAGGTCTTTGATCTCCATTTTAACTTACACAAGGACTGACGGACATGGTTAAACTAAATTCACTCATCATAAGGACCCAAACTAAATATACTTTAAAAGGTCTAAGATCAATATTGTAGAAATTACAAACGGAATGACAAGTGCTGGGAAACTATCGATATTACTATCGATATTATTGATAGTCTTAAAATATTGATAAGAAAAATATCAATATCGATATTATTATTATTTAAAATACAGCTGTGAAGACATGTAACAGCAACTATGCATACAAAGTTTTTTGCAGCAAGGTTTTACTTGCTATTATTAATTCGCGCTAAATTCCAGCAAGAATACAAACAACACGAATGGCAGGTTGTATGGCTTGCTTAGCTGTTCTTTTTTGCTGCTAATTAAAGGCCTTTAAGTCGAAATTTTTACATGTTTACATAGAGACTGAAATGTCAAATATTTTTGTAATGTTGTAAAAAAAAATTAAATTCCAAATGCAATTGCAATTGCAATTGCGAGCATAGGACAAAACAATGAACAACCATTAGAGGATAAGTCCGCTAGATTGATTACCTTTTGGGTTGAGAATCAAAACCAATCGAGAAAATGATCTAAAAATGGAATAAAATTTCTTAAAGTCCCTGCTATTTCGGTTCCTTCAGAAAGGTACTTATCGATTTTTCAAAAACTGTCATCTAAAATAACGTTCGTACATACATCGTCTTATATGTTTAATAAAGTGATAAAATCAACGAACTGTAGCCTGATAAAAAAAACTAGTTACAGTTTTCCTGCACAAGTACAAACATTCAGTCGATAGTAATATCGATAGTGAAATCTTAACTATCGATAAATATCGATAGTAGAAAATATCGATAGTATCCCAGCACTAATATATACCCTTTTGCCTCCGGTGAAGGGTATAATGAAGAGCTGGAATTTTTAATTTTTCTTAAAAATATATTCGGCTTGTTAAGTCATTACAATTGTCGGTTATCAACAAAGCGGTGTTTAGGAGTTCATATATTACTGAATAACTCATTTTGTATAAGATTGGAAGAAAAGTGTTATTTTTAGAAGATTGAAAAAATCGGTTCAACATGTTAAAAGAATTTAAAAAACAATACAACTAAATTAGCTTATTTAAATCTAATTTTTGACGCTTAAATATGAATAAAACAAATTTACAAAATCCATTTAAAAAATGCTCGTATCTATTTATAAAAAGAGAGATCTTTTGGAATACAAAACCTTAAATTAAAGTTAGATATTCTAAAAAACATTGTTTTTTTAAAACATGACATTCCTGTTTAAAATCTTTTAAAAATCACAATCAGCTACACAATAGTTAGAAGTCCGACAATTTAACTTTTAACCCTTTTTTGTCTTGGTTTTTATAGCGACGAGAAATAACATGATGACTATAAAAGTGACTACAACGTTTCTTCTTCTTTTAAATAGTTTTAGGGAAATACAACATTAAACAATTTTTGCACATTAAATTAAGTATTTTTTTTATTAGAAAAAAAGAATAAACAATTTGTTTAAGAAACTGGAAAGTCCGATTTTATTTTGTCGTTGAAAGTTGTTTTTTATTATGTGATGCGTACGTCATCATCAAAAAAGTCAAAAAGGTTAATTTTAATTAAATTTAACAAAAGAAAAGAAAATCTCATCTAAATAATTGTAACAGCATTTCTAAAAATCTAACAACTATTAAATGCGTGTATAGTGGAATCTCTCATGAACGGACACCGAAGGGACCGAAGGAAGCTAATGCTCCATAAAGCTGAAGGAAGTTGTCATATTTGGGAGATTACACTGTAGTTTTTTAAACTTTTTATTTTGTTTATTTTCTGTTTAAAACTGCGTGTTGCAGACAGTGTTGCCATAACTGTTTGATGAGAATATGCCAAAACAATTGTGATTATTAGTTGAACTGTTAATTTTGATATTTTAAGTTAGGCTTGAGTTCATCGAATTCCATTTTCATTAAATTATTTTTGCTGAAGGAAGGAATTTTACAACTTGGAATTTTATTAAAATTTATTGATAGTTTTCTTGGCTGAGCTGGGGCTGGAACCTGGGTTGAATTTACATTTGCACAAAACTTCAAAAAATAAATCTGCTAAATCGTAAAATGAAGAAAATATTCTTAAATTCCGAATAAATCTGCTGAATTTTATAAAAAATATATAAATATATACCAAAAATCTTTTAAATTAAGAGCAATTTTAATATACATTTAAACAAAGTATTACATACATATATTAATTATGCGATAAAGAAATTATAAAAATTGTTACAAAATAGGTATTGTAAGTCTGTTTGAAACAAAATGTGCTAAAAAAAATTCTACACTTGTAAAAATTAAAAATATGCAAAAAAATCCGCTTTCGGACAAGGAAATATACTTAAGAGCAGTTCGTATTTTTTCAAATACATACTTAATATGTAATTTCACAACTCAGTCTACTAAATCTAACAGAAAATATGCTAAAATGGTAGCACTGGTTGTAGAGGATTTTTTGTCTTACAACTTAAGTCTTAAAGTACAATTCAGAGAAATTTATAACTTTGTTTCCCAATAAAAATAAATATTTATCGTATTTTCTATGGAGTGTGGTGTAACACAGTTTTAACACGTTTTTCTTAAGTGGAACTTTGCGTTTATTTAAAAACATTTAAATCTGGTAAGCTTTAATGATTTGAGATGTCAGGCTGATTAATATCTTAAACGTTAGTGTTTGACAAAGATTAATGGTACAATGTGATTAGTAACGATTATTAAATTTACTAAAGTATGTTACAAAGTTATTTCTATTCATAAAAAATCTTACAAATTGGATTTTACATTATTCTTTAGTTGTCTCAAAAAAGCCCACTGTCTTAATTAAATTTTTCCAAGAAAACAAAAAATAATCTATAAAATCCCAATTTACATTTATGGAATAAAAGTAGTTTCTAGGGTGATCGATCGAATAGTATTCGACCGGTTTTAACCGGTTATTTTAGTTTTGCCCAAGTCGATTATTTTAAAATGTCAATTTTTCGAATATCGAATAAACCGGTTATTTTAGTAATGTGTAACTCGTAATTTAAGTATGGTTCTAATTGAATATTTGGCAAACTTAAACTTTTTATAAAAAATGTCAAAACAAAATTAAACAAAAGACAAAAAAAAGTTATGAGCAATGTAAATACAAATCGCTTATGTTAGCGTGTGTTATTGTAACAAAAACCAAAATCAATTTACAGTACGTAAAAAAAGTTCAGCTTTAAAAGTAGTAAGCAATTTGACAGTATTCTAAATACTTTATATATATCTTTATAAAGATGCCATCTCTGGTGATATTTCGAACTGACTTAAAATAAAATTGTGCTTTAACGGCCCTAAAATGATGATTCTTTAACGTCACGACTTATTAATCATTTTTAATTAGTCTACAAGCTTGACATAAATATACGCCAAGTAAAACTTGACCCTGTTCCAAGTAGTTTTTAAGAGACTGCAAATAATACTTTACTAAAATATGCTAACAATAATGAATGAAAAACTCTTAAGTAGTTCTAGCATATCTTCATGCTTAAAACAAGAACATACCGGCGGAATGAACGTTGTGGGAAAATTCATCAGTTTTATTTATTAAAACACCAAGAACAAAATTGAAGGAATCAAAAATGTCCTGGAAGGGTTTAAATTGTGTAATCGACGAATTGAAAGATATTTCATACAAAAAGCATGTTCATATTACTATTGTTTCTATAATACTGAAACAAAAAAAAAAATTTAAATATATAATCCTGGATAAGAGGTTTTGTTTGCCACTTTTCAAAAATATGGCTGAAGTTTACTGCTTCGTATACACATGCTTAACCAGCAACAAATTAAAACTCATTTACAATAAATTTGGGAGAATTTCTCAAATAATAAATTTTATTAATCCCAATATTTTTAAAACCAAAGTTATTCAAAAATTCTATAGCTATGTTCACACCTATTTAATATTTGACTCCTAACGTAACCACCAGTTTTCTTAAAGAATTGTTTGCTTTTGCAAAACGTTTGGCTAGAGCAAACATTATTTAAGGGTTTCTTAACTACGTTATACATAAATGCATATCATCTTAGACATAAAGTTTAGCAAATAACAAGAAATTGTTAAAAATAATGCTTAAGTTTAATCAAATTACTGGTCACGCTTTTTTTTATTTTTATCGTCAAATATTTGTGGTCTGAACATACCTTAAGTCATATCTATATATTGAGGCCCTTTGCTCCTTATAGGATCGACGGGATCATATATATATTTATTTTGTTGGTTCCTTACCTTCGTGAATTGTTTTGTTTTTATTCTAATTAACTTTTTATTACAAAAACTAATTTGATTTTTGTATTTTTATGTATTCGAATTAAAAACGGTTAACCGGTTATTTTTTAAATGCTTAACCGAAAACCGGTTTTTTTAAAATAGCAACTATTCGGACTATTCGAAAACCGGTTATTGAAAAAAGTCGAATAATCGATCACCCTAGTAGTTTCTGGTCGTGTTTGTACCTATTAGTAAAACTAGTTTGGTAATTTCAGCGTTAAATTTGCCCACGGGTTTTGTCCTTCAAATTTTCTTTAAAAATGTGGCAACATATATATTTTTATTAATTTTTTGAATTAACTGTAAAAAATCGATGGTGTAAAATATTCGTTACACCATAGATATCTATACACAGCTAGATATCTATTTGTAGAAATTACGAAAAGTTAAAAAACAAAATCATCATTTGTGCTGAAAAATTTTTATAAAGGGGAGTTTAAAGCCCGATAGGTTATGAAATTCTAAAAAATACCACAAAAATGAATTATTTTTTATGGTACGACGTTCTGGAAGTCCAATTCGATGAATGTTTATTTCGCACAATTTCGATGCGAAAGATAAATGCCAACTTGGTACTCTCTATCACTTTCGCAAAACTTTTTCAAGTTGAAGCAATACTCGTAATAAAAGTTAAAGATGGCGCAGATTATCTGCAATGAACCGTCAAAATATGTAAACAAAATTTGAAATTGGAAAATTTAAATAAAATAAATATTAAAGGTATTCAAGTCAAAAGTTGCTCTCTGGCGAATAACCAAAAATGTGAAAAAACACAACAACAACCACATAGACAATAAGGGTAATCACTATGGTCATTGTGCAAATTTGCAGTGCATATTATGATTGATCGTGAGCATACCACCTTTATTTTTTGTGCAAATATGCTATTTTTCTAAAAATTTATTCTGGCAACACTAAGAACTTCTGGCAGCACTGTAAAAATCTGTATTTGTTTACAATTATACACAAGCAAATTAAAATACATTTTTCTTTTTAATACATTTAAATTTGATTCTCCATTTTATATTAAAACCCACGAACATGTTCAATTTATAAGTTTTCTTAAAAACTATATGGCGGCTAATATGTCAAATGTTATTGTTTACATTTGTTTGCAACAGAACACAACTAATTTTGCTAATGGTTTTTTTAGAGCAAACGATTAAAAAAAGAGCAAATTGCAAATACCTACAATTTGTTGTTGTGTTGTGCAAATGAGTTTATTTTTACATGCATTTGCATCGTTTGCACACTTTGCAGCTACCCATCGTGATTTCCCTTAATAATTTCGCACAAACGATGCAAAATTATCAGGGTCTTAGTAAGTGCAAGATTATCAGAGTAAAAGCATAAAAATGTTGCAACTTTTAATGGCATTGCCAAATTAAAAAAAGGATTAAAAAAACTCAAAAAATCATTCTACACTAAGCAACAACGCAAGAATACTATTTTAGCGTACTTTTTTCTTTGAATGGAATAACGCTATAAATTGTAGTGTTTAAGATGAACTTTGTAAAAATATAACAATTAAAAAAAGAAAAAGCGTCAAAAAATTTAATAAAAATACTGGAATACTTATCTGAAAATTGTTTTTAGGTAGATTATAAGTTAATAATTCGACTTGTTAATTAATAAAACTAATCATTTTGTGTCTTTGTTAAAAAATTTTTGCGGAAAAGCTGAAAATTAAAGGTGCAAACAAAATGGGTTGCTCACGTCAAATAAGTGCAACTATGCCTTTTTGCACAGTTGCAAGGGTAAAACAAATTTGACGGGAATATCTTTAGTGATGATTCGCGAACGGAAAAAAATGAAAAGATTTGAAAGGAAAATGGGCAAACGTATTAAGGAGTAACAATCACTAAATTTACTTCCATTTTCTTTCGCATCGCAATAGAGAGTAGCCCCCCAGCACTCAGGGGATGCCCCCTACTAATGCATTGTATTGTGTTGTGTTGTAGCTAGGAAAATAGGTTATGGGAAGGAATAACAAAAATAATGTTGGCCTCTAAGGCGTCTATTATTGCTGGTTTTTCAGCATAAACTATTAACTTAACGTAGCAATAACGGAAATAGTAGAGAGTTGTGAAATTGCACTACCTTGGAGGCCGATTGACAGATCCCTTTGCCGAAATCAACTTATCGCAAAATTTTGATTTCAATAAGTCGATTGTTTCGGTAGCCGAATAGGACTTAGCGCCATCGTGTTCACACCACGATTTGACCAGATTAATGTCATCTATATTTTCAACAAACGATCTCGAACTTGGCTTAATTTTTGAAGAAATAAGGTACGATGATGCCTGGATGAACTGGAGTCAACAAGCCAAAAATAACCGTTATTGCTGAACACAAAGGTTAATTTGGTAGCTATGCTTTAAAAGTGAATCAAATCCAGACAATATGACAATTAGTTTGACAGCTAACACCTTCATAAAATCTATCGAGCTTAAAATAATAGCCTTTGTTTTGTTGAATTTGGTGTTGAAGTGTAAAAAATTGTTGTCTGTATTAGCTACTTTATTGCTACTTCTTTTCTACCTGACTTGCTACTTTATTGTTGTATATTTTGCTTTCTCTATTCTGTTTTTATTATATACATAATTCTACATTTACTGCCATATTCATAAAAATTAAAATAAGTTTGAAATGTGTTTTAAGGCAAAATTTTCATACAAATTTTTCTTAAAATGCATTTCAAATCCATTTTAATTTTTTATGAATACGGCAGTTAAACTTTTTTAAATTAATTATTTCTAAATATAGCAGCAGCAACGAAAATCAAAAAGCACTTTTTCTTTTGACATTGAATCTTTTACTAGGGCTCCAATTATTTCTTAGAAAAAAATCAATCCACCCGTACTCAAACCAATCCGAAGCGGTATTAATAGTACCGTGGGTACGGATTTTCATCAAGTACAGAAAGATTGATACAAGTACGGATTTTCAATCGCGAAATATTTAACTTATCCATATTCAATCACGAATTATTCGTTCTTGAAATAGTCTGAAAATGAGATTGATTTAAAGGAGCATATAGACGACATGTTTTTTATATCTGACTTGTCAACTTTGTAAAATACATGTAATTGCACATGTCTGTCAAAATTGCTGTTTAACATAAGGTATAAAATATTCTGTCACAAACGTACATGTAATTTGCTTCTGACATTGTCTCTGTTTTTTTCGCATAGTTGTTACAGTTCTCGGTTTCAACATAGCGTGCGGCTGCCGCAAACATTTTTATTTTTAAAATTGTTTTCTCTAAATTCGAAGATGCCAATTTTGGATATAATAATGAAACGTTTTTTATATATGTGTGTACTAGGGTGGTTTTAGTGAATATGGCAAGATTTTTTTTCGAAATTATAAAGTGCTCCCATCTAGAAATGTTCCATTTAGTGTTAAAATTCTAAAACTTTACGGCTCTTTTGGCACGGGAAAGCAAAGTCCGATTGAGCTAAAATTTTCGCTCTAAATTGCATAATTCTAGATGTGAGCACCTTTAAAATTCGAAAATTGATTTTGCAAAACCACCCTAGTGTGTACATTATTTCTATTAAAAGGTTAAAAGAACTACATTTATCGGTATTGTAAAATAACAACCTCAGCCGGCTAATGATTCCGTCAATAGAGCACCGCCGCTGCCGTCTTCCTTGCGGCATAGATTTCTAACAATATTTTTTGTTTTTTTTTTTTCAAAATAACAACAGTAATGTCAGAGCACACTCTAATTGAAATTTTGTCAGATGACTTTGCGTCTGACTTTTACAGAAGCAAAGTTAAAAAGATAACACACAATATGTATGTATTTTGCAGTGGGAAATTTGACATGTCAGATGACAAAAACCTGTCGTGTACGGTCGCCTTAAGTAAAACTAATATTGAATCAATCTCAAAATGCGCCTCGTACTTAAAGTCAGTATATAAAAACTTAATTTACCCCGAGTGTTTTTCTTTCTAGTTTTTTAAACAATACGCGAAGGTTTCTAGTTTTCCGTCCCCAGGGACATGTTAATTTTTTCTTTTATTTCAGCGAAATCCAGATTATTTTTGGAAAAGGATGTGTTAAAAAATAGAAAAGAAATATTCTGTTATTAAGAATTAATAGTAATATTTTTTTTCTCATTATTTATTTATTGAATCTATATATATTAAATATGAATTAACAATTATTAATGAAATCTTATCTTAATTCTTTATTTATGTCCTGCCAAAAAAATTTTCTTCATCACGGGTTCTGTTCACAGTTTATCACTCATATAATTGGGTTATTGCTGCAGTGTGGCCACCATGATTTAAAATGTTTCGAACTAGTGGATTTGTGTGTTGTTCAAGCCTTTTTAAATATTTCACTGCATATTTTGTAGTCATAGTTTTTACTAATGTCACATTGAGATCCTTATGAATGTTTGAGTTTTTAACGTACCAGGGAGCGGCTGTGATTATTCGAAGAAGTTTATTTTGGCGCCTTTGAATTTTTTTGATATTAGAGGCCGAGGCAGTGCCCCATTTTTGAATACCATAGCACCAGATAGGCTTTAAGATATAGTTGTAAAGTAGAAGCTTGCAATCGAGACTAAGGACAGAGTTTCTTCCAAAAAGCGAAGGAATTTGAATGGCTTTAAGTTTAATTTGAGTTAATATTGCCTCTTTATGGCATTTCCACGTTAATCACCGATCCAGATGTATACCGAGATATTTTACATGCGAATGTTGAGAAATAGGGGGCAAGATTCCCGGCGCAAGGTGAATTGTATATGTACGCATTTTGCTCATTTACCATTATCCTCCATTATAGTAATATTGAAAGTGCTTTTACACGATCTGTATTTTGCAGTGGGTTTGTCAGATATAAAATCCATATGTGATTGCACATGTCTGTCAAAATTTGCAAATACAGAAGGTTTATAATTTTTGCTTTCACACGTTCGTTTTTGTTTTCATCTAGGGATGCCAAATGGGACCAGGTTTTTTGAAACCCGGGATTCGGGATTTTTTATTCAAAAAAACGGGATCCCGGAACGGATCGGGATTTTTCGGGATTTCATATATAAAGGCAAATTTTTCAAATTCATATACATAATTTCAAAAGTTTTTGTTATTCGTGCTCAATTCCCAGTTTTTATTCTTGATAAAAGCACTTGAAATTTATTGTTGATGGGATAAGCTATTCCTATGCTTATCTCATCAAGAATAAAAACTGGGAATTGAGCACGAATAACAAAAACTTTTGAAATTAAAAATTTTGTATTCCCAAAAATTTAAATTACTTTTTGATAATTCATATACATATTTATAATAAAATGTTTATGTATAAGTATTAAAACAAACAAATTCATAAAGAATATTAAACTCATTACAAAATAAAATAGTTTAATGTATTCTTTTAAAGTAATATGGAAAAATTATGTTTTAAAACTTATATTTTAAAAAGCTTCTAAAACAAATTAATGGCGTCTGATGACACTGCGGAACAAACATTTTGCGGTCTGGAATTTGATTGCAAATTATTACCAACTTAAGTTCGCTGATTTTAAATGTAATCTCAATATCTCTCTATCAGCTCTACTTTTCGAGATATACCGGTATGTCCAAAATTAAGGCACTTTCACTACATATATTGGCATAACTTGAAAACCATTGATCATATTCAGTAAGCAAAGAAATCCGAAATTCGGCAACATTATGATCTTTAAGCCGTGCTTAAATTGTTTTTAAATTTGTCCTCTAGTTTCAGAGATATGGTTGAATTTTTGTTCTTCAAAAATTCATAAAAAATAAAAATGCGACAAAAGTCACAGTTTTGGTCTTAAAACATTTTTCTTAACATAATTTCAAATTAAATAAATATCGATTTTCATACAAAAATTACATTTTAAATATGTTTGTTTAATGAACGTTTTTTCTTTTTGTATGGAAATCGATATTCTGTTTTCTCAGTAAATTGTGATTAAAATCAAGAGTTGACACCGATTACAATGTAACAAACCTTATTTCATTCGAAATTATGTCAAAATAAATGTTTTACGACCAAATTTGTGATTTTTGTAGCATTTTTAATTTTTATGAATTTTTGAAGAACAAAAAATAAGTTTTTTTTTTCAAAATGTTCCTTTTTTTCAAAAAATCAACCATATCTCTAAAACTAAAGGCCAAATTGAAAAACAATGTAAGCACGACTTAAAGATAATAATATTGCCGAGTTTCGGATTTTTTTGTTTATTGAATATGGGCAACCGTTTTCCAGTTATTCCAAAATATGTAGTGAAAGTGCCTTAATTTTGAACTTAACGGTATATCTCGAAAAGTAGATCTGATAGAGAAAAATGGAGATTAGATTTGAAATCAGCGTCCTCAAATCAGTAAACATTTACAATTAAACTCCAGACCGCACAAAAAAAATTTAAATTTGTTCTCTTGTGTAATCGATACCTTATTTTATTGAAAACATATGCTGCCGACAAAAAAAAATGCTCGCATTAACACTTCTGGGTGGTATCGTAAATAAATAGATACATATATGTATGCTATATGACAACATTGAATTTATTTTACATCAAATATATACATATGCAAGTATTAATCTAATAAAATAAACTTAAGCAAATGTGTCAAAAGACCTATGGTAGAATCCCCTAAAGTTTTTAACACCTTTTTCCACAACTTGCATTGTGCGTGCGCAGTTCTATTATCATTCACTTAGAAAAAAGACCACACCGAACTTTATCTTCTGATTTTATTTTCTGTGGTACAAAATGCATTGCATTTAACATTTATTCACTTGCGACTTCTTTTTGTAACCAGTTACAAAAAATAGATTCATTGCCAGTATGATTTGAAATTAAATTTTTGAAGTTATTTTTAACAGGGTGACTCACGTTTATTTTAATATAGTTGTATTTAGGGTGTGTGTGAAACGGTAGCAAAGTACTCATGGAAGTAAAATTTCGACACTATTGAGGTGAATAAAATTTCACTAGCCCTGGGGGCTAGTATAAATTTTGACATACATAAGTGTAGAAATTTTTGACAACCACAAAATTATTTTTTTTATCAAATTTGTTTAAACTAAATAAAAAATAATATGGAAGTAGGACCAGCGGCAAAAAATTATACAACATGTATGTATTTACACATGTATAAGCTTTCTTGCCCGCACTTTTTGTAAAATTTGTTCATATATCAGAACGAATTCATCAAATAGTTGGGACGATCTCAATTCCAACAGAATTGAAATGATTATTGGTAAAAACTTGATAAATTTATTCATTTTCACAAAACTACTTATAATTGTTTTTTTCTTTATGTCAAAATTTTACGTTGTCAAAATGTTATAATTTCACACAGCCCAAATATGAAAATTTTACCACAAACAAATTTAATTTCACCATAGAAATTTGCTACCGTTTCACACACACCCTTAATAAAACAAAATACCACATATTTACTAAATCCACAATCTCGGGATTTTCACATACAAAATCCCGGGATTCGAGACTTAGAATAATTCCGGGATTTCGGTATTCGGGATTGGCATCCCTAGTTTCGTCTGTCATAACCTAAAATCTTTCACAACAGGAAATTATTTACACATTTATATTTTTATTCACTTTTAATTTTATTTCCGTTAACGAAAAATGTCGTTTTTTAAAAAATATCTGTAAATAAATAAATACAAATTGATATATGCCGCCACAAACAAATGACTTGCAAAACAGCTGATGTCAAATGGTTTGTCAGATTAAAATAGAACACGCTCGAATTAAAAAAATTTTACACAGCTAATTCCATCTGACATTTACAGCAGCAAATTTATTTTGCGTTTACACGAAATCTATGTTGCAGTGGGAAATTTGACAAGTACACTGCTAAATACAGATCGTGTAAAAGCACCTCAAGCAATAAAGTATGTAGTTCTTTTTGTCGCTTTTAGACCTCCTTTTTTTGTTTTAAAAATCAAAGCAACTGTGTCGAAGCTTGTTGCACTTGGGTTTTTATGCTAGGAGCACAACTGGGACGAATGACAAGTTATTGGCCGCGAATATTCGTCGCCAAAAATAAAACATACTTGTGTATACAAAAATACACACAATAATGGCGTCGACCTTTATTCGTCATATGCGGCAACTTTGCAATAAACTTATTTCTTTTTTATGCGCTTGCGAACGACGAAAAAAATCAGTACCACCGAAAGTTAAAGGGTGTGTGCAAGTTCATCATTCCGTGTGTAATTTCTACAATATTTATCTTAGACTCTATAAAGTATATACATTCTGGGTCCTTATGAGTAGCGAAATTTTTTAACGATGTCCGTGTGTCGGTGAGCATGTTGAAATGGCTTTTTCGAAGACTCCAGAAATGATGTTGACTAGTTTTATACATATTCATGTACCCTATTACCGGTCACAACTCAACTCAGTTGTGTTGTAAATAAGACACCTGGTCGTGTTGAGTTGTAATTGTTTGATGTTTCTGTTCGTCGCAATATAGCAAAGTTGTAAATCATAATACAAAAATTAAAAATTACAATATGGAGAACGGCGGCAGCTAACGCTTCCAAATTAGGTACAAGCATCAATACACAACCTCCCTAACATTATAAATTTTGGTATATATATTCGTCATAGCCGGATAAAGCACTCATACTTGTTCTTTTAAAACTTATAAAAATAGTTTTTAGCTATGTTTTATGAATAATAATTAGATTTTTGGTTAATTTGTTGAACTGTTTATGGTTTTTAATCCAAATTTTGATATCTTTTAATTATTTCATTAAATTATTTTTATGGAGAAAGGAATTTTACAACATGAAATTAATTAAAATTTGTTGATAAATTTTTCATTCTTGACTACCGCGGGGCTCGAACTCAGGTTTCTACGGGCAGGTTACCCTTACATGTTTCAATTGTAAACACTCAATCTCTTCAGAGGGTTTTGTCTTTTAACACTCATAGCCATTGACGACTGCTGGCAGTCAATAGTCAAACATCAATCTTTAAACCAAATTGTATTTAGGTAGATCGAAATTTGCTTTTTGAATGGTTATCTATTTTGTTAATGTTAATGTTTTATTTTTTAACTATTATTTTGAAATATGGTCACACTTTTTCCCTCTCTTTGCACAAAAGCCCAGCGGGAAAATTAGGAATTGATTAAATAAATAACTTAAAAAATAATATATTATTTCCGAAAGAATAATAATGCATTCATTGGAATCGAGAAGGTTTTATCAGACAAAATAAATTGCCATTGATTACCACGTGCATTCCCACATTTGCAGAATAAGAAATGTATTGTTTTTGTTCGTGACTATTTTTCGTGTTTTTTTATATTTTCTTAATAAAAATTTGTTATTTTTTGCTGCCTTTATTTCGTTTACAAATTTTGATCATAAAGGATGCATTTTTTTATTCATTCGCAGTATGGATTAAAATAATTTATACCAATCCTAGGACATGTTCCGTGTTAAGAATAATGAATTCTGGAATCAAATATTATACAAGATATGTATTACATTCTCGATTCCTATTGATTACATTTTCCCGCTGGGAGCAAGCAACTTTCTCAATTATAATAGCAGTTAGTTATTCGTCGTTATTGTCCTTTATAAGACGGACTTGTTTAAAGAATTGTCGTGTTTGGCGAAATTCATCAAGTAGGGCAAAATTCGTCGTGTTGGGCGAAATTCAGCGTTTGTCCCAGTTGTGTTCCTAGCATTAGTTAAAAAGAAAATCGTAATATAAATTAAAGGAATTTTTTATGAAAGGCATTCTTCCAGCTGACTTTTCGTCTTCTTTGACAAAACGTTCGCAACTGGCGTATGAAATAGAAAAACATCCAAGTCGACGTACGACGTACGATACGCTTTTACGTTTTCGTTAGCATTTGTGTGCCTTTGTTTAAAATATTATACTCTTTAATTTGACAGCGTATCTGCGTCGTACGCTACTACGTTCATGCGGTGCAATTGTATTCCGGCGATTACTGTACACATTCTTGAAAGTTTTATATTTCAATTATGCATTACATGTAAAACGAATTAATTTTTTTTTTTAATAAACCTTTGTTTCTCAAATATTCATACCATTTCGTTTATAAGTATGTTTGTTTAATTTTTTTATTTTTAGATGTCGTTGACAAAAAAAGATCCGTCATTTTGTGTGGCAGCAAATGATCCTCACCTGGTGAGTTTGGGAGGTGGTCGTTTAAGTACTGCAGTAACAATACACAACATACCAATAGGTAAGTAAATAAATATCTATTATTTAATATCAGACAACAAAAATAACAACAAAAAGTGAAAAATATTATATTACAAACACTCACTTTTATTGTTAGGCGAGTTGCAGTGAAAAGATTGAAGAAAAAAGTATCTATAAATACCAACTGATAAAAGGCTGGCATTTTATGTACTTCTCGCTTTTATATTTCCAAATCAAATAAATATTTATATAAAAAATAATTACAGCAAAATTTTATCTATACATTTTATAATAAAAGGTTATTTTATAAAGCGCTATCTCTTTTTTTACTATCTCATCAGAGAATTTTTTAAAATTAGAAAACAAAATGTCACCGAAAAAATGTTGCCCAAAAAAAGTTATATTTCTTATGTAAAATCACCCAATTTTGTATGGGAAATTTTTGGGCGATTTTCCACACATTGCTTTAGGCGATTTTACTTTAGATCGTTTTCTAGGCAGCCATCGAATATATTTATTTATTTATTTTTCAGCGTATATTCCACCCCTTACCCCAAGTCCGACTACAATTTTTTTGGATCAGTGCCGAACGCTACTACTGGAATACGCTTGACTTCTGAGTATCCAAAATCGGAATTATTTGTTCTTGGCGTAAAAGAATTATGTTTTTAGAATGAAAATGCATATGTAGCCAGGCAAATCGGAAATATGTTCTAAAAAAATTGAATAAAATTTTAAACTTTAAAATATGCTCTAAAACTTTATAAAAAAAATATACCATAAAAAACAAAACTGCCCAACATTCAACAAATTAAAAATATTTGCATATAATAAGAAAGTAAAAAAAGTCTATTCGGTCAATCCCGGACTCATAATACCCTACATCATAATATTTAGAGACAACATATCGAATTTAATCTAAATACAAACAAAATTGGATGGTTTATGGGCACAAAGACTGTATTCCGGAAACGGCTATGTAAGATTACACTACGTCAAAAAAATAACCTTAAAAATTAGATATTTCTAATCAAAAAATGGCACTCATTTATTTCTCTCAAGGAACGTTTTGGAGATATTTGCGAAAATAGTGCTTTTCTGGAGTTATATTAGATATTTCGAAAATCTCGAGAACTATTCATCTGTATTGTACAAAATTTAAACTGTTAAGCTAATATTTTTTTTTTCTTTCAGCCCATATTAAAGTGTGTTGATCGAATAAAAATTGACTGAGTAACTGACCATTAGATTTCAAAAAATTGTCTTAATGGAAAGACTGAAAATATTCAATATTGAAAAAACGTAAAAAAAATATTTTTGAATTTTTTATTCGATCAACACCGTATAAAGCCTGGTACTCTGTTCAACATTTCACGTGAAATGCTGTCAAAATGCATATGAAAAAAACTTGTGCGGAATATCTATGAAATAATGTTGATGGAGTTGTATTCTGTTTATTTTGTGAAAAAGTTCCGAAATGTTTCTGGCAACATTTTTTTTACAACTGCGAAATAATGTAAGCTTCCTTTATTTCACGTGGAATTTTAAGCAAAAGCAAAAAAGTATGAACTTAATATTAAAAAAGAAATAAAAAATTAAAATAACACAATCGGTAACAGTTTTTTATCCATATTTACTTTTTTTTATTAAATTTTTTATTAAAAAAAAATAATTTTAGTAAAATACATGTGGCGTTTGTTTACATACACGAAACAATGTAGCATACTTTGAAGGAATAAAAACGTCAAATTGTACAAACTCGTAAGATTGGTAACATTGATAAATGCCAAAATTTTCGTGTGGAATAATCAATGTTGCTCAACATTTTTCACAAATTTGAACAGAGTACTAGGCATAAATATTTGCTGAAAGAGGAAAAACACAGTTTAAATTATTTAAAATAAATAAAAATTTATTTTATTTACATATGTATGTAGCAAATTGTATGTATCAAGATTTTTGCAAAATTGCGACCTGTAGCTTACGGATAGATATTTAATAGGTAGATATTTATTTAAAACAGGAAATAGCATTTAATAATCAATTTATTTTTGTTTCATTGCGAAAGCTCATGTAAGCATTAACAAAATATTCTACAAGTATCAAAATATGCTTCAAAAAAGTGGAATATGCGCTATAAACTTAAAAAAGTGTCGCAACAATGCTTTTTAAAGCGTATCTACCTCGCACGTGGACTTAGATCTAATTCAATGCCGTCACGCCAAAGACGACCGTATTGTATATAGAAAAATAAATAAATAACATGAAATTTAATTGAATTATTGAAAACAAAATAAAAGGTGTAAAAACTAACAATTTGAATAAAAACGTTTGCGACGTAGTTGTTGGTAAATAGCAGTGTTCGTTTAGCCAAGAAAAAATCAATTTAGAAATTTTTATAGTTTTCTAAATTTTCTAAAACTTTGCTTTATTAGTTAAGGGAAATGACCTTTTCAATACAAAATCGAAAAGTCGATTTTTCGATAATTAAGGTTATCGCTATTCAAAGATTTTCCCATGTTTTTTTTATACAAACATTATAAACTCTTATATCCTCACATTAAATGCAAACTGACGTAACTACAAAAAAATAATCAAAATGTAGTTTTTAATTGATTGTGGTTCGTTTTATCAAACCACATGCCGACGCAAATTGATAGACCCCTGCGTTAAAAAATGGCGACTTTATTGAAGAAATTCAAACTCCAAGAACACTTTATTATTATTGATATTTTAATGTTTTTGCTTCTCCTGTAAAAAAATGTCAATCAGTGCAATACATAAAGTTTTTTTAATTGATGCATTTTTAGTAATAAAATCTTGTTTAGCCAATATTAAGCCAGTTCTTACTTAAAATTTTGCTATTTTTAGAGATTAAGAGTTGGCAGCACTAGCAAATACGTTCTAATGGCGTATAATCCAATTATGTTCCTAAATTTTAAAACTGTTTCAATTATTTTCTTTCACCCTATTAAAATGACTTAAACAATTTATTAGAAGTTATAGGTCCATTGTAATTAGATAAGGGAAAGTATGTTGTTGCGTTAAAAAAGCAAAAAAAACAGCTTTAAATTTGTTTCGAAACTTAAAAAACAAATTTCAAAATCTGTCTTTTAATTTGTACTGGCGCTTGTTTGTTCAAGAGACAAACATTAAAACAGAGACACTAAAAGACAAGCAGCCAGCCAGCCAGCCAGCCCTGCACCCAGCATATGGGAGGCAAATATTTCATATATTTTGTTTGTTTTTTTTAACGTTGGAATGCTTGTTTTTTGATAAGAAATGAAGCATGAAATATTATTTTTATTATTTTGTTGGTATATTTCTGTATCAGTTTTGTATTTATTTTCTATGCTAACTAACGTGTTTGTAAAACTTTAGTTTTCCTAAAAAAAGCTTTTGCTTTGAATTTTTTCTAATTTGCAAAATCAATTTTCTAATTCCAATAAAAAAAAAAAAGTAACGTCAACATTGATTCAGTTTTTATTAGAAATTCTACGAAACGGGGCTTGTGTGAGACAGTGAGACAACACAAGCTGAAAACAGACATTTGTTAGATATTCATGGATTGCAGTGTATATTTATTTTTTGTACAATAATTCTTAAGAAAGAATTCAGCGAATTCATTGAATTTGCTGAAGTCATCAGAATAGTTTATCAGAGCTTAAATGAAACAAAAGTGAACCATTAAACTTCAACAATTTGTTGAATTGAAACAGAAGTAAGTGTTTGTCATTAATGGAAATCATAAACATACTCATACCATAAGTAAAACATCGAGTGTTGTTTTTTCAGTTCTAAATAGAATTTGTTTTATATAAATAAATATAAAAAATGAGGTCAGTTGTTATCAAACAACAAGGTCGTTACGAAAATGTTAGCTTCAGTTTTGTTAATTAATTTTGTTAAGGACCACTTTAAATATGTTTTGCAAAAACTTTACAAAAAGTGATTTAACACGATTTATTTGGGGAACTTAAAGTTTCTAAAATAAAGAACGAAAGTTGTATTCTTAATCATTAAATAACTATTTTATAGACAGTTTTTGACTTTGAATAAGTATTTTAATTTTTAAGTGCTACTTGATTAATGTTGTTTAGTTAAAGTCGACTATAAACTACACAATATCCTTGCTCAAGCCTGGCACTGCGTAAACGAAACATGTGACACCCACTCTAAAAGTAAAATGTGCAATATCTTATTTTTAATTAACAAGTAAACAAGAAAACATGCGCAAATTAAAAAAACATTCCTCTTTTATTTTTTTTATTAACTTTTTTAATTAATTTTTTGTAGGATTCAACTTTCATGAGTCTACTGCTGCTTTAAATGCACCATAATTTAAGCGATTCTTTGCATAATTCTAGGAACCCAGTTCAAAATATTTTATCCGCGCTCATTTTTCGTAGCTGCTAGCAAAATTACACTATTTATTTATTAAGTTTGGATTTAAAATACAGATAAAATAAATATATGTGTATGTATTAGGGTGTTCAACCGTTTAATTATTGTTCGATTAATCGAACGATTAATCGTCTAAGATTGTTCGATTAATTTAATATTGCTAATTTCGATTAAAGGATTAATCGAAGAATTTATGCCAATTAATCGAATAATAATAATAATAATAATATATGGTTATTCTGTTAAATGTATAATTTTTTTTAATGTCCAAATTTCAGAATAGAATTTAAAGAATAATTATGTTAATTTTCATAAAAACTTAAATCGTATTTTGTATTGTTGTGATATTGCGGCCACCTTGCTAAGTTATTACAATGCAAATTTAGATGAATTTAAATGCACCAGCTGGGCGAATTAGGTTACATTTAAGTGCTTAGTTAAGAACATAATTTTGTATTTATGACGATTTAAAATATACAAATGTTATATAATATCAAAGCTAAAAATTGGCCGTAAGTCAAATAAACAAACCAAATGAGCAAGGCGAATTTACACCAGCTGACCTTATTTTGCTACGTAAGCAACAGCTGATTACTAACCTTGTGTCAAAATGATACACCGTTCATGTGGTTCTGGGGAATATTTACAAAATTTTATAATTTTCGCTTAAAATTATGAAATTTAAAATTTTTTTTAAATTATTACATTTCAAAACAAACAATTTAAAATTAAAAAGAAAATTAAATATTTGTTAACATTGTTAACTAGAAGATTTTGGACTAGATTTCGAAAAACACATTGTCGGCTCTACACACGATGGTGCAGCCACAATGCGAAAGTATGGTAACGATATGCCAGTAATATGATTATTAAAGAGCTAAGTAAGGATTCGGCAAATTTTAAGGCATTATTAAATTCTTAATTTACAGTTTGGTAAAGGCAAATAATGCTTTTGCAAATGATTTGATTGAAATATTTAAGTATTGTTTAAATGATCGAAGAACAAAAGTGATGAATACACTTATTTTGTACCTTAATTCGGGATAAATTCCTACTGGTGATAGTTTTTTAAAATCTGAAACTAAAGAAATCGGGAATAAATTGTTTGCCAGACTCTTTGTCATTGAATCTAATGAATTTAATTTGGACGTATCGAATGTACCAGATGATACTATTATAGATGAAACAGTTGATGATTCAAGTCAAGACAGTCTGATAACAGAGTTAAACAAAACTATTAAAAGCGTCAAAAATTTTAAAAAACCAAAAAATACTCAAATAATGTAATCGACGATTTTATTAATTTAGAAAAAACAAAGAAGATATCTGCAAAACTTAATATGCTTTTTAATGCACTACTTTCGATATCAAGAACTTCTACAATAAGCGAGAGAGCTTTCTCAAAGTCTGCCTTTATAAAAACAAAAGAAAAAATCGTCTTAAAGCAAAACATTTAAACAACATTTTATTTTTAAAAGATTATTTTGAAAGATCTGTTTAATTGTTTGCACATATAAAATTATATGATCTCAACACATGTTTTATTTATGTTTTTTCGTTTTAAACGTTTAATTCATAAAACGTAAAAGTATGAATTATTGCGTTTGTTTTGTTTTTTTGGTAATAATATGTAATTATAAATGTTTATTTACTTAAGTACAAATTTTTTCTAAAATTATCGAAACAAAATCTCGTAAAATTTCTGAATTTGGTATTATTCGATTAATCGATTAATTTTAAAATATTATTCGTTTAATCGAATAACTCAAAAAAGCCAAATATCGATTAATCGTTCAATCGAACAAAAAAAAACCCGATTAATTGAGCACCCTAGTATGTACATATATATTTTTCTTTTATTTTTTTTTAAATTTATTTATTTTACAAGTTTAAAAAGAACTTAGCCAGGATATCACATTGGTTGTAAGGTTCTTGATTTCTTCAGTGTTTCCTGGAAATGACAGGGGTGGGCAATTATGAATTATTTGGTACTGTTTGTAAAGCATGACTGCATGTACAACTGGCGTCATTAGCAAGTCCCCACTTGGTCAGGGAATCCATAGTGAAAGCTGCATACTTCGGTCTTCGTAGGACTTGGCTTAAGTCTCCATTTGCTGCAGTATGATGTTATTTTGCGTAGGTCGGTTTCTAGTACTATCTCTAGCTTTTAAATTTGCGGGATATAGAATTCGGAAGATCGCTGATGTAGAGGTTAAAGAGAACCGGAGCTAAAACTGAACCCTGTGTAAGCCATTGTTGAGCTTTCGAGTGGTACTTTTGCTGTCGTTTAGGAATACCTTAAAAAGCCGATCGCTGAACATGTTTAGGATAATGTTGCAACTTCTACTGCATGGGATAACTTTGTTAAGTTTGAGGATGAGGCCCTTTTTCTATATGGTATCATAAGCAGCTATTAGGTCCACAAATGTAACTAATGTTTTTTTACTCTTGTCAAAACCATTTTCAATGAAATTCATTAGGGCTAGGATTTGCGACCCTTTCTAAAACCTGCCTGCTCAGGTGGAATCAATGTGCTTTTCTATGCGTCCCAATATTCAGCGATTTTAAGGCAAACTGAAAGGAGGGCGATGGAACGATGGGTTCTAGCCGGGCTTTAGCAGTTCTATGATTTTCGATTTCTTGAACATGCCAGGTTACCGGAGTGTAATATACCTGAGTCGAACCTAGCTAGCCATATCTAAGTGCGATGTCCACTGTGTCTTATAACCTCGGGGTAGATGCAATCTACTCCTGCTGCTGTGCCATTTTAAATCTTGGATAGCCCTTCGAAAACTTTCCTATTCGAGAATGGATAGGAGTAAGAGTCATTCGGAAATGTGTTACTTCTTAGTACCTTAAGTTCCGAGTTGATCTTTCGTGTAAATAGTTTGTCAAGATCTGCCTTAATTATCATGCTTATCATGTGAAGGGCGATGATGTTTGGGTCAATTTAACGTCTTTGATTGATGGGAGGGTTGGCTGCTCCTAGTTTTCTAAGCAGACTCCAAGCTTTGCGACTGGAGTGTTTGAAGTCCATGTTGGAAACGTCGTTGTACCACTCAGATTTTCTTGCTTTATCCAGGCTGGTTTCTGGGTTTTGGTTGGATCTAAACTCTTCATAAAGTCTATCGCTGTCTTCATTCTAGCACGGAATGTATTCTTTGCGGAAACCCCTGGGAATGCACTTCTTGGCTGTGGCAATGACTAGGCCTACGAAACGCTCAAAATTGTAAACGGTTAGTGGGATAAAGCGTATGTCGTCGTCGAGTTTGGTGGTGTATTTTGGCCAGCCGGCCTTTTTTAAGTTCTATCTGGGCTTAGGTGTAGCCGTACGACGGGTATAGTTACGCCGATGTTAATGATAGATGGGCGGTGTTGGCTTTGCGGGAAGTATGATTGCATTGATCTCGCTCCTGGAATAGGTCTTTCATGGACACATGTGACGAAGCAGAGATCTGGGTTTGAGTCGCGTCTCTATCTGGCAGAGTGGAAACTTCCGCGGTTGTTGGCGTCGAACAGAAGATGCAATCTGTGGTTCTCCGACCATTCAAGGTTGCGTACCTCCACGTGCTATGGTGGCTGTTTAAATCACCGCAATAGACCGGATGGGGATAAAAAAGCAGTACGTGAGCTGGCCACTTTGTAGCGGGGTGTTTATAATCATTTATTATATGTAAGCCTTGAACATTTACTGTAGTGAGGAAGATGTCGTCAGTTTCGTCGCAGGTAAGGGCTTCAGAACCTGTCATATCTGGAATGGTAAATTGCAGCTAGAAGTTTTAAACCGGATATATTACCCCTTCTATTCAAAATTTCGAGTGAGGAAGCATGAGTTTCCTAGATTAGGACTACGTCCACTTTTTCATCTATCAGAAATCGTGACAGAGAGTCGGCTCTATAAAGTCTTTGCTAATGCCCTCTATGATTAGCTGACATATGCGGACCTGGGGTCCTATGAATTTTGTGGCCCACACCATGTCTGTAGAAAGTTTTTTTTATTTGTCTTGTGTTCTTAGTTCGAATGTTTCTTAATGCCGTTTTCGGTTGTATATTTTTGTAATTATTTAGTTTATGTTTTGCTGTTTCCTCCAAGAAATCGGAGCTAAGCAGATATATGTGGTTTAGATTTCTTAATTTTCTTTTTCTTCTTTGTATTAATTAGGCAGGAGATTTCATCTGATAAAGTTAAACAAACATTAAATTTGTCTTCCAATTCGCAGTTGTTCATTTAGCGTTAACCAGGATGCACCACTAGGAGGCGAACTACGACTGCAACCCAATTATATGAAAAATTGCAATTTTTTTCAATAATTCATTTTAAATTTTGGGCCATTTTTCGTTTACGTTGGGCGTACACAGTACTTACGGTTAAAAAACCCTGACAAAACTGTACAGTTTAACAAACTTGATCAAATATCAAAATCGTGTTAATTATTACTCAGTTCCCTGCTTTAGTATCAAAATCACCGTCATACACTACACAAACTCACTGTACAGTGGCATTGAACTTGTGTAGTGTGTGGCCGGGATAAGATAAAAGTATGGTAGCACCACTAAATATCAAAAAATATTATAGAAAAGCTATTAATGTCTGGGTTCACACTATGAACGTTTTTCACATAATTTTGTTATGTTTTGAAATGAAAAACAAAAATTGATTTTTAATATTTTATTTTTGGATACGGTTATTTTTTCTTTTTCTTTATTAAATCCGATTTCTCACAATTCATTCTTTCAGGTGACACTACAATTGGTTCTTCAACACGCTGCAGTATATCCCTAAATGGATCCAGTATACGGCCCCTGCACTGCACTATCTATCGCAGCGAGGAGAACGAAGTAACCTTAGTACCCGAACGAGATGCTCGAATATTAATTGATGGTCATAAAATCGATGATGAAGTTAATCTTACACAAGGTGCCATGATAACGGTAGGAAAATCCTACTATTTACGTTTCAATAATCCAGCAGAAGCCCATCAAATACGCACCGCTATGGGTTCTAATGAAAGGATCTCTATGCCTCAAATAGATTTCGCATCCGAAAGGCAAAGACACTCGTCAAAAAGTTGCAATAGCACAGGTACCTCATCTAGTGGAGAGGTGTCTGTCTATGAAATAAATACATTTTATGAGGCAACTATAAAGCCCTCCTTTAGAAATGAAGACGGACCTGATAGTAATTATGTTAAGACTACAGTGAATGCTTATAATAATTTAGCACCAATCGATATAAATGGTTTACAGTGTCCCAAGGTTTTTACCGCCGATTTGGTCACGGTAAATATGCCAGCCAAAGATGTTTTAGGACAAAAATACACAAAATTTGCTAAAAATTTTGCAGAAAATCATCGTAATGAAAAGAATTTAAATCATGCCTGGCATAATAATCAAAATCAATTAAACACTAGCCGTAGCAACGGCAATATTTATGACAATGTACCGCCGCCTAAGGCCAATAATCAGGAGAGCGGTTCTAGTAGGAATGCAGAATACTTGACAAAACTAAAACATGCAAATGAGGCACACAGACAAGCCGTTAACGCCTATGATCGTTATCCGAAATTGGGTAATATGCAAATATTTCCAATGACCACTGTAAATAACGAGATTAATATACAAACTTCTCCTAAAATACAAACAAACTCCTGCTCATATCAAACCACTAAAGACAATATAGAGAACAATGGTAATCTTACTTTAGACGAAAAGGAACATTTAGATGACATGTTGAAAATTTGTTCCGAGTATACAGACAGACAAAATCAAAACTCCAGCAATTGTGGCAGTGTGTCCTCTTCACCCATCGTGCAAAATCGCATTAAAACCAATGGTTCTTTGCCTCGAGACAAAAAGTCTCCCTTTCAAAATGATTTGTCGTCGGGTTCGCTAACGCAACAATCGTTTGAAGGCAGTTTTAATAATCTCTCAATGGGCCACACTGATGTAAGTGGTAACTCCAATTATTCCAGTGGTTATGAAAATGTGCGCATTGTAGGACAAAACCGAGTTGAACTTAATGGCCAATTAGTGACATCTCCCAAATCGGGCTATGAAAATGTAGTAATTGGTAAATATGTGCCTCAATCTCCACGCACTAAGATACGCACCAATTGTATGTCTCCCAAAAAAGATCAAAGTTTTGCCAGCATATTTTCTCAACAAAAAGCCGAACCACAAACCCTCAGTAAGAGCAAATCGAGTAATCAACAGGAATATAATGACCTTTTAAAGACGTTTGGTGAGAAATTACAACAAGAAATGCAAAATATTGAAGAATGTAGTCGTTATCAACCACCTAAACCCACCACATACACTTCACCTCATCATAGAAGTAATAAAAATATTAATAACTTAAAGTTGAATTTAAAGCCGCCCAGTTCTTTGCAAAATTCTCCTAAACCTTCTAAAAAACCAGCACCAGCACCCAGGACTTTACTTAAATCCACAGGCGGCAGTTTACCTCATCTGGCGGTGGCAAATCAAGTACCTGCTGTGGCGGGTGAAAAGGAGAGTTTAAGAAAGGTTTGTGTTTTAGTTGTTTAAAATATTATGAAGATAAATAAATCATTTTTGTTTTTTTCAGTCTGAACTAGATTCCTTAACAATATCAAAACAGGAATTGGAAAATATTTTGGATATGTTACAGGATAAAATACATCGCTTGGAAGCTCAACGTAATGCTACCAGAGTTATGGAGGAAAATCAACAAGCGAAATTGAAACAATCTGTCGAAATGAAAATGGATCAGATTAAAAAGTAAGAAAAACCCAAATTTTTTAAAAGACTGATTCATGACAAGGGAACAAAACTGAACTTTTTTTGTGTTGATTGGATGTGTAATGCAATTTATTACTAACTTGAGGTCTCTGATTTCAAATCTAATAACCGCTTTTTTCTATCAGCTCGCATTTTTAAGTTACAGTTTCTAATTGTAATTTTAACTTTTTTTTAATTCAAAAAATCACAACTGTGTATCCTTTATTAAACAAATTTCATAATTATTTTTTTTAAGATGTTGTTGTTAGCTTTGAAAAACAAACAAAAATACAAATTTTGTATAATAAAAAATCAAGAAAAATCCAAAACGGGAAATAATTAAAGTCTTAAGGCCCAACCATAATAAGCCGTGCTTAACCTACTATCAAAAACCAATAAAAAGTCTCTCAAATGTATTAAAAAAAAATAAAAACAAAATCAAAAAACATTTGATTCCGTACGGAATCGCACTTTCCTTAAGCAAATGACAGTTTCATAAAACCTAACAAAAAGTTTCATTAAGTTCAATATGGTTTGCCTCATGTGATTTACATGTATTCGCACATTTGCTAAATGGTTGGGCCTTTATTACTTTTACGTAAAGTCACATAACCTATAAACAAAATGAGACATAAATCATTAAAATCAAGGCGAATTAACTACAGGAGGTGTCGAAACGCCTTCTGATTTTGACAGTTCGAGCCTATTTGTTTTGATTTGTTAGTGTTTTGCTAAGCATGGTTGACATTTCGAGCCGTAAACACTAACAATGCAATGCAAAACCCCCTACGCTGTTTCTGTTGTTTTTGGATTGTTGCAGTTGCGACACCACCTGTAGGTGAATTCGCCTTGATTAAAATCTATGAACGCATTTGGCTTTTCTTTACAATTAAGTGAAGGTACCTCATTTTTAAATGAAGGAAAAACGTCAATAAATAGAGCAGTAGCAAACACACACATAATAAAAAGGTTTTTTTTATGGAAATCGCGTTTTTATCAATTCAATTTTCTCAGTAAACTTTGAATAAAATCAAAAGTTGTGCATCGATTACAACGAAATAAGGCTCATTTGATTCGAAATATGTTAAGTTAAATGCTTTTATACCAAAACTGTAAATTCTGACGCATTTTCTTTTTTTTATGAATTTTAAAAAACAATAATTACATTTTTTGTTTAATTGTTCTTTTATTCAAAACTTCAACGATATCTCTGAAACTACTGGACAAATTAAAATCCAATGTAAGAACGGCTAAAAGAAAATATCGCTGACGAATTCTGAATTAATTTTTTAACTGAATATGTTGAAGCGTTTTCAGGTTATTCCAGTATATGTTAAGCAAGTGCTGATAGAATAAACTAATTGCATATTAGGATTCAGCGTCCCAAACTACCTTAAAAACAACATTCAGTTCTTAATCAACTAAAACCTTGTTCCCTTGTGTTATACATGCATGCAACACTTTTATTTAAGAGGAGTGTTAAAGGTTTTCATAAATAACGTTAAGGTGCAGCAAAATGGTTAAAAAAATTAAATCTCTCAAATCGTTTGGGAAACGTTTCAAAAACCAGAACCCCAATCATCGCTTTTATTTTCAGCTAAAAACTAGCTTGTCTGCTAATTATACGAAATTAAACTGCCTCGTCAAATTTGTATTAAGTTTTGTTGTGTCTTTTTCAAATTTGTTTTGACGAAATGTTCTGGAAAGTTCATTCTAATCGTTCTATTTTTGTCAAATAGCTTTAAAATTAATTTCCAATACTTAAAAAATAAAGCACATCACATCTATTGTACCCAAATTTCCCAGACATGATTAGGCAAAGTTCAGAAGTTAGTATCTTCTTGCCAGCTCTAGTTTTCAAACATTTTTAATTCTACATTTCATCAACGTTCTACGACTAACTACGATCGTTATTTGGAATTACTATTACAAGTGATTTGTTGCCCAAATATTTTATTGTAATTGCCATTTTGTATTGATAATTACCAATTACATTTTTTATAATTGAAAATATTTGGATTACACGTTCATTGTATTGAAATAGAATTCGAAGGGCTGGTTCGCACACATCAAGTTTGACTCGTCAAGTCTTGAGTTTTTCGGTGAGAGGGAAAAAGAGAATGAAAAGGGGAACATACTCGACCGTTCTAATCATTTTGTGAGTTTAAGTATAAGGTTAAGAAAAATAAATATAACGACACAAAGTGATTGTGCGTGAACGTACACGCAGATTCAAAAGAGAAACAATGAAAATCAATTGAGCTAAGCTGGACGGGCCTAAATCAGCATTAAAGTTAACAACTTTATTACTTAGTTGGCAAAATTATCAAAATAAGGTATGCCCCATCGTTCAAGGTCCTTCAGTTTGTCCACAATGGTCAAAAATCCCTCAGAAAATCACGGTTTAGTTTCTTTCATACGCTGCACATGTCTTCACTTTTGTTGTATTTCCTATTTTTCCCCCCTATTTAACCATTTTCTTGTAATTAACATATTTTTTATAATTTTCTGTTTTACAGATTAAAGAACATGCTCAAACAAAAACCCAACAATGAATGCCTTAAAGAAGAATTGAAAAATATCAGTGAATCTCTCGATAACGATCGAAAACATTTTGAGGATTTGGAATTTCAATATTTAGAAGAAGAATCTGACTGGCATGCTTATCATGAGGAATTGAAAGCCGAAGAGAAAATGTTAATACAACAAATAGAGGATAAAGAAAAGGATATGACAAATTTACAAAGTCCCGTGAATACAACAAAAGCTTTGAATAACAACAACCACTATGGAGTCAGTGATTTTTCAAACTGCATTGCAAACAAAAACAAGTCTTTTAATTCCTCAGCTTTGCAAGATAGTTTACTTGGCAAGCCCTACGACATAGGAGAAGCTATTGGCATTATGTCTCAGTCTCTCTTTGGTTCTGCGGAAATATTGTGTCCCAAACGAAACGCAGACAGTGATATTATGTCTAAAAGTGTAAATGAAAATATGTTTTTCAATAATAAAATTGAATTTGGCAGCACTTCAACGGCAACTACTAGCACACCGAAACGCGCTCAATTACAAATTGTCGATATTGATGACTCACAGCTATCGCCCTCATTTAAACAGGGTCACATTTCAAAATCATGTGAATCTTTTACTCAAGCTGTAAGATGTAATTTATCTTTGGGTAGTGATGATTTTGAGGTAAATCCTTTAGAAAAACGTATACCCTCACAAGATGATATCGATCGTATTTCAAAAGTAACCACAGATGCTCCCATTTCCTCACAGGGAGCCACCACTAAGATTTTTGATTCAATTAAGGAAATTGAACGTAATAGACAGCTATTGTTGGCTCAGCAAGGTAAAATTATTTTATTTTCTTAATAAAAGTATAAAAGTTAAGCGTAATTTTGAATTTTTTATTTACAGGTCATCATGTCATCGAACACGAACGTCAAAAGATGAATGATCTTAAGAAGAAAATACACAGTGAAGCACGCGCTCAATATATTTCTATGTTTAGTAGAAATAGTACTGAGTAAGTAGATTGATTATTTTGTACTTCAGTTTGTTCTTTAATTAGTGTGTTTAAGCAAAAAATTAATAGGTTTAAGGCAGTTTGGAGATATTGTAATTCTTCTATTAAAACATGATTGACACACGCTTGAGTGGAAATATTATTTATTTAAAATGCTGTTAATTAAATGTAAAACCATTGATCAATTAACATTTTTTTAAATGCCGCAATAATTTTTTTTATTTATCCAAATATTTCGATAAGTATTAGTTTGTTTATGATGATTCAAAGTCTTATTTGTTTATGCTAATGCATTAAGGTTGTAGATTTTGTTTTATTAATAAAAACAAGTTTTAATGAATAATTTTTCTAAAGTATATTTAGAAATTTTTTAAACAAATTTAAATGTCTAATTGAAATTTGCTATTTTTACTGTTTTATATTCATAATGTGCAGTATTAAAAAAATGTATTGAAAACCATAGTATAATAAGTATGTACTTATTTCACCATGTTGAAAACGTTTTTTGTTTGCTGTAACAATTTAGAAAAAAAAATTTAATATTTTTTCTGTTAATGAAATTTTTCCTCACTTTAAATCTGTTTATCCAAAATGTTGTCACACAATTTTCAAAATATTTAATAATTTTTAATTACCAAATCGTTTAAATCATTGGCGGTGACTTTTTTTACTTTGTTTGGTAGTTATTAGATATAATTTTTAAAGAATTGTTCAATTTTTTAAGTCAGAAGAAAATCTAGCCAATTTTATTTAAGCTCAACCAAAGTAGAAGTTGTACAGATTTAATTGCAACAAATGGACGTGTGTTATAAAGCTGATTTCACTGATTTCCAAAGAGTACATCAACATAAGGAGTATCATTGTCATAGAAAACAAGTATGCGTCCTATATTCTGCTGTGCCGAATCTTTAACATTCCTTTCTCAACGTCATGCAGTATCTTAGACCACTCACCCACCAACACACATTATCAAATAGAATTAAAAAAATTAAAATATTTGAAGTAGATTTTTTTGTTTGAAACACATTTGTTATGTGCAAATGCCTTAGAGTTTAAACCTTCTAAATCCATTTTATTCTTTCACCACGTAAGCGCCAACAACTTATTCTTCAGAAAAACACAACAACAAAAATTGGGATTTAAGCACGACTAACAAAATCTTGTAAATTTTGTATTCCCAAAAATTACTTTGATAAGAACAAAATTTTTTACAAAACAGGGTTTTGCGATTCTCCGAAGAGTGTAGAAACATAAAAAAAACTGTAACCAGAGTTGTCTCATACGTGTATTTGGTGCAACGGTAATTTGCAAATTAAATTAAAATTTTAATTTATTATTAATTTAATAATTATTATTTTTTTTTTGTTAAAAAACTTAATGACTCTATCTCTAAGATCATGACCATAAATTATGTTTAAAGCATCGCACCGTGAAAATGTTCGTTTTAGAAAAATTTCAAAAATAACTCATTCGACAAATTTCTTGTTTTTTTTCCATACATTAACCGATTTGTATGGGAGCTACTTGTAGGAACAGGGCCCTGTTTTTCAAAACTACAAGTAACAAATCTACAAGTAAAATATATTTGAAACAGAAACAATGGATAATCATTCAAAAAAGCAAATTTCGATCTACCAAAGGGTTAAAATACAATTTGGTTTAAGGATTGATGTTTGGCTATTGACGTCAGCAGTCGTCGATGGCTGCGAGTGTAAGACGGCAAATCCCTCTGAGGAGATCGAGTGGTAGCGATCGAAACATGTCAGGGTAACCAGCCGCCTGGGTTCGAATCTCAGGTCAGTCAAGTATGAATGATTATCAATAACAATTTAAATTAATTTTCATGTTGTAAAATTCCTTTCTTCATAAAAATAATTTAATGAAAATTAAACATGTCAGGGTAACCAGCCGCCTGGGTTCGAATCTCAGGTCAGTCAAGTATGAATGATTATCAATAACAATTTAAATTAATTTTCATGTTGTAAAATTCCTTTCTTCATAAAAATAATTTAATGAAAATTAAATTTGATGAATTGAAGCCTGATTGAAAATATTGAAAATTTGGATTAAAGACCATAAATAGTTCAACAAAATTACCACAATACTAATTATTGTTGATTTTATTTAATGTATTTTACTTGTAGATTTGTAGCTTGTGGTTTTAAGAAACAGGACCCATATATAGAGCTTTAAATCCTTTATAAGAACTGTTGGTTATCGGTCGGTATTAGAAATTAACCCACGCATTAACCTCTGATGTTTAAATATCGAAATAGAGCTTTGACATAAAAGAAAAGTTGCATTTTATTTAAGCTGTATAAGGTATATAGCTTATAAGTTACTCAACGAAAAGTGTCGTTTTTACCGAAGTGGCTGATTTTTTGGGCCCCACCAAAAATGCTCCAATTGGCCTGAAACGTTTAATACGTTTAATAAATTGACGGGTTAAACTTTATCATTTTCAACTTTTAATATAAAAACCATTCTAGTTATTTTGCATGTAAATTTCATTTTGTATGGCGCTTGCGAGGTTTTCGAAATGGCTTTAATTTTTTTTATACAAAGTTGTCAAGATGAGAAATGCAATTGCAAATGTTATTTTTTTTACCATAAAAGCCAAAAGAGTCAATTTCGAAAAATGACGCTTGCGTGATCAATGAAGAAAGAAATTGGACGATATGATATTTTGATACCGTTCGAAGGTAAATTAAAGGCGCATCGACTAAGATAAACATCAACTTCAGTTTGGGGATATTAGAAAATAAAAAATAAAAATAAAAAAAAGAGAAGTTTTTATTCTGCATTGTAAAATTTGCTAGAAGTTAGTTAGCAGGTTTACACTCTAAAGCGACGATATGTAAGATAAAAATATAGCAACCTAACATTTCTGGGGTCTTCGGAAAACCCATGTAAGCAAACACAAAAACAGATGTACATCGTTAAATTAACTACGCTACTTATAAGGAATTCGTGGTCCTTATAAATATTTTAGGGAATAATATTATATATTTTAAAAACGCAATGACAATCTTATATTTGCACTAAAGGTGCTCTTATTTTTATGGCCAAATTTGAAAGTGTTTCGATTCCAGTTCGCTGGGCGGATTGACAGATATATGTAAGTTCCTTTATTAAAACCGTAAAAATTAAATTTTCATCGTATCCGGTAACGTTAAGAGGAGCTGGAGCTGACTTACGCAACTGTGCGAATACATGTTAAACATATGGGCTAATCCTGCGTTACGGACGTTACATTCGCACGAAAATTTGCTTGTTGAGATTGACACAGCTGGCGTTCACATTGGAATATTTTCATGAAAATTTTTGCAAAATGCAGTTCAGTGGGAGTACTTTAAAACTTGTTTTAAACTTAAAGGTTAACTGTTTTTGAAAAAAAGTTATGCTAGCTTAAAGTTCCGTTACGGACGTTACAAAAAATGGATGTCGACTTTGAGGCTTATGTGCATTTGCACATTTTTTAGCTAATTTTTCATAATAAACAAAAAAAGTCCAAATACAAAAAAATAAGTGGAATATATGACCATATCAATCCAGCTTTGAAAATAGGGCTAAGTAGTTCCGTTAAACAAAAATCTTAATTTTTGTCTGTTGCGGACGTTACGTTACGGACGTTACACTTTTTCCTTTAAACCAAATTGTCTATATAAAAAACATTCATGTATTTAAAAATCTTTTTAAACTTGTAATGTGAGGACGTGTCAACTTTTTTGTACTTTAAATTTGACAGTGTTTTAAATCCCCTGAAGTTGACCATCGATGTATGGTCGAAATATCGGATTAAAAATAAAAAAAAAAAATTAAAAATACAAAAATTTGTGGATTTTTTATTATAAATTTAATATATGACCTTAAGCCAAACAAAAAACAACAACATAGATAATCGACACAGGTCAACAATAAATATTGAACATTAATTTATTAGTTACAAAAAATTATAGAATATTTCATTGCTCTTATAAGCTAATATTCATTTATTTATTTGTTTATTTAACTGTTTAACATTGTATCTTATGCTTAATAGACCCAGCTGTTCGAGCTACTTTTATAGTATTGTCATTGGAAAAGCCCGAAAAATAGTGATATGATTTGAGAGCTGGAAAATTTTTAACATTTATCCATGTTTTTGATATTTCGTCAGATGTAGTTTTGACATAATTTTTACCAACGTAAATTAGGGAAACGCCATTTATATTTTTTTGCTAATTTGTGAAAATATCGAGCGTTTTTTAGCAAAGCAAGAATTTCTTAAAGATTTCTAACGGAAAATCCAGTACGTAAACATTGCATGCATGTGCGTACCACCAAATATTTGAAGGGGGCATGGGGGTTGCAGTTTACAACATGGTTATAAATTACTAATTATTGATTTTCAGGAATTATTTTAGGTTTCAGAAGAATATGAAATTCATCTCAATTTAAGTTGCAGCTTGGGGGATCACATGTTATTTTAACACACTTTTTGTTACTTTGATGTGAAGTTTTTCGGTTTCTCGGCAACCTAGAGCAATTTTAAGCCCAGATTCAGATTCAGCAGGTGAAAATCCATTATAAACACTTACTTCCACCTCATAATATTAAAATAAATTTTTTGGGTATTTCCATGCCGTTACGGACGTTACACACTTTGTCATTTATATTTAAAAAAAAAAGTGTAATAAAGGTATTTCTTTTTTTTCATTAGATTAAAGTGCATAAAAAACACTGTTTATAAAGCTAGTTTGGAAAACAAAATTATTAAAATTCATTCTGTTAAATTTAAAAAACCCTATTTTCCGTTACGGACGTTACACACAGTGTACCCATTTTTAGTTCAAATTGTTAATATATATTAGATAACTAACATATATGATTTTTATCTTAAATAAAAGAAAATTAAACAAATTAAAGTTTTGCTAAACGCTAAATACTGAAACGTATATTTTGCCAACTTTTTTGACCATGGAAAATACACTTTTTTACAAGAATAAATTTAAGCAAGAGGTACGTTTAGGTTAACTTCTGCCAATAACAAACCACCCACCGTAAAACCTTATTGCTTATATATTTTGAAGCTTGAATATGTATCCTATTATTCCATTAACAAACATTTGGATATTGTTCAACTTTAAATTTCTGCCTTTGGTTTACAAATTTTAGGATTAGCCCATATGTGACAAACAATATTGAACCTAATGCTATGTTCACATTTGGCTTCTTAAACGCGTTTAAGCAGCTCGAACATGATTAAGCGTTAAACACTTCAAAATCGAGATGATTACCCATACATTGAAGTGATTTGTTAATCACTTCAATTTGACTTGATTACAACTAAATCACTTCATAAACCACATAGAATCCTCTGAACATACCTCAAACCAAGGCGAATTTAAATTTGTCTTGCCTCAAACTGAAAAACGGCGACAATGAACGTACCTCTTTGACAGAAAAAATTTTTCTTTATTAAATAAAAAAAAAGTTAAAATATAATAAAAATTTAATGGATTTGGAAAAGAAAAAAAGAAAGAAGCCTTGGAGTCAGAAGGAGGAAGAGATGCTAGTGGAAGTGTGGGGTGAAAGTAAATAATCTTCTGATAACTTTATTAATGTATTTCTTTCCATTTTTAATGTTTTCAAGAAATAAAAATTTGCTTGTTCTTTTTTGTTTATCGATCAGCTGTCTTTGCTGTCAACTTAATCATCTCAAATGTAATGTGACCGGCTTTGATTAAGGTGCTATCAGACGGTATGTATTTTACATATGTACTGTCACTTTTCTTACCATATGTAATTGCGTATGTATGTCAAAATTCCCATTTTACACACGATTCATAATTTTTGCTATCACACCTGCTTATGTTTTTCCGTATGACATAACCTATAAATGTAAACAAAAGCTGACTTTTTAAAGTGTATTAATTGTTTTAATTATAAAGCTGCTGAAATTATAAAGTTTTTAAAAGTAAAATGGATGTAATAACTGCTAATAAAATAATTGTAGCGTCCAGCATTATTGCAGTAATATCTGAAATAAAAGTAAAAAAAAGACACAAAACCCAGCTGTTTTGTTTATGTTTGCCACAGGAAAATAGAGCGTGTTCTAATCGAAGAAATTACATATGTATTTCCACATGTATTTTACACATGCAAAGTTTCATATGTATCACACGATGTGTACAACTTTTACAGATGGAAAATTTGACAGTACATATGTAAAATACATACCGTCTGATAGCACCTTTAGCTAAATCAACATTTTGCTTAAACGCGTTTAAAAACTCAAGTGTGAACAAAGCGTAAGAAAACGTTTTAATAAGTTTTATGAAACTGGTTTTTGCGTAAGCAAAGTGAGAAACTGATCGCTAATTCCGTTCGGAATCAACTGTTTTTGGTTTTTCTTTTTTAAATTCATTTCAGAGACTTTTTTTTAGTTTTTGACAGTTATTTATTTATATCCACACCACATTAGTAGAGAGGATATTATGCGTTTGTGCTGATGTTTGTAACACCATGAAAATTTGGTTCTATACCGACCTTTAAGTATACCTGGCGACTCAGGATCAGTTCTTGAGTCGACCTAACGATGTCCGTCCTATGCTTTGTACGCAAAGTATAATTGTGTTGTTCTAATCGGTTGATAATTCCACATAGCCCACATACAAGCTTCTTTATGTAATAGAGTCATTGTGATCATTATCCATCTTATTATGTTGATATTTAGAATAAATTTGGTGCAATAGTATTTTATTGGTGTTTTATTGCAATCTTATTCATCTTACAAAATTTTACTAGAATCGGTCCATATTTAACAATATCTCCCTTACAAATACTTCACCCGAAAATAGCTATGCCGATAGCTACTATGTTGTGTCAACATATTGTGTTGGTAGATCCAGAATTGAACATAGGTCTTATATAAACCACCTCCCTAAAACCACTTAAGGACAACAAAAATCTGATAAAGATGAAGATATCTAAATAATATTCGGCACAAAGAACGTTTTAATAAATCTTAACCCCATAGGGAAATTCTACCTTGGTGGATGCCCATGGATCCCAAATAGGGTACACCCTCGAAAATTTCGGTGGTATGGGGTATCATAATGGTCGGGATTGAGCATTATAGTCGGTCTTACTTGTTTTTTAATAGAGCTTAAATGAATTTACGTTTGAACGTTTAATTAAAGTTTTAATCAAATGAAACGAAGAGATTTTTTAGTAATGTTTTAAAAGAAATTACCTCGCAACCCTGATTGTCGCCAATAATTCAAAAAAGTTATGGCTGAAAACCAGGCGCAGCTTTAATTCCTCTTTATTTTCTTAAAAAATTACATGAAATATGTTCTTGCTGCAAAAGGCATTTACATTTCAATTAAAGCTAATGAACAATTTTGACTTGAACAAATTGAAAACACTGAAAAATAGCAAATTTGTATGTAGATGACATCACATAATAAACAAACTGAACAGTAAAAGCAAACTAAGCCGACATTATTTTTGTTTTTTTTTTTTATAAATTCTTAATTTGACTATCAATCTTAAGCTTAAAAGTCTGGCACATAGTAAATGTTTATTTAGTATTTCTTAGGGTTTGCAATTAATCGATGTTTTGTAATAATCGATTAATCGCGCGAATAATTATTCGAGGTAAAAATTTAATCTAATAATTATCGAACAATTTAAATATTACTCGGCTAATCGTATAACTTTAATTTTGTCTAGTTTATAAATTTTAAAATTAGACCAAAAATTATAAAATTTTACTAAAAAAGTAACCACAATTTAGCATGTTTTAAAAAGGAAAACTATTTAAATAAAAAATTCCAGCGTTTAAAATGCGTGTCAAAGTAGAAAAACTGCCATTTCTTCCACTTTTTCATTTGTCATTTGCCATAAAAAAAACTGTTGTTTTAATTTCTGAATCATTAAACGTAAACAGTCGCTGTCAAACCAACTCAAAAAGCGAAAAATTGTACACAAATTTTCCTTTTTTGTTTGACAGCATTAAATAGCATTAAAATTTAAGCAAAACTCTTTTAAATAATCTTTCAAAAAGAGTATACAATTTAAATGTTTATGTTTTAAACGGTTTCATTCTTTTGTTTGATGAAATTTGATTTAGAATTAGATTATTTTAATTATTGTTGACGTTGGAGAGATTGAAATTAAAGCGTTATAAAGCATATTCAATTTCTCTGTTCCTTTTCTTGTCTTTTCTAAAAATTGGTAGGCTTCCATTATACCAATTAAATCTCTTTTTGATTTTTTACAAATTTTAATAATTTTAATAAAATAAAAGACCAGACAAAGGTCTGGAAGGAGGTTTTTTTCATTCCTCTCAAGAAACGCATCTTCATCTTAATCATTATGGTAAAAGTCTCGGCTTGTTTTTTTAAATTAAAACAAATAATGCTGTAAAAAAAACAATTTTCGATTAAACGACATAAATATATCAAAAATAAGCCATTTTAAATTATTCGAACAGTTAATCGCCCAAAATTATTCGATTAACCGAACAACGGTTAATCGTTTGAATACCCTTGTATTTATTATTGTTTTAATGAAGACAACAGCACAGGCAAGAAATACAACAAAAATAATAAATGTAAACAAATAACATGATTGTTGTACATATATGCGTTTGAGATTAAGATAAAATACAAAATAAAAAAAACAAATAAGAAAAACTATAGTCGGTCAAAACCAACTACATATTTGATACTTTACAATAGCTCTTAGCATCGGGAGCGAATGCGTTAGCAATTTTTATATATTATACAATTAATACATTTTCTGTTAAGTTTGGTGCTGTAATTTTCATTATATAATTTTTAAGACACTACATTACAATCTTAAATGTTTCAAATTTGTTATATTACTTTTATATTCTATAATTGTTTATAAAAAATACTCAATAAATTTACTTAACTTACAAACAGACAATAGTGTACCATATTTGGGGCCAATGGGCAATCATCCCTCATATAAGAGTTCTTTGTGCCGAATAATCTCCAGAAATCTGTATAGATTTATAGCACCTATGATCAATGCTGGACTGTACATAGTGGTTTCACATTATTAAATGCATTGTCTCTAAATTTTATATCAACCTTATTAAATCTAACTACCAACATGATAACATCAAGGAAAAGGTCAGGCAAAAATGTAGGAATCAAAGATTAGCAAGGCTCGCATGCACCCACTATACCCCAAGTACATGGACCTAAAGATGGTGGTAGGACCAATATTTTTAAGTGTTACACATATCAGCACTAACGCATAATGCCCTCAACACTGTTGTGGTGTGGGTATAACAATGTACTTGGAAATCAATGACACTTTTGTGCTCTTTTTTTGTGCTCTTTTGTTTTTGTATTCTCCCCAAGTTGGATTTCCAATATGAGAGGGAGACTGATATGAAGTTATAAAATTCTAAGAAAACTTGGCTTTTGTCAATTGCTGATCAATATTTTGTAAAACCTGAACGAGTAAAGTAGTTAATACAAAAAGAATTTAAATTGAAAATAAAAAAACAATGTGTTTAAAAAAAACAATCACGTGCGTTAAATTAGTGTTGTTGTTTGCATAATTGATTTGTTTGTTTTTTTTTAACAAACAGAAAAAATTGATTTAAATACCTAATATTATAAAAATTTTTAATAAATGTACATATGCATTATTTTAATTTCCTTTATCTGGATCGATATCAAAGTTTTTTTCTATTAGAACAATAAATAAAAATACCTTGTTTGTGCATTTATTACTAGGAACACAACTGGGACGAACGACGAATTTCGTCTAGTACGACGAATTATTCGGAAGCAATTCGGCGTAGGAAACACAATAACGACGAAAAAATCAAAATGAAAACAAAATATGTTGTTTAAACAAGAATAGTGGTAACATATAAACAAAAAATACTTCACAAACAAAACATAAAGAACAACTTAACTAAAATACTTTTTTATTGTAAATTTTTTTTTTCAATTTGTATTTTATATGATATTTATTTAAAATTTCTAAAGTAAAAAGTACCTTTTTTTACTAAAACACTTACCATTTTGAAACAATATGGCTACCCAGTACTGATTTGTTCGTCGTTCGCCGGCGTAAGAATTAGAATTAAACTTATTTAAAGTTTGCAACGTCCGGCGAATTTTTGTCGGCGCCCTGATTGTTTTCATATACACAAATATTTTTTATTTTTGGCGACGAATATTCGCGGCCAAAAATTCGTCGTTCGTCCTAGTTGTGTTCCTAGCATATGGCAGCAACAACAATATGGCAAAAAGAGCTTTTTATAAATTGAGATAAGAAGTGTGCTACCGTTATCAGTTAAATACATTATCAACAACAAAAATTATGTGCTCAAATTTATATCGGTAGAATTAGTTGTTTAGCTTTTCCCCTTTTACTTCCCAGTTAAACAAAAATATTAACATTTGTTTGATTTTTGGTGTTGTTTTCTTTCCTTTCTGCACAGTGGGGGTTTTTGGAAAACTGGACTTGGACTAGAATTTTTAATATAGAAGACTCCAAAAAGCATCTCAAATATACAAAAAATGCAAAACGTTGCCTTTTCTTTTTGAATCGACTTAAAAAATCTCCTAGTTTTTTCCAAGTCTTTATTTAAATAAAATATGTAAATATCAAGTCATTTAAAGTATTTGCCATCAATAGCGGTGAATTCTTTCTGTTTTTATTGTTATTAAAGGATTTTGCTTCTCCAGAGTTTTTGATACTTCTACTGAAGACAAGCTAAATAATAGTCAAAAACTGTAAGATAAAAGTCAGATAAATACTCTTCAGATTCTACTTTCAACATTTTTGTTAAAAAAATTTTAAATAATTTGAAATATAGTTAAATCTCGTTTAAATTATACTTCTCTGTTTTAAATTTTTAAAATCTTATTAAAATCTAAGTATGTACCTATTCTTTCAGCATTTTTAGAATGCCTTTTTCCAAAATATTCCCACTGTATATCGTCATACATTGTCAATAGCTAACAATTGTCATCATACGCTCATTTATAAACATTACTCATGCAATAATCTTGATATAGCTACTTGCTGCTAGCACTGCTCTGGCTGCAGATACCCAATTTACGTTGGAAAGTGTCTTTGATTATGCTTCTTCCGATTTCTAGATGAGAACTTTTTTAATATTTTGGCAGTCTAACTAACAACCTGTACACGGCGCTCGGTTAAGTGTCATGTTTAGTTATATTTCGTAATAAATTAAAAATAATATCGGTAATTTAAGGGGGAAAAATAACAAATGGATAAATTCTCATCAATGTTTTGCTGGTAGGCTTTTAGTGAAAATTTAATTGAATTAACATTTTTATATAACAATTAAATTATTTATTAATATCTATTATTATTTTTTGCACTTTTTTCAGTGGCATTAACACTCAAAATGAATCTCAATTATCATCACAACGACAAACGGCACAAAAACAACAACAACAACAGCTGCAGCAACAACTGCAGCAGCAACAGGAACACCCAATAATGGACAAAGAGAATCAACCAAATGTTGAGAAAATCTTATTGGTACCACCGAAAAATTCTCAAAATTCTAACATAAAAAATGATGATGAATCTTTGTATCAGGTAATGAAATAAAATATTAAAAAAAAAACAATTAAAAAAGAGAGAAAATTCAAAACAAATATGAAAAAGTTAAATATTTATAAACAATTCCACATTAACGGTCAATAAAATAGCAAAAATATATTTGGCTAAACAGATTTGCCTCCACATCGAACAACCACCCAATTTTGATAGTTTTGGAAAGAAAAAAAAAAATATTACATAAACAATTTTATATTTCAACGATAAAAGTGCAAAAATAAAAACTTAAATTAAGATGCAAATAGACACAAATTTATAAATTTACAGCATTGGTTACTTAATTAGCACATTAAATTAAAAAAAACAATTATCAAAAGTTTAAAACTTTTGCTAAAACTGCAGTTGTACGGAGAAGTGCGAAACATTATTCGCCTACGGAAATTAAACATTGTGCCTGTTCCCCCAAACAACTTCATTCTTATATGAACAAATGTACCTAGTAAGGCGTGCGTGGTTTTTAACTAGTACCGGTTCGCACACGTCAGGTTTGCCTCGTCGAGTCTTGAGTTTTTAGGAGAGTAGAGAAAAGAAATGACCAGTAGTGCGGTTCCTTATTGAATTTTAACATAATTTAAATTGTAAAAAATATTTAACAGCAAAGTTAACGTAAATTTTATTCAGTTACTTTTTTAACAATAACGTTAACTGCTATGTTCTATCTTAACGTCAGGTATTTAAGTTATCTTAACGGCAAAATATGTTTCATTATTTATTTTTAAATTCGTAGTTATTTTTCTCAAAAAAAAAAAAAAAAAAAAACAAACAAAAATTTTGACTAACATTTTTAAAAATCACGTTATTTACATACATTTTGACAAAATAATATTAAAAAATTAGTTTTTTGGGAATCTATAAATATCATTGAAAATATTACATTTTAGATGCAGCTTATGGAAATCAGTTTTCTTTTCTACACAAAAAATATGTGGTAGACTTTCCAATCATGCCGCTGCTAGCAAATTTTTGCGAATTTCCCCTAATTTAGCAATTTTTACCGAATTTTTGCCATTCCTTATACATAGATTAAGTGACTTCAATTCAATTTTATTGTTATAATATTAAACAATTTCACGAATTTCGCTATTTTTGCCAAAAAAAAAAAAAATTTATATATTCCGACAATTTGTTTTTTTAAGCGATTTCCAATAAATTTTACGTTTTTTGCAAGTTTGCAATTTTTATCGATTTTAGCCATGTTTGCGATATAAGCGATTTTTTCCTGTAGTTCTTAAGAGCTTTAACGATTTTTAATAAAAAGCCGCTGTTGGCACATTTTTACCGAATTTTTGCAATTCCTTATAGTTTTAACGACTTTTATGGCTAGTTTGAAATATTAAAAAGTTTCGCTATTTGTGCAAATTTTTTGAATTTTTGAAATTTTTGCTAGACTAGCAAAACCTAAATGGGGGTTTGTTAGTTTTGAAAGTACTTTAAGTCGTCCCACACGATAAATAGTCTGCCCTCGTTGACAGTGTTCGTTAAATATACTAATTAATTAACATAGATGCCACTTGATTGAAATTTTTAGCTTTGTTGTTAAAATTGCGTTACTAAATCGCTGTAAACTCTGCCGGTAAAATTAACGTTAACGTTGAAGCTTTATTCACAATCAAAGAAACAATTTCGTTTTTTCTTCTATCTTTTTTCTTCCCAAAGTATTTCATATATTTTCCTTTCATTTTTCGAACAAAAATGTAACTAACATTTTTTTAAAAATGTAACTAAAGTTGAGTCAACTAGAACTTCAGCAACAATTTGTATGAAATTGTTTCTGACGTTTAAAATAATTTTATTTAGTTTTGAATGAAAATTTTAACATAATCAGGTATGTGATTGAAATCGATTTCGTCGTCCAAACTTTTTGAAATCGTCAAAACTTGTGATATGGTAACAGGCGTCGAATTATTGTATAGAATTCATATTTCATTTTGTTTCATTAAAAATAAAGTGTTTTTACCATGTGACGAATTTCGATAATGCCAGTTAAAATTCGATTTTAAATCGTCTTATTTTATATTACCGAAAAGCGATGATGTGTACCAAAACGCATAGTAGTTTAGTACATGGAAACTGATCTGATGTTTTAATAATAACGGGTCCGCCATCTAACGTTTTTTTTCAACTAGTGCTTATTTCGTGAATGGTAACACTTAGCTCATGTCATGTCTGATTTGACAGATAATTAGTTTTATCCTTCCGCTGAACGAATAGGGAACAACGCTGGGAAATATGCGTTTTCGCTTCGCTAAGTGGGCCTGCGACTTACAAAAGAAGCCGATTTTTCCAAAAAAATCATATTTTCAGATGAAGCTCATTTTGATCTTGGAGGGTATGTAAACAAGCAAAATTGTCGCATTTGTGGCACAGAAAACCCGCACGCATACTTTGAAAAGCCGATGCACCCAAAACGAGTCACTGTTTGGTGCGGATTTTGGTCCAGAGGCATAATTGGGCCATTTTTCTTCGAAAATGAGCAAGGAGTGGCCGTTACAGTCAATGGCGATCGTTATCGGGCCATGTTGAACGAATTGTTCACAAAAATTGAAGAGGAGGATATTGGCAACATTTGGTTTCAACAGGACGGCGCTACGTGCCACACAGCCGAAGCTACACTCGATGTTTTGCGCCCTGTTTTTGAAGATCGCATTATCAGCCGCAGAGCTGATGTCGTTTGACCACCTCTTAGCTGCGATTTGACACCGTTGGAGTATTATTTGTGGGGCGCCGTCAAAGATACCAGAGACAATTGACGCTTTAAAGGACAATATTCGTGAAGCGATTGGTGAAATACAGCTGCACACAATCGATAATGTGCTTAAAAATTGGACCGATCGTGTAGGCTACTGCATGGCCAGCCGAGGCAGCCATTTGAATGAAATTATTTTCCATTATTAACCGGAAGGATTGTACTTTCAAATAAAAAAAGAAATTTGAGAAAATATTCAGTACTTTTTTTTATAGCATTTTCAAAAAAAAAAGTTATTTGGCGGACATATCTATCTATCTATCTTCTATCTATACAGTGAAAACTCTCTATAGTGGACAGCTGCGGTCGCCTAAAATTTGTCCATTATTGAGAGGTGTCCACCTAAGGGGAGGTCTAATAAAAAGTGCATAATATTTTTCTTTTAGTTTATTTAATAACAAAAACAAAAGAGATCATTCTAATTTCATTAACAGGTACATACAAAATATTCACTAGTGAATAATGTTTTGTAATTTATAATTTTAAATCGATTTAAAAAAGTTGTTTATAGTTTTCTGTTTTAAATTGGCTTCTTTTTCGGCAATAGCACGATATTGCAAACAGCTTTCCAATTGTTTTTAATAGTTACATGCCTTAAAATCCTGCCAATAAGAATTGTTTAACATTATGAAGATATTTCAGAGCTTCCATAGCATTTGTGATCTACCCTTTTTCTATTTCAATAACTTTTAACACGTTCGCTGTGAAGCCATTTTTGACACAAAACCAATTAGTCAATTTGACAACAAAATATGCATACATATTTAGTTGCTTCAGAGTTACCAAATGAATAATATTTGAAAACAAACCGAAAATATGCAAAAGCGATGCCAGATAAAAAAAAATTATACAAAAACATTTAAAAAATTTTCAGGGATTTTATGAAGATGTCCACATAATGGAGGGTTTTCAACCTAAATATATACAAAATGCTTGTCCATGTCCATATAAGGGAGTGTCCACCTATGGGAGGTTCATTCACATGAAAATTATTTTTTAGTGCTACGTTTCAGAGTTTTTGTCCACTAAAAGGGGGTGGCCGCTAAAGAGAGTGTCCACTATACAGAGATTTTTTACTGTATATATAAAATAGGATGTGTGTATGTATGTAACGTATGGACTCCAAAACCGCTGGGCCGATTTTGATGAAATTTTCAGGGAATCTTCAGAATATTCAGGCGGCCATGGTCCAACTTAGATTTATACGAAAATAAAATTTTGCCCCGCCCACTTTTCGCCCACTTTTTTCGAATTACAAAAAACCTGAAATGTTCGTATTAATCCATTTTAAGTTTTCATCGAAAGAAAAATATACCACGCCTAATTTTACGCCCACTTTTTCTATTAAGCGCATAAATTGAGAACGGCTTGACCGATTTGGACGATTTTTTCTTTAAAATGATCGCCATGGTCCAACTTAGGTTTTCACGGAAAGAAAATTTTGCCCCGCCCACTTTTTCGATTTACCTAAAATCAAACAACTGCTCCATCAATTTGACTAATTTTATTTTTAACTGTTCGTATTAATCCATTTTACGTTTCATCGAAAGAAAAAATTACCAAGCCTACTTTTATGCCCACTTTTTCTATTAAGCGCATAATTTGAGAACGGCTTGACCGTATTGGACGATTTTTTCTTTAAAACGATCGCCATGGTCCAACTTAGGTTTTTACGGAAAGAAAATTTTGCCCCGTAGTAAATATAGACATTAATATTTATGTGCATATTAATGCCTTTAATGTTTTAATTATATTTGCTTCAAAGTATTCAAGTCGGTTTTTAAAAAAAACTAGCATAAATTATAAAATGCACCGATTCTCATTTAATTTTGCACAAATTCGTTTTAAGTGACTGGAAATAATTTTTTTTTTTGTGGAGATCAGTTCATAACTTACTTAGCCCAGTCTCGGAAAACACTTTAGTATGCGTAAAACCGTAACGAATCATAATATTGTAACAAAATTTGGTCTGTTTAAGAAACAGGAATCACTGTGCCAAGTACATAAAACAGCGAATCTGTAATTTTTTCTATTTATTATTAAAACTATTTCCTTTTATTATGCATATATGTGAATGCAATTGCGTTTTAACCATTAAAAAAAAGTATTGGGTAATTTTTGCCTTCAAGTGCATAGAAGGGTTAGTTTAGAATTTTTATGTTGAAATATTAATTACCAATTACAGAAATAGTTTAGTCAACTTTCATTAAATTTTAATATACCCCACGACATGTTGTTCATGAAATATTTAATTTTATTTTAAATAATTTTATTTAGTTTTGAATGAATAACAAAATGTTCCAACAATAATAATTATAAATATTGTTATAGGCAAAATTTGCAAACGGTTCCGAAAAAAAAATTGTTGCTCTATGGAATGATATATTTTTAAGACGAATTTTTTTTTATATTTTGTTCAGGTATTTTTGAAAATTCTATTTAAAATATGTATTCTGGAAAAATGTTAAGTCCTTCAAAAATTACAATAGATGAGAAAATGAATAATCAAGCAAGCAGTTTGACTAAGTTTTGTCTCTTGGTTAAAGGATATATAGTGGCGTTTTTGCTAAAAAAAAAAAATTTAAACTTGTCACAGAGTGTTATTTTTAAAATTGCATTTTTATATGTGAGTTTATAGTAAATTCACATATATATTTTGGTTTTTTTTTAGAAAAAAATCATTTACGTTTGTGCTGTTGTGTGTAATACATAGAAACCAAGACCTATTTATCTTTTAAAGCTGTCCATCCGTTGTTGTTGTTTGTCCATTTTTTAAATAGCGCTTAAAGTAGAAGTTGCAATTGTGTAGATAATTTAAAAAAATATGAATAATACGTTTTAAATACGTAATATATTACGGAAAGAGGTTTGTATGGGGGCTACGTGAAATTAAAGACCGATTCCAACCATCTATATAGTCTATAGACTCCGGATGCACAAACTATCTAATGAAGTTGGGTTTTAGATTAAATGTACGCAAAAATATTTTATTGCAAATTATATTCATTTTGGGATCGGTTAACATTTGACCATAGATCCCATCCAAAAAAAGTTTTAATTTCATTTTTTCCATAAAATTTAGTGACCGTCCCTAAATCCCTGTAAGACAAAAAATCTCATAACATTTTTTGTTTTGACTTCTCCTCGGTTCCAAATAGGGTACTATCATGAAAATTCGACTGTTAACCGATTATAATTTTTAACTTTTTTTTAAATGAAAATATTACACAAGGGAACAAATTAGAACTTTTTTGACTTTTTTACTAATTTGCTGATTTCAAATCTAATCTCCATTTTTCCCTATCGGCTTTATTTTTCGAGATATACTTTTATGTCTGCAATTAAGGCGCTTTCACTTTAGATATTGGAATAACTTTAACATATTCAGTTAAAGAAAATTCGAAACTCAGCAACAATATAATCTGTAAGCCGTGCTTACATTGCTTTTAAATTTGCCCAGTAGTAAATATCAGTAAAATTTTAACTTTTATTTTTGACTCAAAAATATCAGTTAAAAAATAACCGTTATTATTTGATTTGCTTGAAAAGTAAAAAAAATAAAGTATTTTAAGGATTTTATTCCTTCGCTAATAACCATCACATTGCTATACACAAATAACGTATAAACAAATTCTCTCTGTCTGACTTTTTGAACTGTTATTTTCGATCCCTGTTCTATACGTATAGAAAACGGAGTTCCAAACAAGCCGTAATTTATAAAAAGCTGTCTACAACTTTTGATTTTTTAAATTAAAGAATTTCTTAAAACGCAATAATTGTTTGGAAACCCCTAAGGGTTTGATATGAAGGGAAAGGATGTTTGAGAAAATGTTTTGAACTTAAAACTGATTTTATACTCCTAGGGGCGACTCCTAGGCCGTTATGGGGCTTTTTCTGAAATATATTTCTATCCTGTATTGACAATTTTGTATGTAGCGGGTATGTATGTTAGAAACAAATGATGGGAATTAAAAATGAAGTGGGGTTAGTTTGACCCGTTTAGGTGTATCCTAGGCGCTGCTGGAGTCAAACTTGAGAATTTCAATAAACCGTCATATTTGTTTGGAAGCCCCCTTATGGATGGTGATTATGCAAGTATGTGTTGAGAAATTTTTAAGGACAAAAAACTTATGAAGGTCGATCATGCGTTTTATCCCTCTAGGGGCGACTCCTAGGCAGTTTACCACTGGACTTCCGTGTGCCCCGCTTGACAGAAAAAAGTGTAACATTCGAGCACAGTGTTATTAAGAGTATTATAAATTTTAAACGGTACTAATGATTGACAGATAGATTGATGATGTGTCAAATCATGTCATTTTTGGCACTTAAACTTTTGTAAACTTAATCATTTCTTTTTAAAAAAATTTATTATTTTTATCTTTTTCACCAACATTAAAATGGATAATTAATTATTGTTTTTAATATTTAAAAGTCACGAGCGCTTTTTTCTGATTTATTTAAAAGTCTTCTATCGGCAAATGATTCAATTAATTTAAAAAATCATCCAATACGATATTTGTTAATATTTTCAACTTTTTAAAAACAAGTTCTTCGAAATAATTGTTTTAAAAATATAATTTTGTTTTTTTATTCGGCAAAATCTGCTGCCCAAATACCGTTTGCTGGCTGTCATTACACTATCTATTTTTGAGAACAATTTTTGGGTGTGTTTCATTTATCTTAATGCCGAGTTTTCTTTGTTTCACTCACTTCACGTAGGGGTAATTCACCTACGAAATTTCACTGGTTATTTTACAAAAAAAAATCTTTTTATTTTTTTATGTTATAAATAAATATAATTTTAAGTTTAACATTAATTCGTGGGAAATCTATCATTTAATTTGAAATCAATTTTTAATTACAATAATGACCGATGTACTCGTCTTATTAATGAAAACATCTCGCCATCATTGTTTACATTTCATATCAATGGCCAACATGTCTCACATATATCATGTCTTATTATCACTGTTTAAACCATAAAGTGTTTATGGCTATTTACGTTTCATTCTTTTTTACGCACACAAAATTATACGTTCAAAATATTTACGTTAAAAATTTCTCCTTAAAACAAACGAAAAGCAAAAAAAAATATGAATGTGAATCAGCCGAAAATTCTTCAGCTCTGCTCATTTAACCAAAGCAACTAGAGCCAGCCAGCAGACATCCGCAAGCAGTTAGTAAAGAAAAACAAATAGTTGTGGGAAAAACTATAGCAACCGGGTATCAAATCTATGCGTCCGAGGAGAATTGGCCCTAATTGCAGAATCAACCTTATCTTTTAATCTTTAAAACAGGCAAAATGTGCTTTTTGAAAAAAATGTATGTGTTTTTAAAAACCTTTATAAAATAAAACATTTTTTAACAGGAACTTATTTAGAAAAGGTACCTTCAGGTAACAACATTTTAGTAATCTCGGAACTATAATACTAATGGCTAATAAATTAGTGAACGTTTAACCGTTGGTTTAGTTGAACTTAACTTAAATTTATATGTAGTTTAAACTCAACATCTATAAATCAGTGTCCCATGTATTTTATGTATATAGTAAAAAATAACATGTAGCAGCACTATATAAATACAGTCAAATCCCGATAATTCGTAATCGCAAGGGACCGGCCGTTTATTACGAATTATAGGGGTTTTCGATTTAGCGGGGGTTCGATTTAACGGAGTTAAAAACAAATAAATACGAATTAACGGGGTTTTTCAATTTATTTACTAAAACGATGCGTGTGCTTTGACATTTTTCTTTGTTATTCATGTAACAAACTGATCTTAATGCTGGGTACACACTATGCAACACATTTACGCAATCTAGTGAAATAAATTCATTTTCATTCATTCCAGATTGCATCAACATCAAAACGCTTTGATATTTTGAGGTTGCATTGAAACAGATTGCATGTAGGTTGCACTGTGTGTACCCAGCATAAGAAAATAAAAACACACACAGAGGCCTTCTAGAAGGCATCCGTACTCCTTCTTTTTCCCGCTGGGTTGTGTTACTACTACTGGTTTACTACTATTTTAACAAAATATTTGTGTATATTTTTTATTTATTTTATTCATATACACAGATTTCAATTACAAAAATATTTAACAAAAACTATTGTGTCGACTTGAAGAAAATTTAATAAATTTTGATTAATTTGAGGAAAAATTGAGTTGATTTAACAATCATTTAGTTGAGGGTTTACTACATGTTTAAGTTAATATTACTGATGATATTTGGTTCAGTGTGAACCCCTTCTCTTGAATGTACAAGGCCTGCTCGCTCCATTACATACTCATATCTTTTTTACACACGTTGTCATGGAGTAGGCCATCCGCTCTCGCTTCTTTAGCAGGTCCATAAAAATAGCAACGGGATCAAAAAAATAATTATTTTGCTTTTGCAAAAAAACAATTCAAAAAATGTTACTCCTTCTCTACTCCCTTTTTAAAACGTACTCAAAACAATCCTAAATGGGATTACTTTCGAAAATCAATCCCGTAATTTCTTGAAATAAGTATTAAATTCGTAAATCAAGTAAAAAAAGAAAGATTAAACTTTTCTTTGTGTTTAACCCTCCGGCTTCCGCATGTTGATTTTCTATACACATTGAAAAAAGGTCCGGCCAGACTCATGTGTATCACGCAGGGTTTAAAATTCAATTTGAACTCTTGCTTCTCAGTTAGTTTCAGAATAAAATCAACTTTATAATACTTTAATCAATCGCAAAATGTGCTTAGTTTAACTTAAACCAATCTCATTTTCTGATTACATTAAGTATGATTTCGGATACAAACAATTTTATAATTCTTGAATCAAGCATCAATCTTAGTTTTACTTAAATCAATCTCAATTTGGGATTTTTTCAAGTACGAAATCGGGATGGAATATGGATAATTTAAGTATTTTGCGATTGAAAGTCCGTACATCAATCAATCTTTCTGTACTTGATTCGTTCTCCCCGTACTGTTATTACCGCTTTGGATTGACTTGAGTACGGAAGGATTGATTTTTCTTTTGAGCGTAGTAAATTAGCACAAACTTGATCTCAAACACGTAATTTTCTAAGCAAACCATATAACAATGTAATCGCCATAGTAACAGTCAGTGGTCCTTGAAAACCGATGTCATTATGCACACTGACAGACGAACATCATTACCTCAAACGGCCCAGAATAAATATACTTTATAGGGAAATATGATCAATATTTTAATATTACTAAAGGAATGACAAACTAATATACATATCGATACTTTAATTTAAAAAAGGCGTATCCAACATATAACATTTTTTTAAGATTGAGAGATAAAACTTGATTAAAGAAGAATACATATATAAAAAAGATTATGCATAGTTTTAAAATTATAAGAAATGTAGGAGAAGTACTCACTCCAATTCAAAAGGATCGGTTCATAATTTGCCAAATGTTCCATATAAAGCCCACTGTCAGAAACGTTAAAAATATAGATATTGCGGTAAAAGTTGGTCCAATTTAACTTAATATGACAAGAGGTAACACCATGTACCTTTGTGATAACCGATCGACAATTAATCATATGTCCTATATTAAGCGGCATACCAAAAAGCAATTTAAGAAGCATTAAATTCCCAAAAAATTTATTGAATTTTGATCTATTGTAGATTTTATTTTATACATATTTGAAATCACTACCGTATTTTGTGATTAATTGCCTCCGGAGAATTTTATAAGCCTAAAGATATAATGATATTTAATTAAGATTACGCAAGGAATTTTAATACTGTGAAAAGCCCACTCCTGAAATATATTAACTCTCGGTGGAGGGTATTTAAGATTCGGCACATCCGAATATAGCACTCTTTCTTGTTTTAAAATTTATTTTTTTTTGTAAAAGTGCCCTTTATAAAATGGCTATTTTTAAAAACGTACATTTTAAATGGTACTTAAATAAAGTACTTTTGAAATAAAACATTTATGTACTTCTTTATTTGATTTTAGGTTTACCAGTACTTCCTACATATTTTTGATTATGAACAATGTATACATCCGTTTATTCACCACCAATAAATAAGTTCACACTAAAAACATTTTTAAGTTTCTGAAAATAATCAGAATTTTCTTAGAATTCAACTACTACCTCAGTCGATATGGCGTCCACATGTTTAGCTGTGTATGTAGGCATTTTAAATTTCGTTTCTGCTCTTTTATTACACTTTACTGTTTCATATCTTCGATGTTGTATTTAAATCTTATAAAACTGGACAAATACGTAGAATTTTTCGCAAATCTATTTGTTCAGTGTCAAAAGAGCATGTGCCATAGACGCATACCAAAAATAAATATATAAAATTTCAACACTTTTTTAACAAAAAAAAAAAAAAATTAAATTAAAAGTAAAAATTTAAGATAAAATTAAAATAATTCGTAAATTAACAAATATTCGTTTATTTTTAAAACGTAGATCTTAAAACCAAATAAATTTTCATTCAGAATTTTTACAAAACGAAAAGACCTCCACAGCAGGGAGCAAACCAGATTTCACAGTTCATGTGGATTTTATGTGTTTGCATTTAATTTATTTTAACTAAAACAAATCAAAGTGCTTTCAAAGTGGCCAAACAAAAAAAAAATTTATTAATTGTGTTACCAAAAAAATTGTTGCAAAAAATAGAATATCAGAACTTTTTAAATCAACAAAAAAGTAATAAAATTTAAGAAAAACTAAAAGTATAAAAAATTTGACAAAAAAAAAATGTCTGTCTGGATGACTTATGTGCAACGACGAAGACCGGGTCAACATCGTTATTGCCATCAGGGAATATATCATCTAGTAAGTTGATGTTTTACGATTGTAGGCCAATTTTAAGAGTTTTTTTTTTTGCGAAAATGCATACACCATTTTTAAAAGTGTGAAACGAAAATTTTGTTAACAAATTTAATACAATAAGTTTTACTATTTGGTTCTTTACTTTTTTAAACGAATTTTTCAAAATGTCCCTTAACAAAGACAATTTTTAAATAAGAACCTGTTTAAAAAGTTCACTTTTCAAAGAGTACCTTATTTTAAAAGGCATTCATTTCTTAGAATGCAATTAAAATAAAGTTCATCATACATTTTTCAAAAAAGCATAATTTTAAAAAATATTAACGATTTTCAAAATCCACCTTTCAAAGAATGTACATTTTTTTTAAGAAAAAGGTATTGCTTTTCATAAGTGTAACTCTTAAAACAATTTATATATGCTAGTGCTTGCCTAATTGTAGAAATTCGACCATACATTTTTATGTAAATGTGAAGAAACAAAGTACATCTAAATATATATGTATTTTTTCGGTCTTTGGCGTGGGAGCAACCGCCGGTTCATATGTTATCTTCCATGTGAGTTAAGTTTATTTTGTTAGTTTTATGTAAAAAGTATCAGAAAATATCAATTGAAGAACAAAAAAGTATCAAAAAAATTCCTTTTTTAGATAATAATCCACTAAGGACATTGTATGTTGAATTTTATGTTTCTTTGTCTATTATAAACGAAAATTAAACAAAGTACCAGACGTAGAACGAACAATTACCAAAAAGCTCCCACTTATTATTCTTATTCACTCAGGACCATGCATGTTTATCTTTAAGGTCGAATATTAACAAAAATTCAAAAAGTACCAGATGAAAAACAAAATGTACGAACTTGTTCATCTTATAGGTTCTTATTTTCTCAGTAACTTGCACCCTTAATATTATATTTCTAAGTTCAATATTATAGAAAATTTCAAAAAAATATTATTTCCCGTATTGCCCCTTTTGATTCTTTTTTCTCCCCATAGAGGTTCGGTTGACAAACAAAGGAAGAAAGCGTTTTGAACTGGTTTACCTGTGCCGATTTATATATAGATGTAGATTTATTTATGCAAAATCTTCCAAAATAATGTTTTTTAACAAAAAATCACCCTTTAATTAAGATCGTTTAGTACTTTAAAATTAATCTTTTTGATAAAATTGCCTTTTCCAAAGAGGTGCCTTTTTAGGCTTTCATGCACCTAACGTCTTTGTTGCAGCTTTATTTTTTCAAAAGTATAAAATAAAAAACATATAATTTACTTATGTTTAAGTTGATAGTAAGCTAAAGTAAGGGAAAATTGTTTTGTAATATTTTGGTAAACATATGATCTGCCAAATTTTGCTATTGAAATTCAGTCTGATCGGTCCCAAATGGCAAGAGCCTCAGTTTCCTTATAAGATACAAGCATCTTGGTTATCAATACAAAACATTCGACGAAATGTGGCGGGACTCGAGAAGTAGGCGTGGCAATTCCCAAGCAACGACATAATATATTTCTGTATATGGGCATTTCGATTTTGACGTGACGCGATATTTGTTCGACAAAATGTAAAAAAATTAAATGAAGAAGTAAATTTATAAAAAGGGTTTTTTTATTTGCAAAGTAATACAGTAGCACTATATTCAGAAAGAAAATCGGCGCTAAGGATTTGCAGATATAAGCAAAAATATGCGCTGTGACGTTAAAAAAACGGAAGTGGATTTTGACTTGCATTACAAAACTGAAAAGGACTGCGAATTGAGCAAGACGTTTTGTATAAAATCTTTTTAAGTAAACTTTAAACTTATATAGATTTATTTTTCAAACAATCAAATTTAAAAATCTTTGCTCGTTTTAGGTTACTTATGGGCATTTTCAGCGAAAAGTCTTCTTTTTTTTAATGTAACGTTAGAATACAAATAAGGTTGTATTTTAAGACTACGTTGTTCAACCGTTATCCCTTTTGTTACTAAATGTAGAGCTAGTTGCGCTTTACACCAAAATGTAAAAAAGTAAACTATACATATAAAATGTTCAAGGTTGGCGAAGTGGGCGTGGCATCTTCCACATACAGACATTATAGATTTTTGTAAATCTGGAGAACGGCAAGGGCCAAAGATTCCAAATTCGCCAAAATGTGGGCGAGATTGGAGAAGGGTATATAAGATTCGGCATAGCCGTTTTTAACACAGTATGTTTTTAATAATATACCTTTTTCCAAAAAGTTTTAATTAAACTTAAAAGTGTTTTTTTTTCTTAAAATCAAGTTCTATTCCGTAGAAAATCGGTGTTTAAAAAAGTACTATTTTCGAAAATTTTGTTAGAAAAAGTACCCAAAAATATTATATGTGGAAAAATAGCATATTTAAAGAAATATTTTAAAATCCTTTTTTAGAAAGTTTTCATTGAACATTTTTTTATTGGAAATGGTGTTTGAAAACAAAAATAAAAATTCCAAATATTTCTCAAAAAAAATCTACTTTATTTAAACAAACTAATTTGTATTAAAGTGATTTTGTATTCCATGGGCTGTCTGATGTGTCACATGCTTTTTTGTATTAGAGCCAACTAAAACAAACAGACACACAGACTTTATTGGCTGTTAATTTTAGCCATTTGCTTTGGCCCCTAAATTAAAAATAAAATAAACATTCAAACCGACACAATTACAAACAAATAGCGCTAATTTTCTTTTTTCTATTTCACCCCCTTTTCAGCAACGTCATTCACAACCTGAATTTGAAACGAATCAACGTCATTATGACGATCAACAAAAACGTCACAGTGCCAATTCTCGCCCTTTATCTGAGGCAAATTCAGATATTGGTTCTGAACCATTAACCCATCAAAATACATCTAAATCAAATATGGAATTGAGTACTAACACTGCCTATGCCATAGAGAAGCGTCTGAGTACAAATTCAAATGATGGTGGTAACTCGCTGGTGGGCAGTCAAAAATTACGCAACAAAGATGGCTCCGATGCCAATGAACGTAAAAGGGTGTTACCCAAACACCAGAGGCCTTTGACACGCTATTTGCCGATATTTTCACCGGATTTGGATTTAAGGCAGCACATAGAATCAGCTGGTCATCAGATAGCATTGTGTCCTCATGTTTTTGTAGATTCCAATTCATGTAGAGGGTAAGCAATGTTTTAATTTTTACTGCCGATCGTTCTTAATGAAATAATTATTTTTTTTTTCAGTTATTTACATAAACTCGGAGCCACTTTTCATGGCTGGTCTAAAAGATGGTTTGTTTTAGATAGGCAACGTAATGCTTTTATTTATTATTCCGATAAATTGGAACGTAAACCAAGAGGAGGCGCCTACTTTTCTGTAAGTAAATTTACAAAAGTTAAATGATACCTTTTTAAATATTTGGTACTCCTTTTCAAATACATATCGCACATAGAGGAACCCTAAAGAGAGTAAACTCAAAATTTATAAATTTTCAGTAGAAACAAAAAATGGTTTTCTTTTTATATGTAGTCTTATACTACAAAGGGGAAAACAATTAAATTTTTTTTTTGCAAAATACTAGAAAAATGTATCTTATATTTTTACAGTGCGTAGATATGACTGACCACTGTTCATCGATTTCTTGCGAAAACTGAAAAAATTTTGAGTTAACTCTCTTTAGAGAAACAAGTGCGATTTATTTTCGAAAAATTGTCCTTTTTCAAAAAAGAAATCGATTTTTTTTTTAATAATAATTTAAAATTTTTTTTTTCTTAAATTACGTTTTTTTCCCAAGGTGTACCAAGACCCCTTTCAGACTCGGCAAGTTACTTACCGGGTACAACAAAGTCTGTACTAAATTTGTTTCCTTACTCCGACCTTACCGCTGACGTCTACAAACCAAGAGTAGCGCAGTAACTTGCCGAGTGTGAAAGGGGTCCAACTTTCTTAACAAAAAGGTATATTTGCAATTTTTTAAAAAGGTTACTTAAAAGAAAGTACCTTATTCAGAAAAAGTACTTTTTAAGGAAAATATACATTATTAAGAAAAACTAAATTAAATTACTCTTTGAAGTACAATGTACCGGTGTTAAAAAAACGTACCTTTAATCTTACAAGTACTTAAGCATAAAGTATCTGATGTCTTTAAAAATAATGGTATTTTCTAAGTAAAGGTGGCTAAAAAAGGTTGTTTTTTCAACAAGTACCTTTTTTAAAACAAAAAGCTTTATTTTCTAAAGTTTACTTTTGAACCTTAATTTTTTAAAAAGTACGAAACTATAGTTTAAAAAGTACTTGTTTTAGACAAATTTCATTAAGAATGTTCCTTTTTTATACCCTTCACGACTAGTGGTAAATAAAGGTATGCTTAGTATGCAATTCTGTGTGAAACTTAAAACCCCATTGAGTACAATATATACAGGCTCCTTGAGTTATTCAAAGTCGACTTAGCCATGTCCGCCTGATGATAACACCCTCAATTTCGAAAGACAATATTGGTGTCAAATTCTTTCTAGTTCTCAAGCAGGGTTACCGTTACCAATTTTTAAAAATGGTCTTAAAAGGTAGTTTTATAACAATAAAGTCGCACCAAAAGGCGCAAACCTATTTTAATAACTTTTATTTATAAAAAACATAATAAACAAACAAACGAAAACATAAAAACATGAAGCGTTGTTAACATTTTCCGACTCAATTAAATTCTTTTAAAACACAGTTTTTACTTTTTGATGCTTTTAAAACAATTATTGTAAACAACATTTAATTTGTATTTACTTTTGCAAAAACTCTCTAAAAAGTTGACAGCTGTTTTTTATCCATGTCAATTTGACAAAAAAAAATTTATAAATAGACTTAAATACTGAACCAAATTAGGATATTTTATTTAGATCGGCTTATAAATCATAGGTCTCTTATAAAGCTTGCTCCTGAGGCTATTAAAGATTCGGCACAGCCGAACACAGCACTCTTGTGGCGTTTTCTTTTCTAAAAAACGTGTTGCATAAGTGTAACATGTGACTTGGCAACATTTTTAAATGCTCCCCTAATTTTGAAGAAGTGCTTCATATTTAACGTTTACAAAATAACACAAATTTCGGCATAAAACAATAAAGTGCAATTAGCGCAAGGTAAATTCAATGGTGGTAAGACTACAACAATTCAAAGCCAACAGAAACAACCTTGAACTAGTGATGCACTCATGCCCCTTTAATTAAAATGAGTGTTGAACATGTAGCATTTTTTTAATTTTAAATGGAAAATCATCAGAAAAGAACGCTTTAGACTTTTAAAATAACACATGTTTTTCAGAAAAGAACATAAAAAAATGTAAAAGGCAGAATAAATGCAGAATTTTACTCAGAAAAGAAAACGTCATTACCTGTTTAAAAACAACATTTTTAAAAAGAAACTTTTCCTTTTAAGAAATGTTATTAAAAAACAAGTAATTTTGAAAAAGTTTCCTTTTTAAAAATACATTCTGAAGAACACTTATTGTTCTTCGCCCTTTTCCTTTTACAAAAAAATTATTTTCACAAAAAAGCTAATTTTGTAAAAATTACTCTTTTCATTATATGTATTTACAAAAAAATTCTTTTTCATAGAAAAAATTTAATTTGTTATGTTTTCCCTTTTTCCAGACAATTGATGAAGTTTATCTCGATCATTTGAATGTTTCAAAAAGTGGTCGTCCACATTGTACTTTTATTGTTAAGACTAAAAAACGCAGCTATCAACTACAGGCAGCTTCCGATGCTGCTGCCAGAATATGGATTGATGCCATAATAACTGGAGCTCAAGGCAACTTAGACTATTAATTAAATCATAAGTATTACAAAATATATATTTTAGCGTAAATATAAAAATATATATATTTTTTATATATAAAAACATTTGTATTTCATTAAAATTTAAGTAACTTTATAACTTTTACTTTAAGTTAAAGTAAGTTTTTTAAAAAAGAATGTATTTTTATAAGAAGAAATGCTCAACCAAAGGAAATATAGTGTAAAATTTTACTTTAAAAAATTGTTTTGATTTTATTTTTGGCTCTTTGTATATTTACATTAGATGTTAGCTACTAAATCGAAGACATAGTTTACGCTAAGAGAAAACGAACTGGAGCGTAAATAAATAACTATAGATTTCTTTATAAATCAAGAAAATAAATACATTTACACTTTAAAAAGTACACATGTTTACATAAAAATTATTTTTCCATTTTGTTTACGATATATACAATATATTTACATATTCCAAACGTCTTTTAGGTGTAATTAAAAATTACATTTAATTCATTAGCAATTGTTAATGAAAGATAATTTAAATAATTTTTTTGGGTTGGAGATTGACCTTGGTCTAAGTGTGAAAATGTAATTAGTTTGTAGTCATTGTGGTTTAAAGATACTCAAGTGTTTTTTTTAATAGTTTATACAGCTACAGATAAACTTACTAGAAGCACATCGTTACCTTAAACACAAAAGGCCCTAACTAGCCTTTTCTACTTTTTTTATTGATTCTTATGTATTGCATCAACACAAATGTTAACATTGGAATCTTTCGAAATAAAACATCAAAGGTGCACTTTGTAAACAAGTTTAATAACACTATGTGACAGTATTTTGACCAAATGTATTTGACACCTAATCTTTATGTAAAATTACACGCTGAATCCGAAGATAAAGTCGGAATGCTCAATGCTCCCCTCGCTAATTCGTAATTTTTACTAAAATAAAATCTTCTTTACCTCTTATAAATCGTAAGTATTTGCTAACTACCACTTATAATTCGTAATAAATACAGCAGTAACATGGAAATAATGATTTTTTGTTCACCGCTATTTTTTGGAGTGGGTTTTTGCTTGTGTTTGTGTTTATTTTCCTAAGATCAGTTTGTTACATGAATAATAAAGAAAAATGTCAAAGCTCACGCATAAAACACTGTCGGTTTTACAAAAACAAAAAATTTTTGCAGCCATTGGCAACAGAGAAAAAATAAACGTTATAAAGCGATTTGAAATTGCTCCATCAACTCTTACTTCAATCCTTCTTCAATTTTAAGCTTTGATGAATTTGCTGTGTTGTTTTATGTATTTATTTTGTATTTTACTTTTCACAATTGTTTTTTTTTTTTGGTTTTTTTATTGTTTTAGTAAATAAATTGGAAAACCCCGTTAATTCGTATTAATTTTATTTTAACCCCGTTAAATCGAAACCTCGCTAAATCGAAAACTCCTATAATTCGTAAGAAATGGCCGGTCCCTTGCGATTAAGAATTATCGGGATTCAACTGTAAAAACAAAAACAACTCGCTTTATTGTTTTTGCAAACAAAATATAAAGCGGGCTGCCAGCCAGTTTTTTTAGGCCGTGCACTGCCAGTTCATTATCAAAATAATTTTCGTGGGAATACAAAATTTAATTTAAATGATTTTGTTATTCGTGCTTAATTCCCAATTTTTATTATTTGATAAAAACACTGAAATTTAGGCCCTAATTTTGTAAAACACAACGCAACGACAAAGAATTACATTGAAAGCAAAAACAAATTCATAAATTATTTGTAATTTTGTTGTTGCCTCTAACAGAAATTCTTATTGGTTTTTAAGATTTCATACGCCTCATTGCTTTTGGCTTGCTGATGGGATAAGCTATAAAATTACTAATATAACAATGGAGTGCTAGTGAAGATTGGTAAAGAAATGACAGAGTAACAGGGGACAAAATTTAAACCTTCATTGAAAATTTTATGATTTTTTGCAATTTTGCTCTTTTCAAGTTATTTTTTTTATACCAATTGAAAATTTAAACGTTTTATTGCATTAGTTTATTTCAATATGAAACTTTTGCGCCCCACCAGACCTAGATTGGTGTAAAAATGATGAAGCTACAGAAAATTTAGTGAATGAACCCACATAGTAATTTAACATTATAAGGGTTTTTTTAATAATTTTTGTTACTAAACATTTCGCTATGTGTATTTTTTTTGATGTGGTTTTTGTGATTTGGTAAAAATTGAAAAGTAAATTTGTCGTTTTTTACCAATTTGGATCCTATTGGGCACAAAATGTGCATATTGAAATAAGCTAACGTCGTAAGTGATAAAACTTAAAAAAAAATTATTGTTTGGTTTTGAAAAATAAGTTGAAAAGAGCAAAATTGCAAAAAATCATTGACATTTTTGTGAAACTTGAATTTTGGTCCAATGTATTTTAGTTAACTCTTGACCAATTTGTACGAATGACCTGTGGTTGTTTTAGTAATTTCATTATCTTTGAAGAAAAATAAAGGAACAAAAAATCCGTCGAATATATTTATTTATTTATTTTATTTATTCATTCGAAGAAACTTTTATTAAAGTGACATCATCTTTTTAAAAACCGAAATAACGGTAATTTATACAATATCTCGAAAACTGTTCTACTTTTAACCATTCTGACTTCACCGAATTCAGTTATAAACAACTATCGGTTATAGCGGTCAAAACTTATTGATAACTGGAAAGGCTATAAGCTCTTTCGTAATAACCTTGTATCTCAGTGTGCTCCATATATTGACTGATTCTCAATGTGTGAGAACCTGGCACTTATACTTATTTTCATTAGTTAAAATATTTTTTCCACTCAAGTCCGTAAATGGTTAATTTAGTTTTGCAAGTACAATAATATAAAAAAATCAGAATGTTCTAATTGAAAAACAAAAAAGTACCAACAAATATCTTCTTACCCCCCGTTTCAATACACTCAAACTTATTTACTAATATTCACACGATTTTTTACCTTTAGCCAATCGGCTGTTTCCTTGATTTTTCGTTTATAATACGTATACACTACTTGCAAGTAATTACTTGCATGTGGAAACGAAGGGTTAGATATTGTTTCTTTATCAGTCTGGACTCTGCATGTTGAATTTTATGTTTTTAGGTCCAAAATTAACGAAAATTAAAAAATTACAATTTGTGGAACGAAAAAGTACCAAATTATTTCTTGCCATTGAAGTATCAAAAATTTCAATATTGTAGTGGGAGCCCTTTATTTAAATATTTTTAAGTAAGTACATAGAGAACAATGTTTTGTAAACAAAGTATCAAAAATAGGAACGATTTTTATCGCTTAAGCGATCGAGTTTCGAAAAAGTAACAAATCTATATTTAATTCCATGTTTTAGTCAAGTAATAATCGTTATTTCTATGTTTATTGGTTTAAAAGATAAATGGGGTAACAAATAAGTTCCAAAGTATTAAGGGTATTTGTTAGCCAAAATTGATAACCTATAGGCCAAGGTAGCAATCAGGGGGCTACCACGCATATGTTTTACACCGGATATACAAGGCTATATAATCGTATGACCAACTAATTTCTGTGTAGATTAGGCTACATGTCATAGCTAATGAGAATTTTTGTGATTTTTTATTACAAATTTTACTAACCCTGATGATAATATTGAAGAATCGAAATATTGAAGATATTTAAATAAATAAAATAAAAAAACGTTTATTAAAAAACCTATGACCTCGAGCTTGAATATTTATTTCTTTGAGATTTCATTAGGAATAGGTCGAATAAAAAACCAACTATTGTATTTGATTTACATATTTGTTTTTACTCCTACCTAATATCCATTGCAATGCAGTACACAATAATAGCACACAGAAAAAAATCAAGTTAAAAACGTCGAAAACAAGGTTGATTTAAAATTTTTTCGGTGGTGATTTTGCTTCATACGTGTTTCATGTTAATTCAAAAATAACTATAATTCATGTTAATTTAACATTGCAGTAAAGTTAGAGCAAAATGTCAATTATATTAAAATAACAATCCGAATCACGTTGAATGAAAGTTATTTCATGTTGAAACAACGTGAATTAATTGGTGTGAAGAAAATTCAGAGACAACATATACATTTATTTAAGAATAATTCAAAATACTTACCCCTGTAACACATGTTTCACTTATTTTGTAGTCTCCTTTGTCAATAGATCAATCAGCAGAATGGCCCGATATGGTTTTCGTCATCATTCTACTTTGAAAACTTGATGTACTATTTAACTAAATAATTTTAATTAAAAGAATACGGGAATTGTCTTCTTTTTATAACATATTTTATGAATGAAAATAAAAAAATTAACATACTTAACTATGTATGCATGTTAATTTAACAAGATAAACTTTTGATTTTAATATAAAGCCGGTTTTTATGGATTCAATATTGAATCCATATTTATTTATATTTTAATATTTTTTTTTTATTTCTTTTATCAGTGAATAATATTTAATAAGCGTGATTAAAGATTATTTTAATATTTTTCATTTAAAATTAATATGAAATAATGGTACATTTAAATAAAGGGCATACTTTTGCAGAAATTTAACATGATTCTCAATCAACATTTTTCCATGTTAATTTTACATTGGTATTTTTTCTCTGTGTGAGCAAACCTGAAATACAACCCTAAAAACCGTTACCAATAAATTGAAAAACTAACTTCAAAAATTACTACAAAATCATACAACAATGTGTAAGAAAGCTTGCCAAAATAATTATATATTATCAATATTTTTACGTTTTATGTCACAAAGCTTTTCATTTAAACAAAACACCGGCAATTTGTGCATCATTTACAAACAACAAATCATACACATTGATTAAGTAAAGAGAATTTTAGAGTGAGAAAAAGCTTTATTTTTTCGACCACTCACACACGAACTCTTATCATTTTAAAGCATTTGTGTAACCATATCTACATATATATATATATATACAAAAATCCATGAAAAATACATATTGAATGCGCCTAATTGCTGGCTGTGCAAAAATTCCTATTCGCATTTTACTGTTTCGCCTCGAATCGATTGCTTCGCGGTTGCAATGCAACGCGCGCGTAGCACAATTTAAATTGGAAAAGAAAATTTTATTAAAACCTACTTCACATTCATACATACATATACAAATAAATATACCTAAAAGTAAAGTTATATGTATGTATATATTAATTATATACAATACAAATTATATAGAATGAAAGAAACTTTTTAACTCTATACTGAAAACAGATACTAATTTACGGAAAACTAATTTGATTTAATTCAGTTTTAACTAAACAAAAAATTGAAAGTGCTAAAATGCAGAATTGTTGACGTTTATAAAGTGCGAGCAATTAAGAAAAAAAGAAGAAAAGTATAAAAAATTTGTGCTAATAATCGATTTATACAGATGAATGAAAAAAAAGTTGGTAGAAGAAAAAAAAAATTGTAAAATACTAAAAGTTTATACATACTGGTGCAGTTACACATGCATACATACGTACCTACATATATGTACAATAGAAAATGCATACACATACAACAAAACGTTATACCTATAGAAAAATGATTTTAAATTATGAAAAATATAAACAAAATTCTCCAAAGGATTCTTAAATTTAAAACTTTTAATGCTGAAGTTTAAAGTTAGATTTAACGGTGAACAATTTCACCTGTTTTTTATCGCTGGTTGAAGAAAATTGCATTTTATGTGCATTTAAGAATGAATTGAATTTTTCAATCGTTCTGGTCATGCCAGTTGAAATGTATGTCGTTGTCGCCTTCGTCGTCGTCGCCGTCGCTCTCTTCCCTTTGTCATGCAATCGCTTCCAAGTGTTTGGCTTCGTTAAATTGCCCGAAGCGTAAAGTTGCTCTAAATTTTCAAAATGTTTAAGTGTAGAATAAACTTTTTACTGTTATTTTTGTTGTTCTCGTTTCCTTTATTTTGTGCGTGCATGCGTGTGTGTGAGTGAATGTGCAAGTGTGTAAGGGTATGTTAATTTAGCGCTTTTAAAGGCGCCAGTGTTAAAATTTAAATGAAAGTTATTATGATTTATAAAAAAAGAAATCAAATTATTTGAAGTATCCTAATTTGTCATCGGCTAGAAGAGAATAATGGAGAAATATTTAGAATATATATCTGTGGCATTTTGGCAAAACATCTTAAGTCGAATTTGAAAAGGCGACAAAAATGCTTTTAATCATACGAATTTTCATTCAAAATACATTTTTGTTAACGTTTTTACAATTTTGTATTATAAACGAAATTTTTCTTTAATTTTGGTTTATTTTATTATTTAATGAAAATTATTGCTTCACCGAGCTTTTTTAAAAAAATTTTTTGCTATCTTATCTCGACATAATTGCATTTCGTATAGAATTTTTGTAATCTTTGACTAAAAAAAAATCTTAATATAGAACAACATAATTTACTTAATGATGAACAAATAGGTTATCGTTGTGGTTGTAGAAGAACGTCTGCATTGGAAATCTTAAATAATTGCGAAACGAGAATTTGATCTCAAGCTTTTGATTGCTTTAATCATAATACCATGTTACGGAGACTTAACGATGAGTTTTACCTTTCAAATACATCGTGTACCCTTTTTCTCTTATTTAGCAAGCTGGAAATAGTTTGATATTTAATTTGTATCGATCGTTTGCATTTTTAACGACAAGCAGCTGATTTGCCCCCCCCCCCCCCCACTTCAAACACAATCAGACCAATTATGAATAAAAATGCCGCGGGAGTTTTTTCTTTTCCCATTTTTACAATTGAATAGACATAGAAAAATGGGAGAAGGAAGAAAACTCCCGGGGAATTTTTATTCATATTTGGGCTGTATGATATACTATGCGACCACAAATGTCAAAATCAGTGAACTAGGGTTGGGGTTGTCGACAGAGGCATTTTATCTATATATATAAAAAGAAGTGTACACTTTGATGTCACCACACGCAGAGAAAAAAATATGGTTGGGCATGGTTACGGCAACCACACTGTGTTTATTGTAACAATATATTGTTGTTGTACACAAATATTTGTTATTTTTATTAAATATCAGCAATATTATAGTTACTGTAAACATATTAATGTTTATCGCAATTATAAATTTGAGTATTGTTGACCGAAAAATAATTATTTTTCTAACAACTAAATTAAGATAATTTTCAAAACATATTATATTACTCACAGCAATAACATGATATTTAATAGCCATAGCATGATAACTTTATATACATTTATCATAATAAGTTTAAGATGCAATCAAAATATCGTTACTCTAATAATATTTTGGTATCGCCATTTGTAAAATAATTTTGTATCAGTTGTGTCGTGTTTTACATAAACATATCGAATTATTTGTTACTGAGTGGCTAAATAATAAAAAAATAACCATTAAAATAAACAAGAAATTAAAAAAATATATTAAAAAAAAAATAACAAAATAACCATTAAAATAAACAAGAAATTAAAAAAAAAAATAAAGAAAAAACATTAAAAAAGGGTTGTAGTGTCACAAAATAAAATATCTTTGCTAAAAAATTTTAATAATCTTAAAGTGGTGGAAAAATTTGTGAAATATTGGTGCAAAATATTGACCATTACTGGTAAGTTTTGTGTTATTTTAAGAGAAAAATAATGAAAACTCCATAAAATAATTTATAAATAATTGCGACCTACGACAAAAAGATTACAGTAACTATATTATGTTTTTTATTTTATCATAAGTATTTTTGTCCAATAAAAATATTATGTTTAAAGTTGTATCATATTATGATGTAAAAAATTTATGTATAACAGTTCATATCACTTTGCATCATAATATGATTACTTCTAAACTTATTATGATTGCCATGACAATAATATGATCACTTCTAAACTTATTATGATTGTCATGACAATAATATGATTACTTCTAAATTTATTATGATTGCCATAACAATAATATGATTACTTCTAAACTTATTATGATTGTCATGACAATAATATGATTACTTCTAAACTTATTATGATTGACATGACAATAATATGATTACTTCTAAACTTATTATGATTGTCATGACAATAATATGATTACTTCTAAACTTATTATGATTGCCATAACAATAATATGATTACTTCTTATCTTATTATGATTACCATGACAGTAATATTATAACTTCTTAACGTTTTATGATTAACAGGATAACAATATGATTAAGAGAAAAATATTATGATGTTATATTACGAACATATTTGGTCATAATATGATTTAATAACAATCGTAATATGGTGGCTACAATCATGAATCTTATCATAATATGTTGCTCTTAGAATATGTTTACCACAACCATGTTTTTTCTTTGCGTGCACTAACTGCTGAAACGGGTCGACCGATTTCAACCAAAATTTCAGGGTACGCTGGGGATAGTCTGTAGATGGTTTATGTTAAGCTTGCACGAAATCGGCTTAGGGGTTCCGTAGATATGGCATTTTGAAGTCCTCCAAAACGACTTGACTGATTGTTATGAAATTTTGTATGTGTATTTGTTAGGTATGAGAATAGGTCGTAAATTATAATTTAAATCCCTAGAGGGCGCAAAATAGGGCATAAGCTCCCCCTCCCTATATTTTCTTTGCTAATCAACCGGTTTTCTTAAAATTTGGCATGCACTCTCTGTAACATCTGAAAGAAAATAGGGAGTAGGGCGTGAAATAGGACAAGAGGTGTAAAAGCTCTCCCTCCCTATATCTGCTTAACTAATTGACCAATTTTCTTGAAATTTTGTAGGAAATTAGTGTAACATCTTGAAAGAACTTTATCCTAAAATTTTTATTATTTAGGGCGTGAAATAGGCCAATAGGGGAAAAAGCTCCCCCTCTCCAATTTTTTAAACTAATCAAGCAGGTTTCTTAAAATTTGGCATGCAGACACTGTAACATCTGAAAGAGAATAGGGCGTGAGATAGGGCAATAGCGGTAAAAGCTCCCTATATCTTTTAAACTAATGAAAGGGTTTTCATAAAATTTGGCATGGAAACACTGTAACATCTGAAAGGAAATAAGGAATGGGATGTGAAATAGGGAAAGAAGGGTAAAAGCAATAATCCCATTATCTTCTTAACTAATCGACCGATTTTCTTAAAATTTCGCAGGCAAATAGTGTTACAGCTGGAAAGTACTTCAACCCTTTAGTTTTTATTATTATTTTCTTGAAATTTGACAGGCAAGTAGTGTACCATCTGGAAAGAACTATTGCCTATCATTTTTATTATCTTTTTAACTAATCAAACAGTTTTCTTAAAATTTGGCATGCAGACACTGTAACATCTGAAAGAAATAAGTTATATGGCAAAACAACATTTGCCGGGCCAGCTAGTTAAAATATAAAACAAAATTATTCCAACACTAAATATTTTTCTTTTAATTATATATTTTTTAAAATAGTTTGCCGATTTTTATTTTCAAGCTAGCGTTTCATTTGTGGAATATATTTTTTTGCCAATAAATAGACGGATAACGTTAGAAACGTAAAACCTGTCGACCGACAAGTCGATAGTTAGTGGGGCGCTTATGAGAACAATAATGAGTGACTTGTTGTCGTTCGCATAAGTTGTCAATCGACATCGTGGGCGAAGTGGTAAGACTTTTTTTAACTATTTAATAAAATTAAAAACTATTTTTATTATCAAAGAAGTTTTCGGGAATAAAAAATTTTCAATTAACACTGGTTGCTTAGGATAAATCATCAGGAAACTTCATTCAAAGATTTAAGAAAAACTAAAGATATTAACAAACAAACCCGTTAAACGAATACGAATTATAAGCAACACTTTTACTTGTAACAATATCAAAGCCTAAACAGAAACACCAACAATAAACAGTGAGTTTATCTTTTCTTATATTCCCCCTAAACTATTTTTATATACTTGTCTGAATTATAAAAAAACTTCTCTTGCTTGAGCGTATTGATTACATTTTCTGCTCACGCATACAACTTTAGCTCAAAAAATATTTTTATTGTACTATTTAATGACTAAGGTCCTTTTCCACAACCTACCGTTAGCTAAATCGGCCGTATAAAAAGTGCTGCATTACAACGACTTCACTTTAAGCTACCAGCTACGATGAAACTTCGTTTAACGAAGCGGTCACTTCAGGTTAAAGTAACGTTGTAAAAATGAAACACTTTATCCGGCCGATAAAATTCTATCTTATGCTATCGGTAAGGTGTGAAAACGGTCCTTAATGTAATTTATTTCTTTAATGCCCGTCGAAAGCATAAATTAGTAACAGTATTAATTTGAGGTTTGTGTGAATTTTGCCTTTTGCCGTTTTCTTAGTGTTGCACTTATAAGCCAATACTTCTAGCTTCTCTGGAACCTGGTAGACTTCTGGTTTTTTTGTCGGTGAAGAAATTTAAACCACGAAATTAAATTTCTTTCATAAGTTGAGTTAAGTCGTGAGTTTTGTTATACAATAGTGCTGCATTAAGCCAATTCACTATCCCATTAGTCGAACGATTTGTCAAAAAAATCGTGTGTGGTGATAAAGTGTGACCTTAAAAAGTATAGGAGTGACTGATTTTTCGTCAAATCTGTCCGACTTGCTAATTTTTATGAAAATATTCATAAAATGATAAATAATTTAGATAAGAAACATGTACTAAAAAGGGATTAAATTTCATGTCAAGTGCCAGAGATAATCTTCAATTGTAACAGGTTATTTTTAGATTTGTTAAACTGGTTAAAAAAAGTGGAGGATGTAAACTTTTTAAAATTCTACCATTTATTCCGATAAACTGCTAATTCGAGTTTTATAATTGACATTTTATTTTGAATACCCATTCGTTCTATTTTAAATTTGCAAATATTCACATGTCCCTGAACAAAATAATCAACTAAAGTTACATTCTTTTATGATATTTAGAAATTATCACATTGTTTTGCTAATCTTAAAATTTTATTTTTTTAGGCGCTTTTTTACCTAAAAAACCTTAACAGCACTTTTATTAATTCATTAAGTTTGTTAAAGAATGTTTGGTTAAAAAGTATTAGGCAATTTGTACTTCTTTTTCAATTAATATGCTATTTTGTCTTGAATTTTTGCACTACATTATCGACACTTTAGATTAGCTAACACTCTCTCTTTCTCTCTCGGGGTTTGTTAAACGCTCTCATTCCTGTCTCTATTTTTGTAAGGATTGCAGTTTGCATTCATATAAGTAAACAGGATATTTTATTATACCGAAATTAAAACATTAGCATTCATAGTGAAGTCAATCATCAGCTAGTCATCTCTTTTACTCCTCTCTCATGTGTTATATAGTATATAAAATAACGGTACAACCAATATAGTATACAGCTGTCGGCTTATTTATCTAACGGAAATTTTATAGTTTGACTAGGTTAAAGGAAAACACACAAAAAAAAATCAACTAACAAAAAAAGTATTGCCAACCTTTATTAACATCTCAAGCTTGTACACTCTTTTTCTACAACAAGAGTACCGTAATACTTTCTTGGCTCTCTTTTTATTTGACTCGCAATTGAATAAAGTTCCTTTTTTTGTCGCTTCTACTACTTCCACATTTTCGCCACCATTGATACACAAATATTTTGTTGTAAATGAACGAAAGTCCATTAAAAGAAAAACTGTTTTACTAAAATAATAGACGCAAAATTGTACAGCAGAAGAAGTGGAAAGGAAACAGAAAAAACAAACAGAAAAGCTCTCAACTGCTACTCGAACGCATTCCTTAGCTACTCGTCGTTGAGGTCGTTTGTATGTGTTGCTTTTTCTCCAAAATTAAAAAAAAAAATTTGGAAAAGCCAGAAAATTATTTGAAAATCCCTTGCAGTGTGTATGCAAAGTGAAAATGACAGAACAAAATATAGAAACAATAACAAAAAGTAAATAAAAGAAAAAAGCAGATAAAAAAAGAACAGAAAATAAATGAAGAAATAGAATAGAAATGATTTGCACAAGAAATAAGTTGTAAAAAATCGATTTGATGGAGTATTACAGTAAAATAACTAAAACGAAATGGGCAGAGTAAAAATGTTTTATACTAAATCATAAATTCAATAAAAATAATTTTTAAGAAAAAAACAACAAAAAAATTTTGCGTTTATGAAAAATCTAAAGTGTTGTAATAAAAGAAAATAAAATTCGTGAAAATTTCAAATTTAAATAAAAGAAAAATAAAAAATTTGGTTTCTTACAAAAAAATTAAAATAAAAGCAGAAAAAATACAACAAAAAAAAACGTAAAAATATAGCAGAATTAAAAGCAATGAGTTTATTGACCACCGAATTACTACAACGAGGCTCATTTTTATAAAATATTAACAAAAATTATAAAATTTAATTAAAAAAAAAATAATAAGTAATTTAAAATAATTTAATAACTCAAACGCTTAAACAAACATAACAATTCCTATAACGCATAAAATTTACATTATTCATATCTTTAAAAAAAATCTTAAACTTAAAAAAAAGTTCAGAGAAGACTCTGAAAGAAAGAAAGAATTGAAAAAACTTTAAAAAGTTCTGTATTAGTGATTTTTTTCTGTGCGTCTGTGTGTGTGTGCGTAAATAAAGCAGGACATTCTATCAAAAAGTGTAAAACATTGTCATCATCATCATCATCACCATCTGATTACAGCATCAACGGCATCACTTACAACCAACTACACAGAAACAACATCATATTATTCCTGCAACACGGGCGCTTAGATTAAGGATGAATTGCAACGCTTCAAACTGACCACAAGTAAGTTTTGATTGATTTTTTAAAAAATTTTTGAAAGCAAAAAAATAAAAAAATTTTAAACTTTGGTTTAGCTGCAGTATGCCAGAGCTTAAAAAATCTTCTCTCAATATTTCGAAATTTAAAAAAAGGTTATATTTAAAATTGTATATCTATTAGTGTAACCGTGAAAATACAGATAGCAATTTTTTACTGTCATATAATATTTTAATATTAAAAAAAACAAAATTTGTATGGCAGTCCAAAAATTATAGCAAATGAATCCAATATGGCACAATAGAATACTTTGTGAATTGCCTTAATGTAGACGACCGTTAAAATCAAAAGTTGGATTTCTTTAGATCTCACGCAATTTGGTGGGTATTGATAAAAAAAAAACAACAGCAAGAACGATCGGCGAAGGCTAAGCCGTCCCTTACGCCCATCATAGTTTGAGAAAACTTGTATTTTAAATGAAATCTGACTTTTATGTTTTATAACTTAGAAAATTTTAATTTTGTAGAAAAGTTGCTACCACGTTTTTTCTTAATCTTTTTTTAAACAAAATAATCTGAAAAATATCGAACAAACCGCTAAAAAATTACATTTTTGATTTACTAAAGAAACGCATTTGCTATTAAACACTTATTTTTAATTTTGTTGAAAAACATTTTTATTATTTATTTAAAAAAAACCCGACCAGCCGGGCACCTGGCGTTTAACCTAATCCGGCTACGCTGAATCCAGTGGTGCTAACAGTTTTTTAGGCAAGCTCAAGAGCGTCAATCTTGTGTCACGAACAGTAGTGATAACTTTCTTGTTTAATTAAACCCACAAATTTGGCTAGATTGGCCAAAAATATAGCTAAATTGTCATTATTTATTAACAATAGCGGCCAACGTCACTGCTAAACGCGCTGCCAAAAACGGGGTTTCTAATTGCAAAGCGTTGACGCCACTCTATTTAGGGATGCTTCATACAAATTCTTTTTGAAAAAAAATAGTTTTAAGCAAAATTATTAAATTTTTGTTCTTTAAAAAATCATAAAAAATTGGAAAATTCAGCTATGCGTATAATTTTTTTTAGAATCTGTTTTAAACTTTTGATTTTATTCACAAAAGACGAAAAATATCTATTTAATTTAAGAATTTCATAAAACGCGATATTTTTGGGTGGGGGCCTTCCTACAAGAAGAGATTAAGAGCATGTATATTTTAGAAAAATGTTGAAAACAAAATACTAATGAAGGTCGGTCATACATTATATCCCGGCGACTCCTTGGCAGTTATGGGGCTTTTCCTTCAATAGTCTGTATTGACAATTTTGTAAGGGAGCCCCCTTTAAGAATGATATTTTTATAATTAATGATATGCGTTTTATTGAAGCTGAATTGACTAGTGTAAGAAAAAAATGGTTCGAAAGAAAAAATACGACTTAAAGCTGCTGGTTGCTTTTTGTTTTAGTTAGGTTTTGTGAAATATGAGTTTTAGAGAAAACTTTTTAAGACAAAATTAGTTGGAAACTTCACCACCAACAACATCTTTGTAAAAGATTTTTATGTAAAATTAATATTTTCCAATCAAAGTTTTTCTTGGGATTCAAAAAATTAATTAACAAGGTTTCGTTTAAATGTGCTAAATTTCCATTTCATACTACTGATAAACTGGAATTTCCTTTGCGCATTTCACTGGTTGCTTAGGCCAGATCGTCAGGAAACTCCATCCAAAGATTTTAGAAAAACTAAAAATATTATACAAATAAAACTCTTAAGCGAATAAGAATTATAACCCCCAGTTTTACCTGTACCAATATCAAAGCATAAACAAAAACATCATCATCATCATAAATATCTTTTAGAACTAGCTGATTGAGTTAAAGAGATGATAGCTGATGAAGTAATTGTAAATCTGTTTTTTTTCAAACATGTATACATACGTAAATAACTTATTAAAAGCATGAATGTTAGTGCAAGTTGTCGTTTTAAGCACGAAGGCAAATTAAGCAGAAAGATTAATGTTGGTACAGGAGAAGTGTGAAAATAAAATTGCATTATATTTGCATTATCATTAAATGAATGTGTCAGAAGCTAAACTTAGCTTGAAAAATTGATTTCCAAAATTTAAGATATGTACTATAAAAAGAAAGTTGCCAAACACGCAAAGCTTAGTAATTTTGTTATGTATATTTTCCTAGCTTCTGCTCCTGCTAGCTTCTGAAAAAAAGCAAATGAATATGGATAATTTAAGTATTTTTTGATTGAAAATCCGTACTTTAATCAATCTTTTTGTGCTTGATTCAAGAAAATGCGTAATCACCGTACTTAAAACCGCTTCGGATTAATTTGGGTACGGTTGGATTGATTTTTCTTTTGAGTGTAGATACATAACTAGATATGAAACTCGGTTGTCAAAAATCTAAGCCTGTTAAAAAAAAACACAAGTGATGAGAATGCGTTGATAACAAAAATGTTAGCAATGAATGTAAGTATTAAATAAATATTTCCTACATTGTAAGCAAACACAAATTAAACGTCTGAAAAATAATATCGATTTTAGTTGTAAATGCTATTATTTTTGTAGGATAATTAACCTTTTTATAGCAGTTGATACATACATACACATATGAGAGTTAGTTTAATTTAATATCATTATTAATATCACAACAAGTTTTATTGTTTGGTAGGAATTGTTCACTACCAATATTTGCGACCAATGGGTAATCATGTCCGCACTTAAACAAAATTATCTTATGAGCTAAATACTCATAATACTTATCTTATATGACTTTAAACTCTTTTTTAATAAAATACGTTTTAAATAATTAAATACAGCCAGAAAATTATTTTGTAAACATTTCAAATCGATATTTTCAATAAAGCATTGCCAATTTCGAAGAATTTTTTTTTAGAAAATGTTTTTAAATTTTTTATGCCGAAAAAATTTGTATGCGGAGTTTTTGTGGGTACTTCGACTCTGACTCCGGTATAAAACATCTACTCCGACTCCACAGCCCAGAAACACCATGTCTTTTTCAATATCCTTCAATATTAAAAAAATTTTTTTACCAATTAAAACATCTATCAAAAATAAAATGAATTCAGTAATCAAGTTAATTAAACTTTTAATCAAATGAATTTGTGAATTTGTTTAGTGGTGAAAATTAATATTTTCAATTTATTTGATTTAACTTTTTAATTAATTACAACTGATTTAATTTTTGATTAATGCGTTAATTGGTGAAACATTTTTTTAAATAAAAGGTATTTAAAGATCATTCCGGATCGAAACAACTGTAAGGCACAATTGTTTAACGGAACTATACAATTTTGCTTTATTCTGCCTTTGTTGTTTATAAGCCTTTAATTGATTTCTTCGCTATATTGATATCTCTTTTCACTTTTGCTAAAAATTTTGTTTTGTTTCATTTGAATAAATACTTTGCTATATAAAGGCCTTTAAGCTCGAACTTTCTTTGTTAGAGCTATAGATCATTTTTGTATTACAGGCTTTGCAAAAAAAGGGGGGCTTTCAGGGGACATAGCAAACCAAGTTCGTTTTACCGAAGTTTCATTTTATTTAGAAAACATGTGGCTGAGCGTTGTCATCATGAAATATCACGGCATTGTGTCTGGACATATGTTGGCCACTATCTCGTCAAACGAGTCGATTTTGTTTATTTAAAGGCCATGTAATAGGGATGGGCAAGTTGAAAAAATATATCGATATACATATATCGAATCGATATTTTTTTAGAGTATCGATATTTATTATTTCAAAAATATCGATATATCGATATATCGAACGTATTTTGCTGAAACTATTACCAAATTAAAAAATTCAGTATACCTTTGTACAAACATATGTATGAACAAATTAATTATATGTAATTACATTGTTACTTTATATTGTTTCATTTTATTTAAATAAATTAATAAAAACAAAAAATTTTAATCAAAACAAAAAATTCAATTATAACAAAAACAAATACAAAAAATCATAAGAAAAAAAAAAAAAATTACGAAAAATTTAAATGGAAGTAAATAAGTCATGGAAGTACCAACTTTCCTTAGAATTTGAATTGCACCCCAAAAGTACCAACTGGTTTTAGTCAAACCAGTAATCATCAGATATAGACATCAGGAGCACTCTCTGTTTTATGTGCACTCCAGACAATCTGCTTCTTGTATCCGGCACTGCTTCTTATAAATGTGAATTATTTTAGATCTTCATATTTGCTTAAAAAAACATATGATGCATGCAATGATTCCAATTCTTAAAAAACATATTGTTTGAAAAACGGCTAAAATTTTGAGTTCTTAATGAAGACTGACTTTAAAAAATATCGAATTCGATAGTCGTATTTCAATATCGATACATCGATGTATCGGTATTTAAAATATCGGCGATATATATCGATTATATTTTTTTTAAATATCGATATTTTGATATATCGATATTTTTTGCCCATTCCTACCATGTAATCGTGTAGCACTATTTCAGCATACTACAATTAGCGATATTCTTCTGGTCTTATCAAATCCATGGAATTCGGCGCCATTTATTTTTAGGTTTTGGAGTAGTTGTCTTAATAGATTTATCTGTCATTGCAAGTAATGTATCGAACCAAAATTACTTCTTTTCAGCGCGTTTCATTAGAATTTCGAATATGCGAAATCATCTTGTAGCGCCGTTTGGCTTTAGGAATTTGACAAACATTTCATAAAACATTTATGTCTTCGTCCTCAAACGATCTTCTTCTGAGCGATCTTCTCCTTCCGTGTTAAAAATTTAATTCGAATATGTTATTAAAGACACACACCATGTGTAAAAGTTATGCCATTTCGTCGTGCCGAAGTAATCTTGCCGTATATCACAAAATTTTTTTTTTTTGGGAAATCGAATCTTAAGGTTCAAATTTTCATACAAAAAAAATGTACGTGAAAAAAGTCGCCCAATATATTTGTCAGATATTGTGTTTGAAGTTCTTTATTGATTTATGTAAAAATATCTAATGTCATGGAACAAAATTGTTAAGCTGTAGCCATTGTCAAGTCCGAAAATGTTTTTAAATTTTGTCGTATACGCCACTTTTTGCGATGTTAGTTGTAAGTCACACCGTAACGTCGAAAATTTTTGTCCAACTTAATTTGACATTTCTTTGTATCAGTGTCAAATTCCACAATGGAGATTGTTGAAGCCTTTTACAAAAAAGGCGTTTAAATCAAAAATACAAAAATACAATAAAAAATATTAAGATAATTCTATGAAAACTTTTTGTTTTATTAATATAAATAACCGTTGTGTACTACATCCAAAAAAAACTCTTTACATATAACGTCGTTCGCAAGTTATTGTGTTCTATATGACAAAAATGTTTTTTTGGTAAATCGCTGTTAAAGTTTAGTAGTTAGTTACAAAAAACTGAACCGAAAAAGTTGTCGCAACCTTCTTACCAAGGAAACTTCTAGAGTTTCTGGGTTTTTTTGGCAAAAAAAATTTGAGTCCTTGGAAAAGCTTCTAAGAGTAATAAGCGTTTAAAGAAAAACAGGTTTGTTCTATATGCATTTATTTATGAAACTCTTATTTTTTATAGCATTAAGAACAAAATGTAAAAAAATTATTGTGAGAAATGAAAAGCGATGTCTTTTCACGAAACAAAAACTTTATTATACCCTCCACCACAATTAGTTGTGTAGAGGGTATATTAAGTTTGTCATTCCGTGTGAAACTTTTTTATTATTCATCTCAGGCCCCATAAAGTATATATCTTCTGGGTTATTGAGTGATTATAAGTCGATTTAGCCATGTCCGTCTGTCTGTCCGTCTGTTGAAAACACGCTCACTTTCGAACAACTCAAAAGAAATGAAAAAAACTTGGTGCCAAATTGCTTGTAGTTATCCTAAGCAGTTTGGGATTAAAATTCAACAAAATCGGTGCAGTAAGATCAGAGCTATGAATCAAAGTGTGGAACCACCACCTAAAAAAATGATAATTTTGTTATAAAAAATAACATAAATGGTGGAACGAGGCACGGAATGAGATAAGATTTTGCAAAAATTTGTTTTATTCGACTGGAAATCACGCTGTAAAATTTCGTGAAGATCCGTCCATAATTTACCCTAGGCCCCATATAAACACTACTCCCGGAAAACAGTTTAGTACGCCTAAAACCGATAAAAATAATGCTATCACAACAAAATTTTAATTGAAACTGTTACTCAAACTACTTAGTTTAAATTGCTTAATAATTTAATATAGATCTAAACCTCAAACCAACCAATTTTAATGCTGATGTCTGTTTTTATAAAGATAAATTAATATTAAGTAAACATCATATAGATATCCCTCCTGAAATATTCGAACATTCGGTGGAGGGTATTAAAGATTCGGCACAGCCGAATAAAGCACTCTAAATTGTTTTTTTTTTCATTTCATTTGCCAACTGCAATGTAAAGTCACAAAAACAGACAATGCAAAGAGTTCCAAAGTACTACAAACTTTATTTACACTTTCATATAGAACAAAATAAAATATTATTTTTTTATTTAGTATTTTTGCTGCGTTTTTGTTCTATATGCACGAGTTTTTGCATATAGAACACAATAGGTTACGAAGCTTGTCACTGAAGTGTTGTATAGCACAAAGTCAATGTCTCATATTTCGAAAACTATAAATTTTACGAGCAAACTGATGACACAGATCGACAGATCTCTAAAAGTTTACCTAAAAATGAATCTTATCTCAATTTTTTATATTTTGCGGTATAGAACACAATAACTTGCGAACGACGATAAAGCGAAATATGTTAAAATAACAGTTGCATTTATTAAAAAGTTGGTCTATTTTTTGTAACATGATTTTTTTAATTGAAAGTTTTCATACGCTTTTTGTATTTTAAAGTATTTTTAAAAAATCAGCAACAAAAATTCTAAAACTCGACGATGACTTAGGCTAGTTTTTTGAAATCTCAGTTAAACTCGATTTTGTTAATCTGAAAGCAGATTTGTGCCGCCATTGTCAAGTTTATATAGAAAATTTTGACGGAACAGTTTAGTTTTGCTTTAAAATGTTGGTCTATAATGAAAAAATAACAAACCACATTTCGCCGGAAAACTCCGAGTTTCAGACTATGTTAAACTAAGTTTAAACTTAATCCACATCTTTAAACTAAATTTTTTGTATTGTTTTTTCAAAAGCCAACAATTTTTATAAAATTTAAACTGTACAGATTAGATAAGTATACAACTTTGGTATTAACGACTTTATCTATTTTTTTACCTTCGTTGACAATTTGTAATGTACCTAACACATGCATTACATATCATAATATTGAATGTATAAATATTTAAAAATTTTTAAAAAAGATATTTAAAATAGGAAATAATACTTTCGGCCGATTCGAATTTTAAAAATATCCAATTTTCTTTAATTGCTTTGATTTTCAATTTCTTAATATGAAATGCATGTTACTGTAATGAAATAAGCTGTAATATGACATTCTTTCCAAAGTAATTCTAAGGCGTTTTCTTAAAAAAAAACCGAATAAACGTATTGGATGTAAAACAACTGCTCATAATAAGATTAAGTTGCATGAAAAAAACTAACAATGAACTTACGGTCCAAATAATAAACAACGAAATGCGGCAAAATTTAACAGAAACAAATTCTTTATTCGTAATAAAACAGTTACAAAAATAGAGTGAGCAATAATGTAATTGGTAGTTAAACATAAATTTAACAACACGCAGAGAAAATATTGTTAAATCTTACAAAATTACTGATTTACACGCTTCAGGTTTTAGTCGTCAAAATTTAATTTTTACCTTTTCTCCGAAAAACTCAGGACTTGACGACTTAAACCAAAACCGTGCAAACCAGCATAAATTTTTATAAAAAGTTCTGTTTATATTTATTTTCAAGGATATTTCTTCAAAGCTTTTGTAACACAGATTTTTTTTTTAGATAATCAAGGGTCTTCCAATAAGTGCTTTCAAACTTTAATCGTTAAACGCGGCCATGTTTAAAGCTACACCTGTATTTAATACAAATCATTAATATAAAAAAAATAATTAAAGTGATTCTAGTTTTATTAAAAAAGCCATCTTATGTGGAGATCCAAGAGCGTCTGGTGATATCCAAAAATTCACTGTTTGGCTTGGGTTTTTGAGACGGCGACCATTTCTCTTTGAGGACGACGATGCCAGGCGACATACGTCATCGACGAGCGCTATAGGTCAATAATTCTCAACTTCTTTTGGCCTGATATAGACCCAGTAAAAACTTCGCTTACTTCAAAATGAATTGCTTCTTTAACTCATTATTTAGTAGCTTTCTTCTATAACTACATCTAAAACAACTTCTATAACTACTTTTTTTGGATGTATTAATGTAAAAAAATAATGACTTACTTTTGCATGCGTTAATTTTGGGACATCTCATGTAAAATTCATTGGTTCTCTCAGTAGAATTGTAAGTAGTGCTCTTATGTTCTTCTGATTACCTAACACATTATTTTGTAGGCGAAGTTTTTACTGGGGATGAAATTCCCATTTAATACACAGCTCATGTCACATTGTAAATTATGAATAAGTGATTTTAGGGCATAACCATCTCCTCTTATGATAATGTGACCTGGTCACCGTGATTGTGCGACTTGACCCCCTAGATTTAATTTTTTGATTTTTTTAATTCTCAGGTCAATGAGAATATGCCAGCAGCTCTCAATGCCAACATTATCGATGCCATCGGTCAGAATTAGCTTTATTTTTATGCCAGAGTCATGAAAAACTGGACGTTTCGAGTGCGCGCTAACAAGCGAAGCCGTAGCGGACATATGCGCGATATTATACTGCTATACATAATCGATAGGCCCTTTAAACGAACATTTTGATGGAATCTCACACATGCATATTTTTTTTAAATTTAAAGACATAAACCCATTCACTGTAGTGGCTACAAACAAATTATATGTATTTTTATCATTTGATTAATACTGTTTGTCAAAATTTTTACTACAACCAAATAAGATGTTTTTTTTTTGCAGTTATTTTTCATGTACATACTTGCTTAGTTTGCTTAAAAATTCCCAAAATTTTTTTTTTAAAATGTTCATTTAAATGTTTACATGAAATTAACGAAGTAGCATTAAAGAGTAAAACACAAAGAATGCTGACTCGCATTATGGTTATGGTTGTGCGTTGTTGAATAATTTTTACTTTAAAAAAATATATTTTAACCGACAAAAAATCAAACTACAAAACAAAATAAGTGTGGAAAAACATTATTTTTTGGTAGTTTTTTTTTTTGAATAACAAACATAAATGTTGAAAAATAAAATTATTCGTAAAATAACTATATTTGTATTCAATTTTAACAGTACGGAAAACGAATTTTTGTGTAGGTACAGGTTGTGTAAAATATTAGGATAGGGTAAAGTTAAGTGGTGCCGCATTGACGCTGAAGCTTAAAGCTGCATTTACAAGAGGAAAAACAAAATTTTTTTAGTGTTGTAGTTTAAATTTCGCCATTAAATAATTTATTTTACAATTATATATAAAAAAATCGAAATGTGTACGAAATAACGTGTCTCAGGCGACTTGAACATTTAAATAAAATTTTTATTTTTATTTTAAATATACCCGTATTTACTTTGTTTTGGCTTCCTTTAATACCTGCAGGTATGACTAAAAAAAAATATTTTTTTAACGATAGTTTCAAAACCCTATTTTCAAATTTTTAAACATTTTGTTTAACAAATTTCAGAATTGTTTAATTATCACATTGTTACTGATTGAGGATATAAAAGTCATTGAAGATATAAACTTTACATTGCAGTTTATTCATAATACTCGATACCTTTAACCGAATTGATTTTCGAAAATAATCAACTTCTAAAAATGTCGTTTGTTTTTAATTCGATCGAAAAGTCTAGTGCGAAACTCTGAAATTATCGGCATCAACATACATCAAATAAGTTGTACCATTATTTAAATTCGTAAAATTGACACTCGTATACTCCAAGAACAACTTCATATGATTGAGTAAGTACCCAGGCCTCAGTATAATTGACTACAATCGCATACTCCAACTGTAGTATGCGGCTGTTTGGTTGTGGCTACGTCCAACGATATTTTTTTTTTCTTCGTGTATAGAATAAGGGAAGTATACATTTAAAATAAATTAAAAATTGGAAGAATAATGAAAACTTAAGAAGAGAAGCAGCTATCTTTAAATTTATTTAAGTAATTTCTTTTAAAGAAATCCTTCCCATTTTAGTGTCACTTTCATTTTTAGTAAATTTAAAAAGAAAAACGTTATGACGTATACACACGCAAATGATCCAAAGTTGTGACATCATAAATTTATTTTTATTAGAATTTCGTGACAGTTTTAGTATTGAAAACTCATGTAGATTTATCAAATATATAGTATATGGATGAGTATATTGTATATGAATAAATATAAAAAGGTAATAAAAATATAAAAAAGAAAAGAAAAGAAGAAGAAAAACTCAAATACATATTTTTCATTCTGCACCAGATGCATTTTATGACAAAAGTTAAATTATTTAGCGATAGATGGTTGTAACAGAGGGAAATTGCTCAATGATGAATTTTTATTTGAAAATAAATAATTTAAGATAAAACATATAAAGTTATCAATGATAAATTGTAAAATAATTTTTTTTTTAGTATTTTGAGGACAATGGCGGCAGGACATAAAAGAAAATAACGTTTAATTTTCTATGTTTAATATAAAATAAGGTTTATTTTTATCTCACTTGTTATTTTCTTTTTAAGGCTTTTTGTAAAAGATAATCAAATTACATTTTAAGCACTTTAGAGTTTTATTGATTTTTATCTATTTTATTTTTTATTGGTGCTGGTGTGTTTTTTTACCCTCTAAAAGTTGTTTGAAAATGAAAAAAAAAATAATAATTAATTTTTAATATTGATGAGTTTTTACACATGTTGGCGCGTCTAACTTCATTAACAAACAACCACCAAATTGTTTTTAATCAATATGACGCATAAATGTTTGTTTTTGGTGTGTTAAAGTTGATGTCTGCCATCCCCTAACAGTATGCAGAGTTTTTTTTTAATTCCTTTATGTATGACATGCCTACGCAAAATTTATTTTTAACTTTATTTACATGACTTACACATGTACATACCCTTACACACTCACTCACACTTGACACAGTGTCTGAACATTTAAAAAATTTTTTTCACCCTTAAACACATCAATGCATTCCATACGCCGCCGGAAGACCACTTCAACGATTATTCTGCCATGGTATATTTTGTTAGTGTTTTTTAAAGATCCAAATCATAAAAGAATTTTTTTTCATCCACCCAGACTCAATGTAAAGTAAAACATTTTTCAAAAATACTTGCAGCATTATGGAAATTCCTGTCAACGCATTAGCAAACTGTTGTTACGCTGGCCAGCGTATGATTGTAGACAGTTCTAAAAGCTCTGACTAACACACTTATTCGGATAATGTGCAGGATTAGATTGTGTGTAGATAAAAAATTAAAGATTTTGCCGGAAAGTATGCAAAGAGTTTTTTACGTATTTTTTATTTTTGAATAATTAAAATTGCTGATGGCATTTGTTGTGTTGTACCTCAAGACAGCAAAACTATAGAGAATTCTTGTTAATATAAAGCTATAGGTAAATATTTTATTTAATGTTTTAAAATATTTAAAATATTTTTGTCTAAGCAGAGTTTTTAAATGTCAAGTATCGGGAGATTTATTGGGAGGAACATAAATAAAATCATGATAGTATATTTATTTGGCTTCTCCGAATTTTAAATACTTTCATTAAGAATTTTTAAAAATGATTTGCTACTTTAATAGATAAAAGAAAGATTTTTGTTTTTAGGAAAATCTGATATTTTTAGAGGATTTTTTTAGAAACAGCTGCTATTTTTTGACACTTTTTTTTTAACTTTTATCCCATATTTTTTTGCACATTGAAGAAAATAAAAACCGTAATATTGCTATAACTTCCATGTCAATAGTAACTTTTAAGCATGAAGATTACAAAGGAGCCATAAACTCAAAATTTGCTAAAGTCGACTTCAGCACCTTTTTTCTTTTTTTTGTCACAGATTTGTCTTTTAAGTTTTTTTTTACAATTTTATGTTAAAGAACATAGGTTTCAAGTTTGAGAAGAATTATTTTGAAAAAAAGCTTAAACATAAACTACTCTGTTTTGCCCCTCAAATGCACTTTATTTGTTTGCTGCGTTTGTACTGAAGAACAAAAGTTTAATGCAACTAGTGTTTGCCTTATGGTCAAAATTCGACTATAAACTTTTATATAAATACGAAGAAAACATGATACACTTACAACCGTGTTCATAAAATCTTATTTATGATTAATTAACCATATTTAAGGAAAAATTGTTAAAGTTGCATTCATAAACAAAAAATAGTCTATTAAACCTTTCTTTAATAAACCATTCATAAAGTAGGAATATTTTTTAAATATCTCTGAAACTACAGGTGAAATTTAAAAAAAATGTAAGCATGGTTTAAAGATAATATTGTTGCCGAGTTTCAATTTTTTTTTTAACTGAATATGGTCAACCTTTTTTAATTTATTCCAATATACGTGTGAAAGTGCCTTCATTTTGGACATAACGGTATTTTTCGAAAACTAGACCTGATAGAGAAAATGAAGATTAGATTTGATATCAACGACCTAAAATTAGTAAAAATTTGCAATCAAATTCGAGACCGCAAACTTACTGTTCCGCAGTGCAATAGTAGCATTCTTAAAAAAAAAAATTTTATGAAAATTGAAATTCGGACGTTTTTTCTTAATTCTTTGTCCGACGATAACAATTTTACGCATACTACGTTTGAAATAAAATATTATTTAAGATACATGTTAAAAAAAATGTTAAAATTGTTTTTATTGCCTTACTGAGGCGAATTAAAATGGTGAATTTTGAAAAAAAAAAATAAAAAATCACTTTTTTTTAAGTTTAAAGTCCTGTAACTCAGTAAATCTTTATGCGACACAGTTTGGACGTGTTCTGAAAGAAAAAGAGATATCTATGCAATTTTAAATATTGTAAAATTCAGTTGAACAGTTCTCGAGGTTTTTCGAAATACCTAAAACAACTGCAGTACAACACGATTTTTGTGTATATCTCGAAAACGCTTCTTGAGAAAAATAAATGAATGCCGTATTCGCGATCAGCAGCCCGGGTTTTGAGGTCATGGCAAAAAGTAAAAAATTTGTGAACCAGTGTTATCACATGCGTGGATAAGGGACACCAAACTGTTAACCTGGGGCAATGAAATGGGTTTTGATGTTTAAATCGAGCGGCAACCCTCGATCAGTAACGGCAGTTTTGCTTGTTTACGTGGCCGTTTAATTGAAAATTAACTTTATACGAAATTTTCGACGAGCAATTACGTAAGAATCAACAATCTCTCCACAGCGAACGCGCGATGCTCACTTGACCACTGCGACATCATGACTGGCAAACCCGCACAATCGGTAATTCCAACGGCGCCACCCTCCCTCCGCACCGTTTATTACTTTTTGAAATAATCGTATTTGAAAATATAAATTTTCCACCAGACACCCGGTATAATGAAAAAAAAGTTTTATTTATTTATGGGTGTTTCCACCGAAAATTATCTCTTATAGCTCAAAAATGAAATTATTATTTTGAATTTATTTTTCCGCTAATATTATACAAAATGAATGTTTCTGTCATTTTCCGAAAGATTAACTTTAATTGTTTTATACTAACAAAAATATGCTACTTTGAGTTACCCATAATAAATGAATTCAAACACAAAAAACGTTGAACTTTTTATAATGAAACGACCGTTACTTTTAAAAAAAAATTTTTTTTGTTAACTAATTTCTTTGGTTTGAAAATAAATCTATTCCTTAAACAAAACATTTCAAAGATTTTAATCTTATATTTTTATAATACATGATGTTTGTTTCCGACGTTCGAAAACAGCACATTTATAAAGTATCGACTGTTACTTTTTTAATGGTCAAACAAAGTATTGAAATTAAATTTGTTATGAATTCTTTCGGTTGCCACTGCTGCTGGAACTTTTGTAAGACCAAAATGGAGCAATCCTCGTGGCATATTTGGGAAGTTTGGAATTTTATTCAAAAAATCTCCGAAAATCGGTAACGACCATACTTTGAAAATACAGTCAAATCCCGATAATTCGTACTCCGTCGGTCACTTGAAAAAATTTCGTTAATTCGTAAAATTTCCATACATTTTGGTCCCCTCGCTAATTCGTAATTTTTTTTTCAAATCAAATCTTCTTTGCCTCTTATAAATCGTAATTGTTTGCTAACTACCACTTATAATTCGTAAAAAAAACAACAGAAACATGAAAAGAATGATTTTTTGTTTACCGCTAATTTTTTTTGCTTGTGTTTTTTTCTTGTGTGTTTCTTTATTTTCTTAAGATCAGTTTGTTACATAAACAATTTTTATAAATATTTTTTAAACCATTTTTTTATGTTTTCGTTTTAGTAAATTCAAAAAGGAGCTAATTGCAGACTCTGGTTTCTTTCCTGCAGACAAGCATAAAGCTTCGCGGGATAAGCTAGGAAATTATAAAAAAAAAAAAAAAAAATAAATTGAAAAACCCCGTTAATTCGAATTTAATTTATTTTAACCCCGAAAAATCGAAAACCCCTATAATTCGTAAGAAATGGCCGGTCCCTGGCGATTACGAATTATCGGGATTCTACTGTACCTGTTTAATATATTTTATTAATTTATTTTATTTTAGACAACCAATTTATTTTTTATTTTTATATTGTGATTGATTAAAATGAATGCGTTCGGAGGCAGATATTCTATTTATTTATTTTTTAAATTATTGCAATTAGTTTTTTTCATGTTTTAAAGAACGAATTGTTGTTCAAAAATATTAAAAAAAAAATTAAAAATAAGACATAATAATAATAATAAAATAATAATAATGTTAATAAAAAGTAAACAAATTTTTTATTCGAATACTTTCTTATCGTATAACAAACAAACATTTTTATAATACCTTTCAGCAAAATTTTGTTCAGAAACTAAAATATGTATTTTTATATTATAAAAATAATTTTCAAGATCTTAAATTTAAAAAAAATATGTATTAATTATAGAATATCATGTACTCCGAATAAAAGATTCATGCATCACTAGCAAAAAAATGGCAACAAAAAGTAAAAAAGCTACCATACTTACACAGAAAATCGCTACAAGCAGTCAATAGTTAAAAAGCTGTTAATGAACGTTTATGAATACACAGTTGTATACAAGGCTTATAAGATATAAAGCATTTTATAATTATAACTAGGGTCAGGACTTTTATGCAGTTAAATCGCGTTTAATGCGCATAAAAAATGCACAAATAATTTAAATATACGTGCAAACATTTTAAAAAATATGCACTAAAAAATAATAATATATATAAAAAAACATAAAAATGTCAAGAAAAAAAACCAAAATAAGAAAGCCACTTGTTAGACAGATATTTGAAACTACATATAAAATGAATTAAGAACATAATTTTTGTTTAATATTTAATAACAGTTTTTCAAAAGTAAATAAAACGGAAGTGATAGGTGCATGATTAAATGCTGATAGTTCCTTTGTGGTATATTCATTTTTACTTCGCTGTTTTCGGAAAAATTTTATTTAAAAATTCAAGCAGTTTTTTTATTATTTTTTTAAATCCTTCATTTATGTTTTAACTTTATCAAGGTTGATACGAATTTGTTTTCTAAAGCTACCGTCCACAGCATACATCTTATTAACATCTTAATAATGAAAATTTGGCATGAAATTACCACAAAGTTTATTTATAATACACTTACCCAACTCTGGTTAACGTTTGCTAAACTCTTGTTAACGAGCTGCCAAACGTTTGCAAACTTTTGAAAAATAGCTGTTTAATGTTAAACAATATGGTTGGTTTTATTTAATTTACTGTTTTATTTTATTTTTCTCTATATTTTATTTTAATTTTAAAACCTTTTTAAAATTGTTATATGTGGAGGAAAAAAAACAAAAAATTAATATAGCAAAAAATTACAAAACAAGCGATGATTAAAAAACGTGTTGCATTTTTAAGTAATGTAATGTGGCATCATTAAAATTCAGAGTTGATTTTTTAAAAGTTAGCAGATGGACATAAGTTTGTTATGAATAAACTCTGTGCTTACAAGCTGCTAGGCTTAATCGGCATTCTAGTTAGCAGCTCGGTGTACAAACTTTGGCTAATTATTTGTTATGAATAGGGCTACTAATGAACTGTTCGTTGATATAACGAAAAATGATCATAAATTTATAATAATTATAATTTAATGACAGAATTTTTAATTCAATAATCTACTTCGTTAAATTAGTGAACCTTTACGTTAATTCAACGCACAATTTTGTTTTGAACATTGTCTCAATAAAATATTTTTTAATATCCCCTCGAAAATTATTCGACATGGCCGACCTCTCATAATTAACTACTGTAGCCTCTTAAAAAATTAAAAAGACTCATAATTCAAATATGTTTATTTATATTTTGTTTAATATTTTTTCCTATTTTACAAAAATGTTTGAAATTTATAATTGTAGTACATATATTTATGTATGTATAATATACATTGTATTAACATATGATGATAAGTACATAAATATAGTTTATTTATAATTTTTACAACGTTTTTTGAAAATAAAATTTTATAGTAAACTTGTTTGGTTTTCAATGGAGCTTGGTGCTTCCTTTGTTAATTTAGAACAGCTTCAAGTTGTTCATTGGCGTCCAAATTAAATCCACCGCAATTAATTTTATTTTACACATACATATGTATAACAAATCATTTTTTTGAATCGAACTGAACTCACAAATGTCCTTTTTTACTTTTATTTAATTTAAATAGTGTTTTTTACAGCTACGACAATATTTTTAATGTTACACTGCATTTTTTTATTTGTTGAAATATTATTTTAAGAAGAACCATTTCGAATAGAATAATAACAAGAAATGCTAAACTAACACTGTTTTAAAAACAAATTTAACAAATGTTACGTTACCCCCATGCAGGGCTGCCAGGTACTTTTTTTCGTTCTCCCCAAATTTAAAAATAAATTTCCCCAAATATCCCCCGATAAAAGCAAGAATCCCCAAAAAAAAGCCCCTGTAAAAAAATACATAATTTTTAACCGATAATTTAAACATTTATTTGAGTTTTACTTGTACCATATTCTACAAGAGATAATTTTTATCGAAAGGAAATATGTAGTTGTTTTTTAAATATATAGGTATATACATATGGGGGATTTCGTGTCAAGTGACCCAACTTTTAAATCGAACTTTTAGCTATCGAAGCTACTTGGGACAAATTTTGCTAACACCAATAGGTAATAAGTTACATGGATGAGAAAGAACACCTGTATGGCCAAAATGTCAAACTTTGACCTCCTCTAACTCAGGAACTTGTTGACCGATCTGGTTGAAAATTTGTGTCTAAAGTACTATTCAAAGTTGGGTCACTTGGCACGAAATCCCCCATATAGGTATATACAGTCGAACTTTCCTATAATGAATTTGCATGGGACTACAAAATCACTAAATTTTTTAGAAGTTTATTATACAAAAGTAATTAAATTAATTTTATTTTTACTTTTATTAAAAAATAATGAGGCTGTTCTAATTTGGATTACATTCCCACGCGCACCAGTTATCCATTTGAGAATTGCTTTTTTTGTTTCTCTACAAACACAGGTTTAAGGGCTCTTGCATTTCATGCTTAATTTTTTGCATTCTACATTTTAAGAATTAAGGTTGCTTTAGTCGACCGTAAATGTTGTGCAATGCAATGTAACGTACCGTAACGTACTGTATTTTCTGTAAGGCGTTATTATTATTTGACAATTTTTATTCTTTTGCACAAATCAATTTTAAAACTATTAAAGGTGTGTGCTCGCATTTCTAGGTCAAGCAATAATTGGCACATTAGTGGTTTTTATTACTAGTTCTAAACCGATTTTTTTTTATTTCTTTTTTAAAAACATTTCGAATTGTTAAAATTCTAGACTAAAAACTTTTACGACATTTAAACAATTTTCCAAAAACTTAAATAAGTGATTGTTTTGCATTGTACACACTATTTGAAATTTCAATCGACTTTTCTTTACCCATTCGTCACCAAACTTCATATTAAATGTTTTTTTATACAAAGGAACCAATAAGCCCATTCATTGGCTTTCGAGTTCATTTTAATTTTTTTGAACACCTCTTATACACATGAAGTTGTCCAGGAAAATGCAAATTTTGGACTTATTGACAGATTAACTTCAAACTTATCAGATATTTTTTTTTAATAAAAATTAAACCTTTTTTTGCCCGGTGCTCATTGATATCAAGTGATGTTGCAAAAAATCCACTGTAATGTGTATGTAACACATATTATGTGTGCATTAAACTTTGTTGTATTTAATAGAAAAATTAAGCTCATATTTTTTATTTCCCCAAAAAATCCCAAGTTATTTTCTTAATATCCCCAATGCAAACCCCAAACCCCAAATTAAATTTTCTGTCCCTTTTAGCAACAGGAAAACCCCTAATTTGGGGTCAAAACCCCTTAACTGGCAGCCCTGCCCCCATGCAACTTTTTTGACTTCAACGTACGAGTTCGTTGAGCCGACAAATCCAATGTAAATTGTATGCGTGGGGATATTATTTTATTAAGGTTGCGTAAACTGAACGAACACTACATAAATTTAAACGAACGAGTTCGGTATAACAGGTCAACGAACACTTCATTAATGTTAACGTTCGAGTTTATAAAATTAATGGGCATTTGTGCTAACAAAACTTAATAAATATTTCGTTATCTCAAAGAACATTTTATTTTCTTTAAAGTATATTTTATATGAAATATTTAATAAACTCATGTTCATTATGATCAGTACTTAAATCTCAGTACCTGGAAAATTTCATTTTTCTAACGAAAACTATTTGGTTCAGTGTAGTGGTTCGCTGTGGCGAGGGACCAACCACCGGATCATATGTTATCTTTCACTTGAGTTTATTTAATTTTGCAAGTTCAATGAAAAAAATATCAGAAAATCACCCCTATTATAAAACTCGACGGCACCTGAACAGTAATGGTATTTTTTGAGTCGTTCTTGACAATAATCGATTACTATTGACAGTCAATTGATATTTTCTAAGGCATTTTTAAGTCGACGTCGAGTAGAATTGTCCCATTTTTAGTCGACAGGATATTTTGCGACAACTCAAATGAAAGTTTAAGAAATTTTTAATGAAATGAAACATGTTTATTAAAAACGTTTGAAATAAAAAATGTAAATTTAAAAGAAGTTATGGGCACACATTTTATAAGTAAATTTAACTCAAAAATTCAGATATGTCGGAAAATAGTATAAATAACGTTAAAAAGTGAGTAAAGAACCAAAATTATTGGAGACGGGAATTTTTTTTTTTAATTTTCGATAACTAGTCGACGTCGACACAACATTCTTATAAAATACCAAATTAACGTCGAAGTGATGTAGTCGCCGACTTGATGTGACAACAATTCAAAATTAATGTCGACGTCGACTTACATAATAGAGGTGAATATTTTTGTTTAATTTTTATTTAACTGAAAATGTTGAAAATGTTGACAACTATTCAAAAATATATTATACGCGTTATTGGTTTCAAGTTTTCATAACTTTGTATGAAACGCTCTTTAATGTTGTTGTTTTTTGCATTTTCTATTTGATCGTAAGCAACAAATGTATTGTTATTAATACGATTTCCGTATGACGTGCTAAATTCCCAGTTTTTCATATTTGATAAATACACTGAAATTTATAGTTGAGGGAAAGCTAACTTCTATGCGCATTTCACTGGTTGCTGAGGCCAGCTCATTAGGAAACCTATTTGCCAATTCAGTTTTGCTTAAGTCTACAAATTTTTTGTTTGAATTGAATAAATAATCTTGGGAAACTCGTTTCATGACGATCATTTTTTGTGTAATTTTAAACAATAAACAGACAATTAAACAGAAAAATATATTTAGCTTTTATATAAGTATGTACATTAGACCGAATTAAAAAAAAACAGTTGTTGATATACCCCCTAAAAACTAACTTTGTCATGTGTTATGAAGATTCCCAAAATATTTTGTCTCTAACGATAATCTCCTGGAGAAAATGGCATTTTTCATGAATAAAAAGTTTGGCAAGTTTTTTTTGTCCTATGAATCAGTAATACAATAGACAGTTCGGAGTTCTTTGGTTCTGCATCAAATTATTTTAAAAATCTAACCACAGACTCGAGATAGCGAAATGTTTATGTCAGTTTTTTTGACGCTTTTCAAATTGATTTTAATGAAAATTTAAATAACGAAACCATTTTGTGTCCAATTTTAATTTAATATTATATAAAATATCCAGTAAAAAAGTGTTCTATTAAAAACCGGACTCCTTATGAAGATTAAAAAAAACTTAAATGTAGCAAATTATTTTGTTTGCTGTTTTAATGGAAATTTTACAAAAAAATTGTTAGAAAATATAATGGAAATTTTTAAATATATAATACGAGAAAAAGTGTAGAGATTCATATAATTTTTATGACAAAGACTTTTTTTATACCCTTCTGCAAAGTTATTTTATTATTGAAATTTTTATTCAAAATTAAAAAAAATATATACTAAAATAAGAAAAAAATAAAGCATCTTTGCGCGACATTTCTATGTCATATGTTTTCTAAATACTTACAAACACATATTTTTTATTTTTATTTTGTTCTTTTATTATCTTGCATCAAAGTATTAAATTTGCTCTACTGCCAAAAACATTTTAACATTTATATTCTACTCAAAACATTCACACTCACACACTTCCATACATATGATTACATAAATTTACAATTGTGTGAATATAAATATTATAGATGTAAATATAAGAAATGCATGATGACACAATCCTCATAATATGTATCCATATGGTTAGACTTTGTAAAAAACTGCAACAATAACAAGAATACCATAAAGGACTAACATTCATTATTATCCTAGCTAGGCGCCATTAACCCTTGCCAACAAATGAATTTCAACTCAGGCGTAATGGAAAATATTAAACGAACACTGATAGTGTATATTAATGTAAAAGATCGTATTGCATACATGTTTGTATTTGGTACCATTCAAAACTTACAACATACGATAACTGATAAATCTGTGTAGAAATTCTATACCCAATAATTATGGTCTACAAAAAAAAAAAAAAAATTTAAAAGAAGGACGAACAAGAAAATAAAATCATGGGTTTTTTCATTTGGGTTTATTTTTGTGAATTTATTTGATTTATGGTTCTTTGTGGCAAAGTTTTTTTTTGTCTAAATATTTTAATGTATACGCTTTAAAAATTATGAGATTTTTAAATTAAATATATGTAACTAAAGTCTGTGCACAGATTAAATTACAAGTTGAAAAGTTTTTTCGTAAATGGGCTTTTTGAAAACTTTTACACAAAATAAATTCTGTAAAAGAAAATTTTATAAAACTTTGCTACCTTTTTAAAAACTTTTGCAAAAATTTGCTACACTAATAGAAATTCATCAAATTTAATTTTCATTAAATTATTTTCATGAAGAAAGGAATTTAACAACATGAAATCAATTAAAATTAATTGATAATTTTTCATTCTTGACCGACCTGAGACGGTTACAGTTGAAGTTTTCAAATTTTGAACAAACGGTTTGGTTTAGGGCTGGATTGGACAACATTTCTGCTTATCTAGAGAACGGTAACAGTAACATGATCTAAATTACAAATTTCTTCTTTCTCAATACACGTGATCTGTTTTAAAAATACTTTTACTAATTTAATTTTAACGGAGATAGCGAAGATCACTAGTTTATGCTCGTTATGCGTTAAAGTCTATTAAAATGAGTTACTTTAGTAATATTTAAACTTTGCTTCTGTGAAGGAAATTTTTACAAAAATGTCCTATTTATATTAAGTATTAAATTTTTTTTTTTTTTTTTTAACATAAATACTTATGTTATTTTTAAGAAACTAGCTTTTTTTTGAAGCAAGCTTTAAAGAAAAAAGACTATCCCATAAAAAGTTTGCAGACATTGTATGTAGTTTTCTTCATCTATACCTATTTTGTGTTAAAATATTAACTGCCTTATTTATAAAAAATAAAACAGGTTAATAAAGGGTTTATTAAACGAATTTTGTATGAAAATCCGTGTCAGAACCCGTTTATTAAACTGTTTTATTTCTTTTAAAAAAGGCCGTTAGTAAAAAACATTATAGAAATTAATTTTTTAGCCAACACATAAATATTAGTTATGAGCACTCAATACTCTTGATATCAACTGTCCATATCAAAAGCAAGGGGACTGTAGGTATGAATATTACGGCTACTGAAGCATATGCAATCTGTATACCAAATTTACCAAACAGATAAAAAGTACCAATTATTTCCGTTTTACATCATAAAAAGTAGCCTTTATTTTAATCCGGGCCATATGTTATCCTTATACAAAATTTTGTGATAAGAGGAAAAGTACAAAAGGTTAAAGAGTACCTAATTTTGGGCACCCCGAAAGTACACTTTATGTTAATTTATCGAAATTTATCGAAAAGAGAAAAAGTACCAATTTTACCGCGTTTTACCTCTTAAAAAGTACCCTATATTTTAATCTGGACCATATGCAATCTGCATGCCAAATTTATCAAAAAGAGAAAAAGTATTTAAGTACCAATTTTTCCCCAGGTTATTTCTCTAAAGAATTACCCCATATTGGAATCTGGGCCATTTGTTATCCGTCTGTCAAATTCCATCCAAATCCATAGTGCGGTTTTCACGTGATTGAGCCTCAAACTAACAAAGATCTAAATATCCTAACATTCAGTGTTGCCAAGTCGAACCATTTTTGTGCTTTTTTTCTACGCGAAAAATTCTTTAGTCTGTGCGCGGTTTGTTTTTTTTAAATTCAGTGCTTTGTTTCCGGTGGCATCAAATCTAATTGTATTACAAAATTTCTTAAAGTGTAGCAGGAATGTTTTTGTACATAAAATACAGCTGTTTTAAATCACTTTTCACTCGCGTTCTGAAAACAGGCAGTACATTAGATATTTGGACTGAAGTTAAATTTTAAAATGAAGCTGGTAATAGAAATCTGTTTGAGCCATTAGCGAATATTGCGTTTGCAATTTTGTCACTTCCATATTAAAATGCAGCAATTGAATGCGTTTTTAGTTGAAAGAATTTGTTTAAGTCTAAAATTAGTAACCAAATGTTTTTAATTGCGGTAAATGCAACGTATTAATATGGGTTGTTGTGCAACATACATAGAGGAAAAGTCCGCTAGATTGAGTACCTTTTGTATTGAGAATCAAAACCAATTTAGAACATTATCTAAAGTGTCAATAAAATATTTTATAGCCCCTGTTACTTCGGTTCCTTCAGAAAGGTGATTTTCAGCATCACAATTTTTAAAAACTGTCATCTAAAATAACGTGCATACATACATACGTCTCATACGTTAAATAAAGTAATTAAAACAACGAACTGTAGCCTGATAAAAAAACTAGTTAAATTTTTCATGCTCAGGACAAACATTCAGCCAATAGTAATATCGATGTATCGATAGTGAAATCTGAACTATCGATAAATATCGATAGTATCCCAGCAATATTGTCGATAGTCCAAGAACGATGTCGACTAATTATCTTTCCGAATCATTAAATTTGTGTTAATGTGCCATCGATTTGTTTTTGCATATTGTTGCATATTTTGGTGAAAATGAATATTTTTGCATATTTAGGTTTTAAACGCATATTTTGATATTTTTGAATGATTTTTTTTTTTAATTTAATGTTATAAAAAGAGGTTTTAAAAAAATGTTTAAATACACAAAAAAACCTTAAAAAAAATGTTAAAATCAATAAATAAATTATAATGGATTTCGACAAATGATCCTTCTATTTTAAACCGATGTAGCACCATACATGGTTAAGGCGTCCAATGGGTTTAAAATACATATTTTATCCAAAACTGTTGCATGTTACTTGTTTGACACATGGGTTATGCCACGTTGCAGGAGAAAATTAGAAGCCATTTCAATAATATTGCAATTTTTAATTAAATGTATCTCTTGATTCCTCTTTCACCACAGCCTATTGTAACAAGATGGGGGCCTGGCCAGATGATTCAGAATCCTATTTAAAAAACTTTGAGTAATTTAAGAATGTTAGAAGAGCTTACTGATACCGAAGAGTATGCTATTAAAAAAATAAAAGAAGTATTAAATTCAAATAACATCAGAAGTCAAGGTTTCGTTTAAATGTGCTAAATTCCCATTTCATTCTATTGATAAACTGTTAAGCGAGTAAGAATTATAAACCCCAGTTCTATATGTAACAATATCTAAGCTTAAACAAAAACAACCACAATAAATAGTGAGCTTATCTCTTCTTACAGTCCCGACTACAATTGGTTGATTTTTTGTCAACTTTAAATGTAGTTGTAAGTGGGTAAAGAAAAAACAAAAATAAAAAAATTACTTTATTTTATTTTGCCAGTTCAGTTTATTTACACTGCCACATGCATTTTAGTTATCAAAGTTTTTCTTGGGATTCAAAAACTAAAAGAAGTCAATAAAAATTTGTATTTTCCAATTTCACTTAATACTCAACTCAAATTAATTGATATTGCAGAAAGTAAAATTAAGTAAAGAAAGTAAATTCAAGGTGGGATCTGAAAATTAATTTTTTTTAAATGTATTATAAGCATTCTTCAAGTACAAGGCTAAGTTTTACTTTTAATAAAACAGTAATTTTTTATTTTAAAAAACAAAACGCAAAATCTCTTTCGCATGCGATCAGAGGACTATTGTGGGGGTAGTTAGACTGGAGGCGAAATGGTGGGTGAACAGCGTTGTCACTTTAAAATGGCTTTGCTTTTCTTTTAAGTACGGAAACTGAAACTATTGCTGTATACATAACACAAAGAATTATCATTATTTTGTTTAAATTACACTAAATATATGAAGATTTTGTTATTATTTTGTAACAAAAGCATCATATATTTAAATAATATGCAAATATTTTTAAATACACAAATAATTTGTTGTGTTTTTTGGGAGCCAATGTGTACCTACACATATGTGTAATATGGGTTTCTACTACCTCAATTTTGCGTAAGAAAACTGCGATTAGGTGCAAGCGCTTGGTGAGGACCTCGCCGAATAATTCCTTTGTATTCTTTGTTCGGAATTTTACCAGCTTACTACTTTTGGGGCGATTGTCGGAAATGAATGTGCATGGAACTGGCACCATACAAACAAATCGTTTGCGCCTAAACTAACAAGTCATTTGCGCAAACAAAAACAAGGAACATTTTTGGAAAAAATAGTCCATAAAACATTAAAAAAACAAAATTTAATCGAAATATTTACAATCGTGAGCAAATTACCTTTAATTTAAGTACCCTAATATAGATATAACTAGAGGGGGCACTGTTTTTTGCCCCAGAGGGCTCCAAAAGTCCCGCCCACTCTAAATGTTTTTTTCTTGTAAAATTACCGTTAATTCAAGTACCTAAACATAACACTAAGTGGACGGGACCGTTTTTCGGATTCAGGGGGCCCACGGGCCTAAGTCCCTTTAAATTTTAATTTTGTTTTGTTTTTTATTTTTATTTTCAGAGGTTTTCCAATTTTTTTCGAGTGCCGTGTAAACTACACTTTTGCCAAAAAATGCTTATATTTTGTCCAAGAGAAATCCCAAGGTACACATATGTGTATGTCCTGTTTCTAAGGACATGGGCTTTGTATGTACATTAAAAGTTAATTTTTGCGTTATACTAAGGCGAATTATTATATACTGAAAATTTCATTGAAATCCGCCAACTTTGAAATTGCTTGGGTCGGAAAGGGATATAATATGCTGATGTAACGTCATATTAAACAGTTAAATTTTGTAAACATGCGCAATGCGTAATCTTGTTTATAACATTCTTGGCTTTAAAAGATCTCTTGTAAAATGACAATTAATATTGTCTGAGAAGAGGACTTAAGTGGAATCTTTTTTAGCATCTGTCCGTTAGGTGGCTCCATACTTCATTTTGTTGAGAATATTTTTAAAATCAGACCGCCAGTTCCGGAGATTACCTGTTACAAACATACTGACATAGAAATATTTTTCAGTATAGATTACGATTTCTTTCTGTAATTTTTTCCATTGTTACTATTTGATGTGAAATATTTCGAAAACAAAATATATGTATATATATTTTTTTATTTTTTAATATACATTTGGAGGATTCACAAGGTGTCATAAAGTCATAATCCTTAAAATAATAACATGAAAATATACGACTGTTGTGAACAACCCCTCATAATTTAGTGTGCTATTTTGAATTTAAGTCAGCTGATTTAAAACAAATATAAAAAATAAATATTTACCAAAAATTTAATTTAAATGATTTTGTTATTCGTGCTTAATTCCCAATTTCTATTATTTGATAAAAACACTGAAATTTATTGTTGATGGGATAAGCTATTCCTATGCGCATTTCACTGGTTGCTTAGGCCAGATCATCAGGAAACTTCATCCATAAAGATTTTAGAAAAACTAAAGATATTAAACCAAATAAAACTGTTAAGCGTATAAGAATTACCGCAACAGTTCTATTTGTAACAATATCAAAGTTTAAACAAAAATAAAAATATTTTTTAATTCTAATCCATGAATTAATAAATTAAATTAGATCTTCCCTGACTATTTTCCATTTTTCAGACGCAAACCACAAATAAATTTTATTTTGTTTGTTTATTAAACATCAGAGTCCTAAGCCGATCTAATTTGACGCCGCAAGTGTTTTGTTGCAAAAATTGCTAGCCGCAGGTTAAATTCGGATATTATCCGGATAAAACTATACCATCAACGGCGACGGCTACAAAAACTATTGCGGTTCGGCTCAGCCGCTCAGCGCAGGTCTCTTCTGATTAATTACGACAGCATAATAGCAACAACTATTTTTTTAAACCATTGTAAAATGTTACAACATTATGACAATATAACATGATAGCACACCTTGTGAATACCCCATGTATGTATTTGTGTACATTTTTGAATATCCGTATTTTCTCTCTATTAGTGTTTTAACTTTATATATAATATACCATATAGCCAGCGATGCCAGCGATGCCAGAAGTGCAGATTTATCTGCATTTTGAAGATTTTATCCCCAAAATTGCCAAAATGCAGATTTGCAGATTTTTGGTTTAACATTGCAGATTTTTTAGCTCGGTGGAAACTTCTTTACATTGTCATGATTATACTATTTCCACTTGCTGCATTGATAAATAAATATAGTATATCAACCATTCATGGAAGAACCGTGTGGAAATACATTCATTAGTAGACATTTTATGCACAAAAGATTACTTAAAAATTCGCATTGTCTTGACACATTAATATCGCCGGACATATGTCATCTGATTTTACACAAAATATTATGCATACATATGAACGTATATATTTATATGCACTTATGTACAAATATCTTCAAAAGTTGCAATATTGGATCTCTTCCAAATTTTCAATTAGAGTCTTGATAATTTAGATAACATGTCAAACAATTAACGTTTAATTTGTTTTTTAAAATAACAAAGATTAATCCTTACTCAGCCTGAGTAATTAAATAGATAGATATTTTTAATGTAAAAATATCCAAAAGTTATTAGTCATGTTCTTAAAATCGAACAAATTTTTAAAACTTTTCTGTGTTGAAAGTTCAAAAAAATATTACCTTTTTTATACCTCATACTTCGAGGACCATTCATATTGACCAGAACGATTTTTAAATCTACCATCGATTTTAAATTCGGGATAATATTTTGAAATTAATTGTAATATCTTTTTTTAAACAAACTACATAAAAAATGTAATAAATTTGTTTTGAAGGTTTATTGAAGATTTTTAAAACTTTGGCGCAGATTTTGCAGATTTTTTGACGAAAAATTATGGGTTTTTGCTGATTTTTCCTCTAAAATTTCTGGCAACACTGCATATAGCCAGTAAAGCATATATGTATACATACATACATAAATATATTTCCTATTGATTTTGCTATGTGTTGACATTTAAAGGTAAGATTAAGGGGAGCTAATGTCAATCTTATTTTACACTAAAAATAAAACATTTTTTTTTTAATTATTTAAAAGTATTTCAAGTTCAAATTGACTTCAGCCAATTAGTTTAAGTATTTTTAAATATCCTGTAAAAGTTGTGGCAATTCTTTTGTTTGTTTGCTATTTTTAAAAATATTTGCTTTCAAATTAATTAAAAAATAAAAATCCATTAGCTTAAAATCTTTTTTTTGTTAAATTGTCAAATTTGTTTCACTTCATTTTTATTTTCAGATTCTTTAAAATCACCGTGATGTTAGCAACGAATCAATGGACCACTTTGTTAAATAAGAAACAACAAATATCTAAAACGGGAGTAGAAAACTACCAAAAAATGAGTCATAATCACGTGTAATCACTGATAATGCACATCACTCTTTTTCTATGACAATGCACAATTTTAATTAAACGCATATAAAACTCATACATTCTATCACACATACGTCGTCGCCCTTGTCGTACTCGTCGCCATCGTATTCGTCGTCAACGTCACCGCCATTGTTGTTTCTACTCCATCACCAGCAACAACGACTTTCGACAACCTCAACCCAAAAATATAAAACAAAAAACAAAATAGAATATAAGCATACAGATTGACTGACAGACAGAAAAAAGAAATCATTGCTGGTATTTTCTTTTCTGTTTGTCACATGATTAAATGTAAATGAGGCAGCAGCAGTCAGTTGCAAATTCAAACCCAGTTTGAATAGATGAAGTAGGATAAACGACAAAAAATTAAGGATAGCAACTAACTAAAAAAAATTGTGCAATCACTTGAGTTTCGTGTAATTTATATTAAATGCAGCTGTTATTGTGTTTAAGAAATACGTGCCACAAATACGCCGTGTTGTCGTCGTCATCACGCTACCAATACCACTAAATGCAGTGGAAGAAGAAGTTTACTCGATTGAAAGCAGCTACAGGACATTCGCGTGCGCGAAGAATGCTTTGTTGTGGACGCAGAAAGGTAAGTGCATACCACTACCATAAATACAATTACAAACAAAAACAAAAAAAAAAAAAAAAAATTTATCAAATACGAATACTACTCCAATACAACTCAAGTACAACTACTGGTTTGTCTCTCTTGTGCATTTTTACGATAAATTGAATTATAACAACTTCTTGTTCATACTTGCCAAGGAAATTGAACTATTTTTAAGGACAACTGCTTACGAGTTAACTCTGGTTCTTCTTTGTTGTGGTATCGTACAGAGTGTTGACATGAAAAATGGTATTTTAATATGAACATTTTAAGAGACTTAAAAAAAGTATAAAAGGAATGAAAAAAAAAATCGAAAGAAAGCATGTCACCGTTACTTTTATGTGACATTAAAATTGTTAACTTTACGGCCATGTCAATGTACAATTAACTTATTAGCTATTCAGTGTTAAACAATAAGTAAAAGTAATGCTAGGAAAACAATTGGGTCGTATGTAGAGTTTTTCCCGCACTTTTTGGATTCCTGGGATTTTCCTTATTTCTTCAATGAAACTAATAAATATTTCTTACTGGGTTGAATGCTTAAAATAATTAAATCTTGTATCTGCTATATAAAAAACGAAAAAATTTTTAGATTAAAGTTATTTTAAGACACTTAAGATTTTATATTTCTCTAAGGAATTAATTTTCTGGAAAAGCGAATAGGAACTGAAAGCTCAACATTACGGAGTGGGAATTCTAAAATAATTCTACCGGTTTACAAATTGAGCATGAAGGAGAAATTAAATTTAATATATTTTTAACTGCCTGTTTTTAGAAATTAAAAACAACATTTCTAGGGATAATTATATTGAAAACAAAAACCAGTTTTCGTACTTTATTGTTGTTTTCAATATAATATCCCACACGAAATTTCAGATAAAACTTTTGCTTCCTGTTGCGTTAGAGATTCGCTTTAACATATAAGATAAAATATTCATACTTATACTTATACGAAACATGTTACATAAAGTGTTTTTAACGTAGAGCGAAGCGTAAAGTTATTCAACTGTCATATTTTTGCGCGCTTTAACAAACTGTTACTATAATTTTTTAAATTTTTTTTTTTTAACAAACAGTGTGTCGGTGTTGTCAAAGCTTTTACTGTTTCATACACATTTTGCTTTACGCTTTTCTGTCAAAGTTAGAAACGTCACGCAAAGCGAAGAAGTTTTATCTGACAGGGGGTTTAATCTTCTAAAAGTTAAAATATTATAATAGAAACATTAACTTCAGGTCTTTGGTTTTATAATTAAATAATATTTGTGTTCATAAGTGTTTTGGAAACATTTTAGTATTTTTTTTAAAGTATCGGTATTTTTCATAGGAACATTGAGTCTATTCTAAGCAAATGTATTGATTGCTGTTCTTGTGTGAGCTTCAGATTGTATATAAAAAAAATCTATTGGATTACTGTGTTTTTCTATTAGTTTTAGTTATTGACATAGAACTCCAGTTGCTGTTAAGTCAATGCGAACTCTGCCTGGAGTAGACAAAACCGATTTACACAATCACATTCTCTACCGTACATCAGGCATGCACGTACAATTTCTGCTTCCTTATCAGATTTTGTAACCTCACATCTACTTCTTAATATTTTCATAGCTTTCGCTGATTGGAAGTCGTGACATGACATTCGCGTTGTCTTTTGACCTTTTTAAACGAATTTCACAATCAAAATGTGAAATATAAATAAAATAGTGTTGCAATACCCTTAAAAGATGAAAATAGTTTTGAAAACACTTTGTTATCATTCACCCAAATAAACATTTTTCCATATAAATATTGATAGAATTTACGCACACCGAAAATTATGGCATTAGCTTTTGTATCAACTTTACTGTACCGCTGAGGAACATTATTTAAAGTTTGCGATCGATGCAAATTGTAATGGTCTTTCTGACTCATCTTAACACGGCATCAACTCCAGTTGGACTAGCGTTCACAGCCAAAACCAAAACTTATTGGATCTTGATGAAGGTACGTTTGGAAATCTGGTTAATAATGATTCCATATCAACTTCTGTTACATTCCTTCATGTATTTCATTTACCTTTAGCGGATACCCTAACATAGCCGGACAAACAAATTTTATTTTCTGCAACCACTCTCTTCCCAGCAAAGGTTCGTACCATATAGATTTTCACTGGTATGGCTATGTCATCTGAGATTACCTCAACCCATATAAAACAAAGACAATCTATCTAAGTCTTAAAATAGCTTTAGGTACAATTTAATGTCGCTTGCTTTAATATCAAAAAATAATTTTTTGCATCTTCCAAGAATACACACACAATATTAAACATAATGGACTGTAGCTTATTGAAGCAGTATTCCGTTCAGTAAATAAACTTTTACAGCCGTATTTATAAAAAAATCTGAATTCTGGTTTAAGATAACGGGTCCGCCATCTAACGTGTTTTTCAACTATAACTTATTTCGTGAATGGTAACACTTAGCTCATGTCTGATTTGACAGATAATTAGTTTTATCCTTCCGCTGAACGAATATGGTTGTGTATACGCTTGAACAACGCTGGGAAATATGCGTTTTCGCTTCGCTAAGTGGGCCTGCGATCGACTTACAGAAGAAGCCGATTTTGCCAAAAAAATCATCTTTTCAGATGAGGCTCATTTTGATCTTGGCGGATATGTAAACAAGCAAAATTGTCGCATTTGGGGCACAGAAAACCCGCACGCATACATTGAAAAGCCGTTGCACCCAAAACGAGTCACTGTTTGGTGCGGATTTTGGTCCAGAGGCATAATAGGCCCATTTTTCTTGGAAAATGGACAAGGAGTGTGTCTAAGCTCTTTATTCTACTATAAAATCCGCTAGTGTGAACGTTGTGTAACGGATAAGGATTCATTAGGGCAGCTATACGTTTTTCTGATTGTGTAACAATAAATTTTTTATATGTACTACGTGTATTCTGTTCGATCAATTTTCCGTATATCATAAATTTTTTTTTGAAGGCAATATCGCATGATTTCTGTTACTTCTGCAAACATTTTTGCGGAATAAAAATATATTGTACAAAAAATTTTTTTTTTGAGTAATTTCATTAAAATTAAAAAAGTGTTAAACAGACGGGTCCAAACGGATACATACAGAGTTAAAGAAAACACTTTCTTTCACCTTTCCCATAGTCGTTTTACCTTTTTAATCTCTTTTGATCCACAAAAGTTCTATTTTACTAAAGTTGAAATTTGTTAAAAATATAGTAGTTTAGAAAATATGTCTTAACATCTCAAATATAAGTAACACAAAAGTCGCAAATATCACATTTTTTTAAGATAACAAGACAACCAACCTCGCCAGGTCATTACCGTGCATTATTGTGCAATGATAATTTCCTTCGGATTAAATATAAAAAAAACACTTTTTTCTGAACTAAAAAAAACTTATGTTTAACAACATGTCACAACCACAATTACCAACATTTTGACCTAATTTTTTGGCTACCTTAGTTTCAATGTGTTTACTATTAAATAAAATTAAAATTTTTGAAATCGGTGACAAACAAAAATTGGACTTTTGGCCAATGAAATAAAATTTTCAGCCACAATGCGGCTGGGCCGATTTCTGTAAAATTTTTTGTCAGTTGTTCGTATTTTCGAGGACAAGGTTTTTACGCAAGAACATTTTGGAAAATCCCACAGGAAAAGTCTGAAAATTGGACAAATCGACAATCGAGTTTTTGTATGAAATTTTTTGTAAAATTATTCCTTAAGCCCTTATGCCACTACATTTTTAATGCATTGTTCAAGTTTTGGTGAACAGTTCAAATATGAAGTAATAGAAAAATTTACCAAGTGCGAAGGGTTCAGCTGTATTAAGATAAATGGCAAACTGTCAAACATTGTACTTAAGTTATCGATAAAAAATGAAGTTATGTCAAAAACAATGTAAAATTGTTCAACTTAAAATTGACATTTCAAGCTTGAAATATTAAAAGTGTTGCGGTTTATGGGCAAATTCAGCGATTTACCGCTTTTTGTTATTAAGTTTCTCATAAACAACAAGTTGGCAACATTTAATCAAATTAACAGAACAGGGATGGCTAAGTTGTTTGAATTGTACTTTTTTGTTGATACTTTTTAAACTAAGATTTATAATACCTTTTTGTGGTGTTTTTTAAGAATCTAAATGAAATTAATTTCAACTTAAAAAATCTTTTAGTACAATTAGGCTAAAAAAGTAAAATTTTTAAAGGTTGTTGGTACAATTTTAAAAATTCTCAACGCCATCCCTGAAACAAAACCATAACAAGAGAAAAAAAAACTAAAAAACTTTGCTTACATTTTTTATAGTTTACTCTTTCTAGCATTAACGGTTTCTTTCTATCAATTTATATCAATTAATGAATAAAAAATGTAGTGTCATAAGGGCTTTAATGGCTTTCCAAATGAAAAAATCGAAAGTTCTCAGCCAAAATCCGTTAGATGGCGTTATACGTTGACTTAGACTTTGCATATTGCTCTCCGGAGATTTTCGTCAAACACTTCCCGTCATCCCCAAATCTTCTGCTGCGGATGAACTTTACGCGTGGCTGAAATCGTCGTCTTTGTGGTGGAATGTCCAGAAGTTTCAATTGACCACAAATATGAGAGTCGCGTTGCAGAACGACCCATCGGCTGCTGGAGCTTGGCAACGGCCAAATTCCTGTTGATGTTTCGACTGGATTGATATCGTTCCCTGCAAATTTTTGTGAATTCACATCGTCCAAGGAGGAACTCATCAGCAAAGTGTTCTCCGGCATTGCACAAAATTACAAAAATCTTGAATGGATTGGTGAACGGGCAATACTAGCAGCGATGACTAAGGAAGGCGATAGCTTAAACTTTATTATTTAAAGTCAAATCGCAGGACAACTGCATACGACAGCGTGACCGACGAAAATGAGGTGACCAACTACCCAACGGAATTTTTTAACTAATCTCGAATTTCCCTTCGTTATTTATTTTTGCGCCGGAAAACAAATCAAAAAACATTGTTCATCAAATCGCTCTCATCTGATTTCATTTAAATAAATCACATTGAAAATTTAAATATTTGTGTTGTATTATTACTCTAAAGTTTGTATGAAGGCTTTAAATTTTGGTGAGGCGAAGTTCGCCGGGTCCGCTAGATATTAATATATTTTTCAATATTACAAAGTAAAGCTCAAAAAATTATTAATTGTACAGAATGAACTAGTGATGTGTAAAAGATCAAAACAAATGAAATAATACTCGTTATTTGAATTCTTTTTTAATCAGCAATAAAATTATCATCTTAATAGCACTTTTACTAAATAATTTTTGTTATCTTTTTTATTTTTTAAATAAAAGAGAAACTATCGTACAATTATTCATTTATAAAAACAATTTTTTTCTCACACTCGACACACAAAAATTACAGATACGAGTACAAGTATGAATTAATAACCACTGTTTTGCATCATTATGATTCTAGTGACAAATAAAAGAGATGGTGTTGCCACCATCCAATTAAAAAGTGCGGTAAAACGTTTATTAGTTAAAATGCTGATTATGAATAAGAATTAAAAAAAGCTTTTTTAGGCTTAACATGTTTTTTAACTAAAATGTATCTAAAAGCTAAATTACTTTTAACTGATTCTAACATTTATTCAAAAAACTAAGTGCATATTAACACGGATTTTCAGTTGCAGTTAATATTGTCCGTTGATTGCTTTATGTAAAATGAAATGAAAATGTCATTTAAAATAACGAAAAGTTTATTAAATTTTTACTGTCAAAAATCTAACCGCGAATTTCATAAAATAATGAATCTTCACACAAAACAAAAAAATCTTTTTTTTTATAGATAACTAAAAATGTATTTTTGGTTGTGAAATTATATAAAATAACTGAATATTCCTTTGTTTTTACGGAGTATGTAGTTATTTTTTTAATAGTTATTTTATATAAAATAACTGAATATTCTTTTGTTTTTTAGGAAATATTAAGCTAATTTTTTGATACTTAATTTATATAAAAAAAATTAAAATTCATTTGTTTAAACGGAACATGGGGCTGAATTTTTGACGGTAACAATTAAATGAACATTTCGCAAAAAATAAATGAAAAATAAGTAGACTGGTTTTTAACTGAATTTTTATTTATTTTATATTACAATTTCAGTTAATTTTACGTACAGAATATTGTGAGTGTATTACTGTCCCTTGGCCACACGTATCAATTTTAAACGTTATCATATTTTCATTTACTTTCAACAAACAACTTAGTTATCCACGACCCTTTTCATTGACCTACACATGAAACAACTAACACTTCTTAACGTTTCGCCTTCGTCAATTTTGTTCGCCTGTATATTTGCTTTTTCACAAAACCAATTTTATTTGAAATTCCACAAATTTCGAACAATTTAGGCACAATTAGTTACACACCAGCAGTTAAATTAAGCACACAATACAAATTTGATAAAACATAAAGGACAAGTACAAATAACTATTTAAAAAACAACGTAAAAATCCATATTCGCCTCCTAAAGTGGAAAACAAAATATTCAAGTAAATTTTAATATTTAAATAAAAAAAAAATAACGATCAGGCTTAATTTTGAAATTTCTTTTTTATTTTACATCGACTTCTTCTTCGCATCGGATTCCTTGTATGCACCACAATTCTCATATTTTGACATGTCATTCCCTAAGGGGGATTTGCGCGAACTTTCATTAAATAGTTACCGTTGACATCTGTGGGCACAGCATAGCCAATGGGCACCTCCTTGCCTGGACATTTAGCCTCACGCAAACGAGTCAAAGAACTGCAACGTGTTCCAATGAAATTCTTTTTATTGTCTGGATAAATAGTCTCAGCTTAGTACATCCAGGCTCGGGCATGGGCACACATAATGCCAGCACAACCTGGTGGAAAAGGATCCAAACCACCGGAATAGAAGTCTATCTCTCCCATGGGATCACGTTTGCCCATAATACCTGGATTACCGTGAATATCATTGATAAAGTGGCCATCTCCTCTTTGCAAACCATACAATAATTCTGCCTCAATGAATCAGGGTTTGGTTGGATCTAGACCAGTTATACGTGGTATAGTCTCATTGGTTTTCAATTCAAAATGACGGCCGGCAGAACCAACTATATGAGCTCCTAAGCTATGACCTATTTAGTGCATATTTTTCACAGGAACCATTTCCGCTAATTCCTTCAAACCCTCAGCAATATGCATGCCCAAGCCTTCAGTATTAAAGGCAGACCAAGAGTTAATTGTTTCGCTATCCAATGCCACAAAGTAAAAGCCTCCACGACAACTGTAAACCTTAGCCAATTGAGCAATTGTTTCGTCTTCATCAGCCGATGTTGTCCAACCGGTGCCCAATAAAACCACCTTATTTTTGGGATTAAACTCTTTACCAGTCCGTATATCATTTTCCCTTGTTAGAGAATAGTTATAGCGATTGCATGCAGAATTTTTATCGATATCTGGCAAATGTTTGTGGCAAATGAAATGGATTGGGAAGAAAGAGTCGATGAACACATTTTATTAATTGACGTCGCTACAAACTAAATTTTTTAAATATAAATCAATACAAGCGATTGGATTTTAAGTGCACATATAAACTAAAATACTCATGGTGTCATTAAATAATCAAAACAAAGAATTTTAAAAGTAAAAAAATAACCTGTAAATGACCAAGCTTTTTGGAAAAAAATGACAAATCATTTCTTAGTTTTTACATTTGTCTGCCATTTGATCAGCCTTGTCACAGCGAAAACATTTGTTTTTCTTAATCATTACATTTCTCTGTTTATTCAAATTTAATGATGTATGTTCTGAAAGTTAACAGTTTTGTTCTTAATTTTGTAATGCTTGCCGCTGTAATTCAATAACACATTTTCTGCTTATTTAGAAGATGTCGACATACTTGTTGCCAGTGTTGGGCAAAATACATGGTTTGCGGTATTTAAAATACAAAATACTTACTGGTCATGTATTTAAAATACAAAATACTTCCATTTATTCTACGTATTTCAAATACAAAAGTATTTAAAATACGAAATAAACTATTTTTATTCAAACCAAAAAATAAATTAGGTAAAACTAATTAACAAAACAATTGTTTCCTTTCATAAATATCAGATTTTTGAATGTAGCATATGTAAAACAGTTTCTTGTTGAAGAAAAAATAAAACCTGCTGAAGAAAAAAATCTTTCTACAGGTCCTGATGAGCACAACCTTGTATTAAATTCTATTATACTCTTTTTATATTTGGATAGCTGTCAAGAGTAATAATGTCTTTGCTCTTGTCACTGAGGAAACTGACAAATTCCAACTCCAAATTTGATGTCCTAGATTCACCATCATCCCTATCTACGAAAACAACAAAATCATCGTCTTCTTTACTGGTGCTTCTACTTCCGATACGTACTTAAGCGATTCTAGTTTTTGGTAGATCATAATGCAAACAATCTTCAATAAACTGAAAAATATATTTTGAAAACTATGTTTTTAAAATACAAAATACTCCCATTTTTATGTATTTAAAATACAAAATACAAACTACTTCTATTTATTGTATGTATTTAAAATACAAAATACAAAATACTTGCTGGACACGTATTTAAAATACAAAATACAAAATACTTGCACGTCATGTATTTAAAATACAAATACAAATACGTATTTTAAATACGTATTTCAAATACATGTATTTCAAATACTGCCCAGCCCTGCTTGTTGCTTCATTTAATATTAATGTTTTTCTTTTAAGAAATCTCTTTTGATTATTTGTATGTGGGTTGAACATACAAATTGATTTCTGAGGGCAGTATTCAAATAATCCCCTAAACTACAATTGACTGATAAACGCCACAATGCTGTCAGAAAATCTGCATACGATTCGATTTAGTTTACATAAATGAAATCTGTAATTTTCCAATATTTGTTTTTGGTATTGGATTAAATTCATTTCTCTGATAATTTCCTGACAATTTCCGTGTACGTGATATTTTCAGGTTCCCTAGTTAAAAGTTTGTCATACAATACGTCGTACGTCGTAGAGCCCATGTACTGCAAAATCAGTAGACGCCGCACAGTGCTGTGATCCCATATAGCGAAGGGACAAAAATAGAAGCAGTTGGCACAGACTTCTGTAGTTACATTTACCTAAGTCAAGAAAAATTCAAGTTTAAAAAAACGGGCCAAGGACACGCATACCTCCTTTGTGCCCTGAAATTTAAAAACATAATTTTAGTTTCAATAATACACACAAAATTGTATAAATCGGACCAAGGACTCAAGGTCCTGCCATATATCCTTTTCAAAAAAACGCTATTACACCTACAAACATTTTTGTTATTAATGTGAAAAATGCTAAAACATATTTTTTTGTAAAATGATTTAAGAACGCTTAAAACTCTCTTGTAAACATAACAAGTAAGAAAGAATAGTCGATCAGGCCCGAAAATATGATAACCTACAGCACAGCTTATAAAAGTGGGACCCATTGGCAATCATGGACCCGCCAGAACAAAATTATGTTATGAGGTTAAGATTCATTTAAAAGTTCTTTAAGTCGAATATTATTTAAATAACTTCAGCTATATGAGATTTTTGCATAGGGGTTAATATGGTACATATGGTTTATTTAGAAACTACCCGGACAACATTTTAGTTATCGTTAATAGCGGTTTTCACCCTTTGTATTAAGTGTACAACTCTGCTATTCTTAATACGATTTGATACTATAAAGCAAGAGTGTCTTTTTCGTTAGTATTGTAAATTAATGAAGTTGCTGAGTGAGGGAAACAGACAGATAGAGTTTCTTCAACTGTTTAATTCTGGGTAATTTAACAAACGTGTTAACTGCAGCTTTTTGTTGGAGTTTTCAACTACAGCGTAGTAAATTTTAGTCTAATACATTTTGTTGTTGCAGTGTTATAGATCCTAGTACTTTAACTAAATTCATAAGATTCACAAGGACTACAATGGACTTAACTATCAAGGGTGAAACCCGCTTTTATAAAGTTATTCAAAAACTGAAAAAAACCCGTAGACGGTATTTTTACCTCCTTTTTAATATTCCATCAATGTTAAAAAATTTTTAGAGCTTATGTGAAAAATAACCATTTTTCAAACCAATTTGTTCACAGCTTGTTCTAAATAAAGTAAACTAATACAGAAAAAATTTCAATCTCATACTCCAAAAACCAAGTGGTTTCCATTAGCCGTCATCGCCCAGGGCCTGTTGTGCCAACCCATTTCTGAACCTTTCTACAAAGGAATCCCATTTTGTCCCCGTCGGGTGTCTAAACGGAGCAACTCTAGGCAAGTCAAAATTCCAATTCAATGCCAATTCTATTACTACCTTCCTTATTTATGAACGTTGGTGTGTTACACATATTACGGATAATAAGAATGTTAGTAGTTATTAAATCAAACATTAACATTAATCAAACAACATCTTAAGTTAAATTTAAAAAGTTAAAAAAATTTTGTTAATCATACGAATTTTCATTAAAAAAACAAATTTTTGTGTACTTATTTAAAATGTTGTATTATAAACGAAATTTTTCTTTAATTTTGGTTTGTTTTATTATTTAATAAAAAAATAATTTTTACCAAGTTTTTTTTTAAACTTTCTTCTATCTTATTTCGACTTAAGATACATGTACTTAATTATAAATATTTTCCTTATAAATTTTAATTATGAAAATCCTTGTCTACAATTTAAAAAGAATATTTGTTCAAATATTTAAAGGCCATAAACTTTAATAAATAGAAATTCTACAATAACAGCAATAACTACAACAAGAACTAACAGCAATTATATTTATAACTAAATGCCTGCAAACGTTTATCGAAATTTTTTTAGTTTTCAAACACACACATTTTAACAAATCATTATTATACGAGTGAACGAACGAACGTCTGTCTATCTCTTCTCTAACCACTCCTATTATTAAAAATTGTTTCAGGACACAAACAAACTCACAATTATTATTATACCCTGCAAACATTTGCCATCGCAAAAATTTGAAAAAAGAGTTTATCATATTATTAAAATAATCGCCAATCATTCTAATATACTATTACAACACAAATTTTCCGAAATGGGGGCTTGCTTACGTTGAAAGCATTCTTTTTCGAATACGAATAAATTTATACGGTTGACTTTAAGAAGGCACTTTCCTGACACTTTTCTTCGTTTAAGTATCACTAAGAAGTGACAAAAAGTATTAGATCAGAAGTGCTGAATATGTGTCTTCTAGACAATGAATTTTTAGCCCCTCCTCCATAAACCGTAATTAATTTTTGTCCTTTAAAACACTTAAAAATATATCAACGTGTATTAATACAAAACAAAAAATACTAAATATTTAATTAAATTTGTTATTAATTATCCTTAGTAGTTTACTCCAACGCAGTAATTATATTAATTCCTTATATGTATTCCTCACCATCATTATGAAATATAAAAGTATATTGACACCTGCTTTATAAATGATATAAAATTTGATGGCATTTCCTTTTCTGGCATTAACGTTGATTTTGTTCTGCCTTTTGCCTTTATAACACAATTTGTTTAAAATAATGTTGCCCTAAAAAACGGAAAATATGCAACATGATTCGCCCTTAATTTTATCAGAGGGCTAGAAATCACTGTTAAAACAAAAATTTTTGTTTGTATTATTAAAAATTATGTAACATTTAAAGAAAATTGCATTTAAAGATGGCTAATAAATGTGTGATATTTTTATCATGCTACAAACACCCTTACAAAGTGGTAATTTTTTTTATATTTCAAAGGAACAAAACAATATTTGATTTCACACGAAAGCGTTCCTGTTCATTAAAATTTGTGTAAATCAGAGCGGTTTGGTGGAATAAAATTCGTCTTCTTCTTCTTGCACGAAATAGACAAGACATTTTTTTGTGGAAATTACACTATTCGGCAAAATAAATTGTTTTAATGGAATCTCAAAATAAATAACTACTCAAGCTCGAGGTCATAGGGGTTTTTAATTAATGTTTTTTATTTTATTTATTAAAATTACTCCAATATTTCGATATTCATTAAATATCGTCATCAGGGATAGTCTAAAAACAACAATATACATAACTTTAAAACATCAATATAAACATAAAGATCACACAAATTCAAACAGTTATAACAATACCAACAAGAACTTACTAATTATGTAATAAAAAATAAAAAATCACACAAAAATTCTTAATAGTTTTGGATGTAGTTTGATGAAGTTTGGTGCAAAGATTTTAAATATGAGGACCATAATTTCACAATGCCCCCATACAAGTTTGTTTCCGGTAATGGTATTTAACTATCTTATTGTGTTGGTATTAAGATTAAATTTGGCCCAAACTAGCTTTATTGCAATCAAAATCACCTTACCAAATTTAATTAGAATCGATATTTGACCATAGCTCCCATACAAATACTACTTCCAAAAATAGCTTTTAATGCCATAATATCCTTAAAATGTTGGTATTCACGTAAAAATTGCCGAAAATAACTTTAACGATTTCATGTAAAGCCCCATCCTAAAATCCCATATAGATGATGATATCTAAATAATATTCGGCAGAAAGAACTTTTACATAAATCCTAACATCATAACATAATTTTATTAAAGCAGGTCCACGATTGCCCATGGTTCCGAAAAGGGCTACACTAGCAAAAACTGTTTTTATATACTAGAGTCGGGCTTGACCGACTATACTTTCTTACTTGTGTTTTTCTTTTTTTTTTACGAGGTCAAAAAGACAGTTTTTTTGTAGTTTTGTTTAGTGTGGGTTGTCTAATAAAAACTTATTTTCTGCTGTCGTATTGGTCAAAAAACAGTTTTGTATTTTGTTGGGGTGGGTTCAGTCTATGCAATTTGGTGTCTGTTTCTTAAAAATTTTGCTCCCGAAAAGCATGAGTTTTTTAGAATAAAACAAGCCACCCTTTTCGGGAGCAAAATTTTTAAGAAAAAGACACCAAAATGATTTTTTTCAAAAAAAGGTACATTTTTTGGTAGAAAAGAAAACACCATAAGTGTTTCTCAAACGAAATGCAACAAAAACTGAATTTTAGGTTTCACACTGTGTTATTAATTTTATAATTTTTTTAACACATATAAAAACATAATATGGCTAATTTAGGCAATGTTCGAAAATTAACACTGAATATCGCTCCTTAGTGTTCGGTTCGGTTGATTTGTGGAAAACATAAACGCTAATAGTGTGTGTGAAACGGTAGCAAAGTTCTAATAATACTGTTCTTATCCAAATCAAATAATATCCCGTTTATTTTCGAAAACTAAATTTAGGGGACAAATAATGGCATTGGAAAGCGATCGAAATTCCCATTGATTTAATTTCGATCGATATCCAATACCGTAATATAGCATCTTATGTCTGCTGACTGCAATGTGCTTTGTTTTTGAAAAATGTGTGAAGTTTTTCTTCAGTCGCCGAGAAGTGTAAAAGAAGTGACATTTCGTCACTTCCATCTTTCAAAAATCTTTTAAATGCGCTCAGGGTACAATATGATGAATGTATGTGCTATATGAATAATAAGACAACAAATGGCAACAACAATATTGGCAACAACATAGCAACTTTTTACAGTTTTCGATGTTTTTGTTGATGTTATATGTAGAAATATAAGTGCACACATACATGCATTTTATTTATTTATGTACGATGGAAACTTGATGCAAATAAGTTTCTAATGAAGGAAACACAAAAAAAAAACGGGGAAAAACAGACAAATATGGGGTAACAGTAAAAAGCACATAAACAAAGGGTTTTTTTTTTGCTGGCAACATATAAGAAATTCGAAATACGTAAATACTGATAAGACTTGTTTGTATATTGCATGCTTGTGAATGTAAACGTAAGTTTGTGTGTGTTTGTGTTTATCTAGTTAATGTGGTATTTAGTCAAAGATCCTTATTGAATACTTCGTCTTTCTTTTTTGCTGCTGACGAGGGTGAACTAATAAATTGGTTTTTTCATATTGATCGTTCTAGTGATTTTTTTTCCGAAATCTCAATACCAATTCTAATTTTTACAATTTGCTGACTCTTAGGGGTTTTTTTGGTAATACTTTAGTTTGCAGAACAGCAAGAATCTGGAGATGTATCGGGCTGTGGCCTCGAGAATCTGACGTTATTCACAATGTGTATGACATGTCCTTATAGCAGATGGCTGGGGACTGGGTATTTCTAGGACGTTTGTGCTTAGTAGGGTTATTTTTCTTTGGTCCGATATTATCTTTCATTATTTTTTGTACTTTCACTCTTAATTTCCCTCTATGTATTTTGTTATTACCTGTGCGAGGGTGTGAAGATTGACTTTTAACCAACCATTCTGCCTAACCTTACCTTTGTATTGAGATAGATTTAACAAATATTAATTTTACTTTTACCATAACTTCAATATAAGTAGGGTGATCGATTATTCGACTTTTTTCAATAACCGGTTTTCGAATATTCCGAATAGTTGCTATTTTAAAAAACCGGTTTTCGGTTAGACATTTTAAAAATAACCGGTTAACCGGTTTTAATCCGGATACATAAAAATACAAAAATCAAATTAGTTTTTGTAATAAAAAGTAAATAAGAATAAAAACAAAACAATTGACGAAGGTATGGAACCAAAAAACTCCATAGATATGACTTAAGTTATGTTCGAACACAAATATTTGACGATAAAATCAAAAAAAAAACCTGACCAGTCAATGAGTTTTAATTTGTTTGGTTAAGCATGTCTATATGAAGCAGTAAACTTCAGCCATATTTTTGAAAAGTGGAAAACAAAACCTCTTATCCAGGATTATATATTTCAATTTTTTTTTGTTTCAGCATTATAGACAAGAAAACATGCTTTTTGTATGAAATATCTTTTAATTCGTCGATCACACAATCTAAACCCTTCCAGGACATTTTTGATTCCTTCAATTTTGTTCTTGGTGTTTTAATAAATAAAACTGATGAATTTTCCCACAACGTTCATTCCGCCGGTATGTTCTTGTTTTAAGCATGAAGATATGCTAGAACTACTTAAGAGTTTTTCATTCATTATTGTTAGCATATTTTAGTAAAGTATTATTTGCAGTCTCTTAAAAACTACTTGGAACAGGGTCAAGTTTTACTTAGCGTATATTTATGTCAAGCTTGTAGACTAATTAAAAATGATTAATAAGTCGTGACGTTAAAGAATCATCATTTTAGGGCCGTTAAAGCACAATTTTATTTTAAGTCAGTTCGAAATATCACCAGAGATGACATCTTTATAAAGATATATATAAAGTATTTAGAATACTGTCAAATTGCTAAATACTTTTAAAGCTAAACTTTTTTTACGTACTGTAAATTGTTTTTGGTTTTTGTTACAATAACACACGCTAACATAAGCGATTTGTATTTACATTGCTCATAACTTTTTTTTGTCTTTTGTTTAATTTTGTTTTGACATTTTTTATAAAAAGTTTAAGTTTGCCAAATATTCAATTAGAACAATACTTAAATTACGGGTACATTTATAACAAAAGTAAGGAAAACATATATAAATTACACATTACTAAAATAACCGGTTTATTCGATATTCGAAAAATTGACATTTTAAAATATTCGACTTGGGCAAAACTAAAATAACCGATTAAAACCGGTCGAATACTATTCGATCAATTTTGTTTTAAGTTCTTGGTGTTTCAATAAATAAAACTGATGAATTTACCCATAACGTTGATACCGCCGGTATGTTTTTGTTTTAAGCATGAAGATATGCTAGAACTACTTAAGAGTTTTTCAGTCTTTATTTTTATTAAAGCATTTTTTGTAAAGTACTATTTGCAGGCTCTTAAAAACTAATCAGATCAGAGTCAAGTTTTACTTGGCGTATATTTATGTCAAGCTTGTAGACTAATTTAAAGTGATTAATAAGTCGTGACGTTAAAGAACCCTTGCAACTTATCATTTTGGGGCCGTTTAAGCACAATTTTCTTTTAAGTCAGTTTAAGCTGAACTTTTTTTGTAGTACTTTAAATTGTTTTTGATTTTTGTTACAAGAACACACACTTATATAAGCGATTTGTATTTACATTGCTCATAATGTTTATTTGACTTTTGTTACATTTTGTTTTGACATTTTTTATAAAAAGTTTAAGTTTGCCAAATATTCAATTAGAAAAATACTTAAATAACGGGTTCATTTATAACAAAAGTAAGGAAACGTATATAAATTACACATTAATAAAGTAACCGGTTAATTTTACTAAAATAACCGGTTTATTCGATATTCGAAAAATGGACATTTTGAAATATTCGACTTGGGCAAAACTAAAATAACCGGTTAAAACCGGTCGAATACTATTCGATCGATCACCCTAAATATAAGCCCCGACTATATCATACAAATGCTTGTATCTAGATACAATTCTTCACAGCAAACAATTATATAAATGTACGCCCGATACGATAATTCTGTCTTAAAGGTCCCAAATACGACACTATTTTTAAAATTATATTGTTAACACCCACAATAAGTGTAGAGTTGCGCATGATCTTACATTCCAAATGAATTCCTTGTAATCCGTATAATGCTTTTAAGTAATCTGAATTTATTTTATTACTTCAAGTGAGTTCAACACAAAAATACAGTTATTTGTATATTGAAAGCACTTATAAGACCCCTCTAGTATATTCATATATTTCTTGGAGTGCTATTCAACAACTAAATTTTTAGTATTTAGGCTCAAACACAGCAGTTGTAGAACAACAGAAAACTACAACTACAGCTACAACAACAACAACAATATTAACAATAACTATTGTATAAAATTCTGTGGCATCATCATCATTGTTGTCGTCATCATCAGCATCAGATACTTCATTAGGCACAATGGCATCCAACACGAACATCCTCTTAATACAAAAACTATTTGCCACAACAACACAAACAGATACAAACACTTACAGACAACTAGATATGTACCCAGTGGTATAGCGTACTAGCTCTGAACGTGTATATTCGCTAGCTCTTAAAGAACTACCGCTAGTCCCACTACAATCTACCTCACATGCTTTTGAGTGGCGAATTTAACATGGGGATGTCCTACGAGGTGGCGATTGACCCCCCTCTGCATTACCTTTACCCACAGTAAGGGCTAGCAACTTATTCCTACAAAGCGTACTAGTACGAAATGGTAGTAGTGGTGCTAGTCTTTAAAATGTAACCATAGAACTATCCCAAAGGCACTACCAAACTCACCACCTCATATTAGGCAGTCATTTCTCTAGGATCTGTTAACTTATCCCTTCACTACCCGTGTTCTATTTGTATTTAAAAAATATAACAATTTAATTTTTTTAATTTAAAAACAATTTTATTTAAAATAATAATATTTAATTCAATAAAAAAACAATGTAAAACTAAAAATATTCATTTCATTAAAATATAAAATAATAAATAAAGAAAATTAGATCTTACAATATACTCTTTAGAGTTTTTTTGCAGCAACATTTTTAAAATACCGTTTTTTTTGGAGCTGGATAGCTTTTCTTAATTGCTCTTCGGAATTTCCTGGAATAGAATCTGAAAAAATATTTATCAATTTTATATTTATCCGTATATGGGATGAAAAATTTGTATTTTATAATAATTACCTATAAGGGCTTTATAAAAATTGCTTAATGTTTTAAGCGATTTTTTTCCCTGCACCCCATCGATGTTGTATTCGTATGTAATCGCAGCGGTTATAATATTTTTTAGATTTTTTAATATTCCATTCGGTAAAATTATGGATTTTATGGCTTCAATCTGAAAATATTTTAATTAAAGATGATATACAATATAAAAAGTACACGTAATAAAAAAATGTAATATACAACTTACGTAATCGTTTCTATTTTCTGGCAGAATATTTTCATTTAACTTTAAAAGCTGCTCCTCGTTTTCTATTGGGAATTTGTTTGTCATTGACTCTATGTCATTTTGCTTTGTAGAAAGCCTGTTTAAAATAACTTGTTGTTTTGCAAGAGCTTCTGCTGGAAAATTTTGTACAAAAAGATTTAATAAAGAATCGGATACTTCCAAATTACTAGCGCTCTATATAGTGGTGTCTAGAGAAAGATATGGGAATGATCAGAATGCCACATCAGTAGTCCCTAGTACGAATTGAGCCAAAGTGCTAACTATTTCGCCTGTCATTGGTGGCGATTGCTATTTTTTATACCACTGGGTATGTACAAAGACACATACACACTTACCTAAAAAAAAAAAGAACTTCCACATTCAAAGTACCAGAACAAAACTTTGAATTTTTTGACTTTTAGTGTTGTTGTGTGTTTTATATTATTATTATTATTGTTGTCGCTCTTGTTGTTGGTGGTGTTTTGTGCAACCAAGTGTGCATTAGCAACAACATCCCAAAAATGACTTCACTTCAATGCAGATAAGAATGAATACGCAAACGTTTTATGTTTTTCGTATAATTTTTTTTATGTATTTTCTTAATTCCTCTAATTTTTTTTTTTAGTTTCAGTTTTTTAGATTTTCCCTGCGATGAAAAAAGTTGTTTCCAAAGTTTAACATGCGCCTTTTGGCTTTATTTCTATTGTTGCATGAGCTTGTTGTTGGTGTAGATGGCGGTTGTTATTGGTTGTTATTGGGTGTTTCGGGTTTGTTTGGTTTGAAGTTTTCCCAAAATAATACTTTAAAATAGTTTTTATTCATTTGGAAAATTTCAAATATTTGCACGATACAACAAGAACAGGAATAAGAAGAAAATTAACATTTCATTAAACTTATAAGACTGACAATTCTATTTAATATTTAATAGGTTTTATATTTTTATTGTTGTTTTTTAATCTCTTTGTTGGTTTTATTTAGAAGTTTTGCCAAGTTTTGTTGTGTTCTAGTAATTGTTAAGAGGTGTTTGAACATTGTAACAAAAAGTAGTTGCAATATTAATATTAATGTGAATTAAAGAAATTTTAATTATAAAAAGTTTCTGCTCCATATACAAATTAATTAGGGAAAATTCATTGAAAGCATTGTTGTTATTTTTGTGTTAGAAATTATTTTTTAAAGATTTTTTTCGAAAAGAAATTAACGTTGTAAAATTATGATAAAAGTCCAGTGAATTAAAACAATAAGTTCTTAGAAATGCTTATAGTTATATGCTTTTTTATAGAACATTTTTATGAAAATGTTGATATTTTATAGAAAATTTCGTTGTTTTGAACAAAAATGTTTGTTTCATGTAGAAATTTTTTATTTTATATAAAATTTTGTTAAAATTTTTATTTGAATTACTCTGTTAATTCACTTTTGTAGAAATGTTTCCGATAATCTGTGTTTTATAGAAAATTTCCGATAACAATATCCGAAAATTTGTATTTTCTAAAAAACTTCCCGAAAATTTTTTCCTAAAAGAAATTTTTCCCAAATTGGTTTTTTCTAGAAACTATCCAATAATGTGTATTTTTTAGGAAATTTGTTTAATATAAATACATTTTGTTTAAAAGGAAGGTGATATATTATGGGAAACATTTTGTTAATTTAAAAAGTTGTCCAACCAACAAAAAAAAAAAAATTATAGAGAGATCTATGAGAATTATGTGTGAAACAAAATAAAGGCCAAATGCTCGCCACGGCTTCGGTGGCATACCTCTATCCGACAGTCTATATTTTCAGTGATTCTGAGATATAATTGAGGTTAAATGTCGGTAATGTGACGAATTATCTCATCCTTTAGTTCTTGAATTGTTCTTGTCTTTTTGACGTAGAGTTTTTCTTTTAAATATGCCCAATAAAAGAAGTCCAACAATGTCAAAACACATGATCGTCACGGCCAATTAATATCGCCACGACTTGAGATAACAAGGCCAATGAATTTCTCGCGCAAAATAACCATTTTTTCGTTGGCTGTGTGGCAAGTGGCAACATCCTGTTGGAACCATATATCGTCCAGGTCCATATCCTAAATTTCATCAGCATCAGTAATGAACGACGACGAGTCGAGGTTGACGGCTATTCTGCTGCACTTTCGCAGATCAAACTGGACGAGCATGCACAGAAGTTTTCATATTTTCTAAAGAACCAGTTTGCTAAAATTTGCCCACAATTCTCCTGATTGTGGACACATTTGGTTGAAATGGTGACCAAAAAAAATCACAAAGTGCACGAAATGCATTTTCATTTGGACGACCATTTTTGTAAAAGGCTTCAAGAATCTTATCGGGCTGCTCAATTATGTACCTCTTCATGCACGAAGAGAAGAAACATGGTTTAAGTATGGTTATAAACATATTATGGTCCCCGCAATGACAACAATTAAACCAGGGTTTAAAAAGCTGCAGTCAAAATCAAAAAATTGCTTTTTCTTCCACTTTCTGATTTTTCATTGGACGAAAATATACCATTGCCTTTACTTCTGATTCATTAATGAAAACAGTCGTAGTGAAGGCAAAAGCAAAACACGAAAAGTTGAAAACAACAAAGAACATCGGCACTCGACATGTTCGGAAGTGTTTCGTTTGACAAACTGAAACTTTTAATAAATACCGAAGTTAACGAAGATGGGACGTTGTGTTTTTTTCCGCAATTTTTTTTTTACAACTTTTTGTTTTTTGTTTTTGCCTTCATACGACTGTTTTCATTTAATGAATCAGAAGTAAAGGTAACAGTTTTTTTTGTCCAATGACAAATGAAGATGTCGAAGTTGCAGCACAATCTTATGACTTTTACTATCTCAACTGCAGCTTTTTAAACGCTGAATTAAACTATTGTTGTTTTAAACAATTAATGTTTTAACGATTGATGATATTTTGGTACTATTTAACAATAAAGTGATTACCTCTCTTGAAACCTCAAATATAGTTGATTTTAACAATATAATGTTTTCATAAAATAAAGCTACAACCAAACACTTAAACATATTATGATTACCTAAACCATATTTTTGGCACGGCAACCATATTATAGTTTAATTCACCCATCCAACGGTCATAACCATATTATGGTTGTTTCCAAACATGTTATTTTTTTTAAAAATTAACCATAATATGGTAAAAAAAAAATTTCAGAATACGGACAAAACTTACCATATTATGGCCAAAATTAACAATATTATGGTCAAAGTTACCGATATTATGGTTATTTATTTCATTCATTTTTTAAATTTGTTTATTTAGTGTCAAGTTATAATTAAATTCTTAAATTAAATTTTCCTGTTAAGACTAGTACTCTGTTCAAATTTGTGAAAAATGTTGAGCAACATTAATTATTTCCCACAAACATTTTGACATGTATCAATTTTATCTATCATGCGAGTTTACACAATTTAACGTTTTTATTCCTTCCGAGTATTGAAGTAAGAAGTGTTTTGCGTATGTAAAGAAACTCCACATGTATTTTATTAAAACAATTTTTTTTTTAAATTCCACGTGAAATAAATGCAGCTTACATTAGTTCGCAGTTGTAAAAAAAGTTGCCAGAAACATTTCGGAACTTTTTCACAAAATGAACAGAGTACAACTCCATTTACATTATTTCATAGATATTCCGCACAAGTTTTTATCATATGCGTTTTGACAGCATTTCCCGTGAAATGTTGAACAGAGTACCAGGCTTTACGTGTTACATTTCACTTTTATAAGCAATCCCATTTAAAGAATTTTCTAGCCTTTGGCGATCTTCATTAGGACCCATTCTGTTTACTGGTTCAAAAAAACATTAAAAAGCATTCAATAATCGTAGAGAGCAAAACGAACATAATATTGCTGTTTTAAACTTATAATTAAAATTTAAAAGTGAACATACAATGTTTAACAATATTATAATTCCAAACATATTATTGTTATATATATTAACCATAAAATGTTTGGAGACAACCATAATATGGTTATGGCTTTTTATCAAAAAATTATATTATTAACTGCAACCATATTTGAAGTTTCAAGGGAGGTAAACACTTTATTGTTAAATAGAAACAAAATATTAAATAAAATACTTAAATACAAAAACTTATTTGAAAGAAGTTAAGTAGGGAAATATATATTTGGTGCGGTGAAAGAAATCGGATGTTGTCATATCATGTGAAACTTTACGGATAGAAGTTTATTATCTTACGCAATCAATTTAGTTTCTTAAAACTAGAAAATCTAAAAATAAGTAATTGATTTCTTAAATAAAGAAACATTTTGCTTAAACAAAGCCACACATATATTTAGAATAGTACATTTTTGGCTTGGATGAGAATCTTGTAAAATTTCTTGGTTCAAGCCATACCCAGTAAAAACTTCGCTTACTTTTTCAAAATGAATAGCTTCTTTCACTCATTATTAAGTAGCTTTCTTCTATAACTGCTTATTTTCTGGATGTACGTTGGTTAAAAAATAATGACTTACTTTTGAATGCGTTAATTTAAGGACATTCCTTGCAAAATTCATTGGTTCTTTCAGTAGAATTGTAAGTTGTGTTATTATTTGTTTCTGATAACTCAAGGCATTATTTTGTAGGCGAAGTTTTTTCTGGGTATTTAGTTAATAATTCTGTTCGTGTTGCCTAATATCATCTATATTCTGGGTCCTTGAGTAACTTTATTTATAACGATTTAGCCATGTTCGTCTGTTAAAAGCACGCTCACTTCCTGAAGACTCCAAGGGAATGAACAATGCTAATGGAAAATTGTTTATAGATCTCATAAGTAGTTTAAGAAGGTTTGTGAAACAACCTCCCTGCAAAATTGATATTTTTGTTACAAAAACTTACATAAATTGGTGATCAAATGCTGCGAAAAATTTGTTTAATCCGACAAGAAATCATACTACGAAATACGGGTTATATAAAGCCCATTCTCGAAAAAAAACTTAGTACGTCTAATAACTATTGTTATTTATACGGGATTTTCCGGGACAAAAATTCCGGGATTCCCAGATTTTTCCGGACGAAAATTCCGGGAAATTTGTGCTCGAATTCCCCTGTCTTTTATTATTCAAATATTTTTTAAGAACATAAACGACTAATTTTTGTTTATACAAATAAGTTGTTAATTACACTGTGCTAGTTGCAAAATTAAGAAAGCGTTTTAACATAATTCGGGTACGCTGAATTCAATGGTGCTAACCGTTTTTTAGGTTAGCTCCTGTTTTCGAGATATACCGTTATTTCGGAAATGGAGGAGGTTACACAACATATATTCACGTGACTCAAAAACGGCTAAGTTTATTAAAATTACTAAAAAAAACAAAAAATAAAAAACGAAGATGCAAACAAAACAAGCCATAAATGGTAAAAATCTGTTAGCACCTTTAGATTTTATTCACAAAATTCTTATGTCTATATTCATAAAAAAATTTTCAAATTTAATAAAGGTTTTTAAGAACAAAATAGCTATGAAAATTATCCTTAATAAACGTTTGTTAAATTTAATAATAGTTTATGAAAACGGGGTTAAACTTTTAATTAATTTAAGAATTTCATAAAACTCAATATTTGTATGGGAGCCCTCTAAGAAGTGGAGATAAGAGGCAAGTATGTATCGAGAAAATGTTGAGGACAAACAATTAATTGGGGTCGGTCATACATTATATCCCACTAGAAGCGACTCCTGGTCATTTATGGGCGTCTTCTTCAATATATTTCTAGTCTGCATTGAACATTTTGTATGGGAGCCCCATAAGGAATAGAGATAGCGGGTAGGTATGTTAATAATAAATAATTGAGATGAAAAACAAAGTGGGGCTGGTCATACATTTGACCAATGTAGGGGCATCCTAGGCGCTGCAGCGGCCAAATTTGAGAATTTTATTAAACCGCCATATGTGTATGGGTGAAATTCTTGAACGCCCGGTTTGTCTAAAAAAGTGCCAATTTCGAGCACAGTATTATCGAAGCAAAACTTTGTCTGTTCGGACGCAAAAACATTTGTACATGGAAAATTATCTCTCAACGTCAACCGAAGTTATAGGAGAATAATTGAAGGATGCCAATGCATTTGCAGAATATTCCATTTCAGATCCCTCTTCAATTCCACATCAGATCAAAACTATTTGAAATTTCTTTTATTTTTTAAAATCTTTCATTTTTAAGAAAAACTTTTTGGTTTTTTTTTTAATTTATCTGGCTATTCTTCCTTCCACATTGTTAATTTCACTTTCTGCAATATCAATACATTTTACTTGAGTATTAGTATTAAGTATTAAGTTAATGTTTCAACAATATATCCGTCGTTAGGAAATTGCTAATTGACTTCTGATGTTATTTAAATTTAATATTTCTTTTACTTTTTTAATGGCCTAAACTTCAATATCAACAAACCCTTCTTTAATATCTCAAAGTTTTTTGAATAGAATTATGAAGCAAAAATATGGTGAAATTCTTCTTTTCTTTTTCATATTCTTTTAATGTTAAATAAGAAATTATTTCGAGCCTTTTAAATTTCAAGTAAATACAATATTGTTAAACAAGTGCGCTACGTATTTGGTCATTTTTGGAGAACTATTTTTTATAATAAGAACATTTAAAATATCACCAAAAAATTTCAAAATATGCAAAAATATGCATATTCACAAAAAAATGCCACAATATGCAAAAATTTATTTATTGATTCGGAAAGATAATTGGTCGACGTCGTTCTTAGAATTTCGACAAAAAATGTGCATTTGCATGGAAATCGCAACCCTGGTTATCTATATATACAAAATTGAAACGTTACTGGCTGATTCATCATCGCACAGCCTAGACGCCTGAAGCTAAAAACTTGAAATTTGGACCAGAGATTGGTCTCTCCCCCCATCGATCCACTGAGACGTAATTTTTGGAAATTCGAATGTTTAGGGGGTAAAAAAAGAGTATAAAGGGAAATTTCGGCAACACTTATCGTAGTTCTTTAGACAAATAAGCGGACAAGTGTCTGGTACTTTTTTGAAATTCGGCCCTATTAGGGAGTCAACGCTTAAAACCGGAATTTTTGTACTTTTTTGACACCCCATCCACCTTTTAAACCAATAAACTTAGAAACAAAGTTAATACCACATTCGATACTTGTCAAATAAATACGAATATGAATTTGGTACTTTTTCGAAATTCGAACATTTAAGGGGTGAAAATTTTAACTATTTTTGGTACTTTTTTTACAAAACATTTGTTTCCATTCATTGGCATATTGGCATATACTAAATTATGGGCTGACACTACAATACTGAAATTTTTGATACTTTAATGGGGGAATTAAATAGTACCCAAAAAAATGGAAATACGGCAAATTTGATATTTTTCTTTAGTTTATTGGTTCTACAACTTGTATTTTTTTAATAAACATTTGCATAAAAATATGTATGTCCACGAAGGAAAAGGAGACGCTAACGAGGTAGCGGGTTAAATGCTCAGAACAAGTGAAAGCCGCAAAAACCTTTGTAAAACAAAGATCTATAACTTGACTTGCATGTCAAAAAAGAGACGACGATAAAACTAAACTGCATATACAGATTGATTGAGAACTAAAGTGTTTGTGTAAGTATTTCCCACTTCTGTAAGACCTGATAAATTGGACTTATGTATGTCATTTTTATTTATTATCCTCGAAACCACCCACCACGCTTAAATATTTATATTTTATATATATAAAAATAAACTTACAAACATACACATATATTTTCAAAAAATGTAACCTAAAATTACAACTTCTAATCAGTTGTTAATAACGTTACTCTTATTTATTTAAATCCACTATCTATTTGTGTACAACAAACAATTATTTATTTACCAAATCTCAATGGGGGACAAAAAGAAAGAAAGAAAGAAAAAAAAATAAATAAAAAAAAAGAAAATTCTACAATTTCAAGAATAAAAAAATAAAAACTACACTGAAATAAAAATACATAAAGCACTTCAAACACACAAGAAGTATTCATTCCCTACACACATAATAATAAAACAGCAAAAACAACAAGAATAACTAACTATTTCGATTTTACCTTTAACTTAAATCGCATTTGTAAAATTTTCTATATGTCAAAGTTAGTTTGTTAATATATGTATACGTGTATCATATGTGCGTGTGTGTTTGTGTAAGTTCTGGTTTGATGTTCGTACATACATACTTATACATGTATGTATGTATGTACGTATATCCAGAGAATTGCGGATGTCTGGTTAGTAAATTTTTTTTAATTTGGTTCAGGTTCTAATTCATTTAACAAATTTAGTTTATAAAACGGTTCCTCTCCGGATGTCAATTATTAGCCGGAAACTTCCGTTTTTGTCAATTGTATAGCAAAAAAAAAAAAAAATACTTTTTCCTATACACGATTGTACATGTCTGTATGTATTTGTGTGAAATGAGTAATGAGTTTTTTATTTAACCAGCAAATGATGCAAAAGTTACAGACAAAAACCAGAAATCCAGGAGAAATTAAATGGATTTCGGGGAATTCAAATAGAAAAAATTTCAGCTGGAACAACAATTGAATCGTTTCAAAATTACTATTAAGAATCTCAATTAAATTGTATACAAGACCATTATAATAACACGAACACAGACTCTCTTCCTTCTAAGACTTTGTTATTCTCTCTTTAAATGCTTGTGTTGATTTTTCTAGAGCGCATGTTATCCGTTTTATTGCATTTGTTTGTTTGTGTTCGAGTAGGGCATCCATTCGTATACGTAACGTAATTTATTTTTAAATATTTATCCGTTTATTTTATGAGCAGCCCTCATGCTCGTGTTTTATACGTAAGTGCTTTTTTGTTAGGATGGGTAATGGCAATTTAGCGGTTTTTTAAGTATTTGTATGAATAGTTTAAGAATTTAATTTTTTTTATTAAAGAAAAAAAACAATTGTTTTGTTTTTAAATTTAAAGGCCATATTCGTAAAAAATATTTTAGGTTTATCACAGGCTTATAAAACGAAATTTCTATGAAAATTTGTTTAATAAACCTTTTATTATTCAAAAATATTTCTTTTTTAATATGGGGTAACAATATATCTATCTGATTTGCTTGAATAAGAAAATATATCTTAATTGTATGCTACTGATCCTCAATTATTTAATTTTAAATAATTTCTACAACGGCCTTTTGTGCTGCTTTCACAACACAAGTGATTGGACACAAGTAATTGCACGTGTAGTAAAATTTATATGAAAAGCTCTCAGTTTTTTGAGTGTGTTTCATACAAATTTTCCAACATGTTCAATTACTTGTTTTGTGAAAACAGCACATCAATGTAATTAAATGGAGTAAATACTATTATATTAAAACATAAATAGTTATTTTTTATCTAAAAGCCACTTTCCTCTAATCCGTCCATTCAGTAAAATGTTAGGTTGGAGTATCTTCTTTCGATTAAAGAAAAAATAATAAATAATATTTTCGAAACATGATGAAAACCTTAAATTTCTCAAGAAATTCGTTATTATATTGAAAAATAAAAACAAGGCATACTTTAAAGCTCGATATTTATTGGAAATTAACAACAATTTGTTGGCAATTGGAGCAAACAAATTGCTTTGAGATATTTAAAAATAAGAAAGCATATGAATATTTTTTTTTAAATTTTTTAGTGAACAAGAGGATGAATTACAATATTTGTGATTTTATTTTATTTCCAATTTAAAAAAGGAAATTTGTGAAGAGATGTGTAAACAAATAATAAAGTGAAATGGAGAAATTTAATTACTTAATTCATTTATAAAAAGCAAAAAAAATTCATAACTTTAAGATCAAGTTGAAGATGTTAAAAAGCCATTTCAAAGCGTTTCCTTAATCATTTTAATAATATATATGTCGTATGTGTCAAGTAAATTAACAAGTTTTTTATCCCGATGATTTATAACAACAAAAATACTTCTGTTATCTTTCTATCGATATGCTAAGTGAAGAAGCGAAAGCACCAAGAAATAAGGAATACATGAAGTACAGGTTCATTAGAGTTTCGATAAACACTGACAATTTTCGTTCTTTACTGGTTTTGTCAGACCCTTTTATAATCAGCTTCAGACAGAAGCCATCTAAACCGGATTTAGAAGGTGACGATGTAGTTAAAGATGTGTTAGATGAAGAATAAATAAAAATATCACAAAAATTCTTATCTATCTATGGATTAAATGGGCTTGACCCATTTTATTCCAGAAAGTGTATATACCAAATTGGAGGACTTTTGCTTGGATAGGAAAAACTGTATGCCAAAAAATCGATTTAAATTGCATGGGCGTTGGTGATTGGTCATTAGAATGCTCGGTGGTGAATTTCAATAATCTACGACATAACAGCTTGCAGCAATGGCAAGTTGTTTCAAAAATTTTAAAATTTAAAATAACTGCTAAGAAAAACAAATGTGCCTTTTTTAATTTAAGTATCTGATTCCCTGCTAGCATTTGTAAGATCGTTTTTAAATCATCTTGATGATTCTTTTTTGAGTAGTTTTGGTGATCCAAAAAGTGGTTAATCAGTTACAGTTACACTAATAAGCAAGTTTGAGTGCTATATTCGGCTATGCCGAATCTTATATACCCTTCACCATGGTTGGGAAAGAACAGAAGTTTATATATACGCATATTTATATATATATATATTGGTCTATGTACTATAAGTTTATTGAAGGTTTTATGCTCTAATTTTTTTCCTTCTCCGATACAAATTTATTAAAATTCATTTGCGTGTTCTTAAATTAATAAATATTGTTATAGATGTAAGGGAACGAACAAATATTTATTAAAAAATATTAAGTAGTTTTCATCGTCGCCATCCTTGTTGAAACCTTTGAAGTTGCTCATTTTTGTGCATCTTCTTCTGAAGAAGAGGCCTTACGTTTTCCTGACTTTTTAATTGGAGTTAAATTCGCAGGTCTCTTCAGTTTTTTTTTTCATTTTTGGATCGTGATTTAACGATGAAGTCACAGGCTTCTTCGGTTTAGGTTTTGAGGATGAAGCATTGGATTCCTTCGATGCCACTTTTGTGGCTGCTAAAACATCTTTAGATTTTTTTGATGGCATTTTTTTCGATGGCAATGGACCCAAAATATGAGCTTTAATGGGATCTGAAACCAGGCTTCTGAGATTGTGATAAATGAACCACTGACGCTGCAGAGATAAACCAACTGGTTGGATAATTTCGGGCATATTGCCATCAACTGGGATTAATGACAGTTGAAATGATTCAACATCCTCGCTGTCCGCAAATTTTTTGTTTTTTAAGAGTTTTTCTCCATTATAAAATGTTGAAATTGTGTAGTACCAACAAGTGGCTTGTAGAACGGTTTAAAATAACTGTCCCATTCATACCATATGACATGTTTCGACGATACAGCTGTATTATGGCCACCTGGTGACGATTGTACGACGCACTGCAGTAAATCTTCATACGTATCAATATTAGAAGCAGCATACTTGGCATTGAAAATATCGAAGATGCGATCCGGGGCAAACTTGGTATGCCTTGTCCAAAGGAAAGTCGATAAAATCGTTGTGTTGAGTCCTCGAACCAACCGCCATTGCAGATATGATAACATAACATTATTTGTGTTTTGCCCAACGCAGTTATCACAGAAAAGGACAATTGTTTGGACATTTTTACAATACGTTTCCAATGGTGTTTGGACCTTTGCCAATATCATGTTCCTCATCTATCATGTATTTATACTATCGAAAATAAAAATAGCCAAGATACTTTCAAAGCAAGTGATTCGAAATTGTACAATGAAATACTAACCTGTATTTTTCCTTTTTCATCTGTAATTCCAAAGACTGCACACTTCTTTGTTGCCTTGAAATAAGCTGTACCCGGTTGTTGAGGACTCACTGGATAATGAACAGTTTGGGCGAAATCAAATGATAAGCCCTTTACAGTATCATTAGTATTGTCACACCATTTTTGATAGTATGCACGCTGATTTCGAGCTTTGTGGAGGTGATCTAGTATTTAATTCAGCTTCTCTTCACCTTCAGGGTCAGTAATGTCTTAGGCTAACGTAATTGGTATTGTGTTCACTATTGAAGAAAACGACAATTTTAATTACAATGGATACAACTTAAAAAGAAGTAAACAATGGCTTACTTACTACGACAGTAATCACAGAGATCATTCGTTGGTTTCATTACCGAGAAACTAACGAAGTGCATTGTTTATCTTTAACAGCTGATTTTTTAAAATTTTGTTTTTGAGTCATAGACCGGGTCACATATTTGTTTTTGTAGTTTTATTGCGATATTTTTAAAACCAAAAGCCGAACCGAAACCGTCGGTTTTAATCATTTAAAAATTTAAACCGCGGTTTCACATTTTTACGGTTTTTAGCAAACGCTAATATGAACCCAACCCAAATTTTTAATTAAACTTTCTTTGTGTTTTCTTGTGTAATTTTAACTTTTTTGGGGTTAAAATTCATAAAAATTTTGATGCGAATTTAATAACTTTTAATTTTTTTGGGATAATGTTTCATTAAAAAATTGGGTCCAATTTTTATATAAATTGTGGGCCATATTTCGCAGCGCCCCACAAACTATCGTGCGATTTTTAAAACCAAAACTTTAAAATTTTCAAAATTTTCAGGATACTAAAAGAAATTCTTCGATTTTGAAATTCGGGATTATAAGTTATAATTATTTTGATAATTTCTAATACAATTTTCTTTTGTGTGTGTTTTTTTTTTAATTTTAACTTTTTTGGGGAAAAAGGAGAATTACCCTAAATTTAGAGACATATTGAATTTTATTTGTAGAACTGTTGCTATAATTCTTATACATTTAACAGTTTTATTTGGTTTAATATCTTTAGTTTTTCTAAAATCGTTATGGATGAAGTTTCCTGATGATCTGGCCTAAGCAACCAGTGAAATTGCGCATAGGAATAGCTTATCCCATCAACAATAAATTTCAAGTGTTTTTATCAATAATAAAAACTGGGAATTAAGCACGAATAACAAAATCTTTTGAAAATTTTTAGGGCAATATTTTTTTTTTTTTGGATGATGTTTCATTAATTAACTTAAATTAAGTCATATTGCATTATAAAAACAAGCCCTTAATTTGTGAACAATTTTATTTTCCTTTTGGAGCCATTTTTCCTGGGTCTACATTTTGCAGCGCCCTACACACGGTCAAATATACAAGTGAATCTCTGGTAACAAAGTCTCCAAATAGTCACACAACAACTACTTAGTCAGAAGTTCTCACGTCAGTTCTGAATTTTGGAAGACAAGCACACACTAAATGACTATAGTACGAGGCATGGTCAGGGGTGCTTCCACGTATTTCGATAAGAAAAGTAAAACCGTACTGCGTAACTCGTTCGAAACGATGACAGAGTTGTATTTATAAGCAAATGGGAAACTTGGTTAAAATAGACAAAAATATCCGAAAACAAAACAAATAATAAATACTATTATATGTGTGAAAAATATTATAATTGTGGTTTTTTAATAATAATTTATTGTATTTCCCTGTGGTTTGAAGAGTCAACAGAAAAAGCCAACCATTACTTTATACTGCTTTTATTTGTGAATGTTTTCTTTTTAAGTATGTTTTTATAGTTGACCTTGTTCAAATATATTATTAGTTGTTTTTGTTTGGCTTCAAGTCCAAGTAAATAAATAAAAATTAAAAACCCGTGATTTTTGTTTCTATATTTTTATTCCCAATATTTCGGTTCTTCGGGGGTCTGAATATTTTTATACATAAAATAATTATTATTAATATTAAACAAAAACAAAACATAATTTAACAAAGATAATTACATGTAAACAATTAAAAAACTAATAACAAAACTTCACAAAATACTTGTTTCACTTGCTATAAGATTTTCTTAACTAAATATCTCTAGTTTTTCGATCATCTGTTTTTGTTTATTTTTCGTCTGTAGATGTGTGGACAATATTTTGTATCTTGTCGGTAATTGAGACGAAGTTCTGGGACAGTATCAATGATATGTAGCATCTCTAGTGTATATTTCCTTGATTGATTTCTTTCTTCTTGTAATAATTGTACTCTCTTTTTAATATTTTTTTAAAATTTCAAGACAACAAATATTAAAAGATTTTCAATAAAAACAATAGAAAACATTTATTTTATATCAAATCTAATATTATAAGGTTTAATTTATTTGCTTAACACTTTTATTTATCTTGAACTTTGTCATTTTAATTTGTCACTAATTAAATAACTTTCGAACAATTTCCTAACGCCTTTTACATAACTGACGCTTGTTTTCGTAATACAGAGTTGGAGTTTCGAAAGGGATTTTTATTGTTCGTAATAAAGAGTTGCCGTTACGAAAGGCACTTTTTGTTTTCGAAAGGTATAAACTACTTCCGTTCATTCGAAAAAAATAGTACGAAAATCGTAATACACAATAGAAATTGTTCGAACTCGAAAATTATTTCTTGCGAAATAATACGAGGTAGCCCCCAGTGAATCAATAGTGAACAGTTTTACTTTTGACATTACCTACAGGGAATTTATAGAAATTAAATGGAACTTATTCATTCTTTGTAAAACATTAAAATAGTGCTTTCTTTAATAAAATTTTTTTTGGACGTGCATGACTGTGAGACTTTTGAAATGTGTGTACGTGATATCAAATATATTGTTTGTAAACATACGTGAAAATTAAAAAATTTCTTTTGTGCAAGCGTGCATTTCTTCTGCATGTGGGCGTTATCTTGAGTCAAAACCAGCTATGCGCCTAGATCTACTGAAAAGCTGAATTATTTTGTTAAAGTTAGCGTTTTTTCGCTAACAAAATCATTTACATCACTTTATTAAGCCTTAAAATAAACATACTAAACCACATTAATGTCATTCATATTCGTAAAATCAAAGTGCAATTTTAAATGGATGTTTTTATTTGCTTTTGACGATGGATTATTCTAAGGTTTCTGTTGTTTGTTTTTTTTGCTTTTTTATTTATTTTTTGTATATTTATTTCCAAGTTTAAAAGATGCTGTCATTCAGGTGTCCTAAAAGTATGCAACGATTGTGCACGAGTGAGTGGTGCTTTATGTGTGTGTGTGTTAGTATACAAGCATGCGTGTGCATTTGTTGTTTTTATAAGTGTTGGTGTAAAGAATAGCAGTTTTTGTAGGTTGAATTAAAAAAAAAACGAGTATAAAGAGATTTTCTATACTTATACATACATACATTAAGTCCATTAACATTCTTGTCATTACATTTGATCTTGTTGCCACATATTTTTTTTTGTAAAATATAAATATTTTTCTGATGTTGTTGTTCTTTAACTTATCACATATTCTTTTCATGCATTTTTGCCAATTTTGTCAAAAGAGTGACCCATATTTTATAAAAAAAATTGAAAAAATAACAACAATATTTTCTTTGTTTGTGTGTAGAGTTGGTTGTTGCAGTACAATCATTATTTTTGTATTGAAGCAGTATTCTTCACTTGATGTTTTTTAAACTTACACACAAAAACAAAATGCATCAATTATACGTATACGTTAACATACATGTATGTATGTATATTAGGTGGGCTACGAATAATCGGTTTCGCATTTACGAACTATTTGCTTAATCGTTAAGATGACACATAAATAAGAAAAAACACAACAATCAAATAAGTATTTCATTAAAGTATTAAAAATTGTGAAAATTTTTGAATTATTTAAGGAAAAAAATAAAACATTAAGCATAAATCGTTGCCGGTTGTCCACGTTCATGTTGCCTATTCTACATTATACTCAGTTTGAGGTATGTTTAGTGATTATGAAGTGATTTAGTTGTAATTATGTCAATTTGAAGTGATTAACAAATCCCTTGAATGTATGGGTAATCATCTCGATTTTAATGTGATTAGAGCTTAATTACATTCGAGTTGCTTAAACGCGTTTAGGAACCCAAGTGTGAACATAGTATTAAGTGATTCTTATAGAACATCGATGTATCTTTAAATAAAAAAAATTAATGTGAAAAAAAAATGTTTTTCGTCTGCAAAATCGAAAATGAACAATAAAAATGTTTCTTACTTAGTTCTAATTTTATTTTTTAATCGAAATTAGCCTATAATGTCCTTTTTATATTGAACTCTATTAGTTTTAAAGTCATAAAAATTTCTTAAAACTCGTGCATGTGGTTATTGCAATGTTATACCGTAAAAGACAGGAACGAGTTAATATTTAAATTTTTCTAACTTTGACCTAATTTGTTAATTTTCTTTTTACCGAAATAAGCCTACGGCGTACTTAGTATATTGTAAAACTTTCATTATGTGCTCTTTATAAGTTTATAAGTGCCTACATATACTGTGATGTATGTATATTGTTTATACTTGCATTTATAAATTTGTAAATTTAATATATTGAAAAAAAAGGTTTTTAACGTATTTCCGCAATCAAAATGACATTCGAATACGCACGTTAGAAACACGTTTGACGTTAGCTTACGTACGACAAATTTGCATTTTCGAAAGGGATTTTTTTTTTGTGTTTCGAAAGGTGGCAAAAAATCCTACAAATTAAATTGTTTACAAACGTTCGAAAATAATTTTACATAAATCGTACTTTGTTATGAAAAATTTACGAAATCGTATTTGTCCGATTCGAATGTAATTACATATTTTCCCACCTCTTTAAAAAATTTATATTAAAGGAATAGAGCGGGTAGATTTGAACTTTATATTTTGAAAAAGAAAAAGAAAAAGAAAAAAATTTTGTGTTATTACTTTCTTGTTGATCAAATGCGATTTAAATTTTAATTATAATCATACGTAAATAAATATTTATTTGAATTTTGAGCATATTGTAAGAAATCTTATTCGCAAAAGTTTAATTTGATAATTCACATTCGCTAAACCTTTATTCGCCTCACCCCTAATATACATGCACTCATCATGAGCAACATAAAAGAGTGTAAATATTTCATTGACTTTAAAATATTTTTGTGTGCAAGAGATTTGTTTGCATGTTTTAGTGTGCGTGTGTGTGTTTAAGTAAGTAAATACTCGTTTGTACATTTTTATGAATGTCGAGTTAAAATTGCAATAAAAAAAAATAATTTTTGTAGGCCACCTCTGTACTACGATTTCTACATATCTATGCATATGTACATACTTATAATCACACACTCTCCTTTCAAGATGCGTTTTTTTATTGTAGATGCATTAACATTTCAGAATTGTAAAAAAATAAAAATCCAAAAGATTTAATGTGCATAAAATTATTTAGAACAAGGACAAAATAAGTATTTATAAGTTATTGTAAGAAATAGTAAACATATTTTATGACACATCAAATCCGTGACAACAAAAAATATAAAAAATAGGGCATACATTTAAACTGTGTCATAATCATGACTTTCTTTCTGAAGTCACTAGCAGTCTTTGTATTGAGTCAGCTTTCTTGTGCTCTTTTAAGGCAAATTTAAAAAGTTTTAAGTTCGAAAAATTCAAAACTTAATTAATCTGAATTATTAAATTGTAGTTTGTAACAGGAAACATATTTTTGTTATTGAATATTGTAATTATAAATACACATTGTTCTGGTGCAGGATAGTTCTGCCACTTGTGAAAATTGATTATGTTTAAAATAACAAAATATTGTAGACTTTTGTAAATATTGTAAACGTTAACTGATTTCAGTAAACGAGAAAAAAACATCTTATAAAAATATGCCACGTTTGAGCTTTTTCCTTATTTGAGCTTTAGAATAAACGTTGCATACTCACAGGCGTCTATTTTAAAAATGCAGGGTGGGCCAAAGATCACCATTGGGTTTAAACCCTTAATAATTTTTTTTAATATTTTTTTAATTTTTTATTTTTATACCCTCCCCTACTACAAGTTTGCCATTCCGTGTAAAACGTTTTATTATTATTCTCAGACTCTGTAAAGTATATATAAATCAAATCAGTGCAGAAAGGGGATTACTGGCATTTACTTAATGTACCTTATTTAAGACTTGCTAAGAAAGCAGTGTTAAAAGTGTGATCTTAAACAACTTCAAATTAAAGCCAGTTCTACCCTCTACGAGCTATGAGCATAGAACTTGCATTTATTATTATTATTTACTACACTGTTCTAATGGTTTATCTTAAAATGAATGTTTTGAAGTAGTTCCTTTTCTGCACTTATTGATTCATATATTCTGGCATCTTGAATAATTCTTAGTCGATTTAGCCCTGTCCGTCTGTTGAAAACAAGCTCACTTTCGAAAAACTCAAAAAGAAAAGAACAATGTTGGTGTAAAATTGCTTGTAGCTACTCATAGCACTTTTGAATTGAAATCCAGCCAAATCGGTGCAGTAGGATAAAAGTTATGAATAAAAACGGTGGAACCCCCACCCTAAAATACTGTCAAATTTTGTGAAGTTCGGTCCATAATTTTCCATAGGCCGCATATAAAGCTTACTTTCGAAAAACAGGTTAGTACGCCTGAAACCGTAACAAATGAAATAATACCATTTAATTATGCAAATTTTGCCTTCCGAAAACTATTTTAAAACTATAAGACGCAATAACAAATTTCACTTCTATATCGAAGTTTGTTCTAATTTACGTTTTTAATACCAGATATCACTCTACAGATTTTGTGATGATTGGTCCATAATTTACCAAAGGACCAGTATAAATTCCCCTCTTGAAAATAATTTTAGTTCAGCTAAAACGGTTACGAATCATGATATTTTACTCAAATTAAGTTTTATATGACAAGAAATAAAAGCATAAAGCTTTCTGATTGTCGGTCAATAATGTAGTAGTAGTAGTAGTAGTATATACACGTTAAGGCCATGTGCACCCCGACCCAAAGGATATTTTGTGCAGCCTATATGTCTCACCAGGTCAAGTTTAGGCCGCGTATAAAGCCCATTACCTTGCCTGGTGGAAGATCATAGATGTCGGTCGGGCCCATTGTATGCCCCCCGAAAAATTTCCGCCTAAAAGTCCCCAGGGCGGGACAGCAGCAGAGCAGATGTTCCGACGTTTCATCATCCAACCCGCAGAATCTGCACATTTTGGTAGGTGAATTACCGAACTTAAACTGGTGGTACCTGAGACCACAGTGCCCCGTGAATAGGCCAACGAGCAGTCGAAGTTTTCAAGCATCAGAAATCTTCCTGCCCTGTGCCGCGACAGAGTTACAAATCTTTTGGACTGTCTCAATCCAGAAGTGGACGTCCATGCGTGAAGGAATTCACGCTCGGACCATTTTTGTAGCGTCCCCTTGATGTGACCCACAGGGACGCCGAAGAAAGGCTCAGGAACTATAAATGGACGACGAGCGCCCCTGTTTGCCAAGCAATCAGCCCTTCCATTGCCCGCATGGCCCTCATGGCCGCGAACCCAACACAAATTCAAGTCATTGTGTTTCCCTAGCTCATTCAGAGACGCAAAACAGTCCAAGACCAACCTTGACTTTATCTCCAAAGAAGAAAGTGCCCTAAGAGCGGCCTGGCTATCTGACATTATAAAAAGTCTCAAGCCCCTTGCCCTCCTCCTTAGACATTCCCCAGTACATTCAATGATGGCGTAGAGTTCCGCCTGAAATATAGACGGCTGTTTGCCCATTGGCAAGCCCCTTTGGAAACCCGGGCCCAAGATGCCCGCACCAGTATCACCGTTTACCTGTTTCGAACCATCCGTGAACCAGACCTCAATAATGTAACTTTTGTATGTCTAAACCAGAACCAATTTTAATGCTGACGCCAGTTTTAATACAATTATTTACAGAATTATATAGTGCCCACGCCTGAAGTATTCTAACTGTCGGTGGAGCGTATCAAAGGTTCGACACAGCCGAATAAAGCACTCTGACTTCTTTTTTCAGATTTATAAATATATTTAAATGGTTATTTTCTTACACCAAGTATGGAAAGTAAAGGCGCTTAAATGACCCCCTTTGCAGTTATGGGCTCGTTTAAATGCATTTTTTATCACGTTTTTAAGATTTTGTAGCTCTAGCGCAACAATTTTGGCTTCGAGGATTGCCTTGCACCTGTTCAGATATACTTTAAATTACCCCAAAGAAAATAGTCGGATGCCATTCAAATGACAATAACCTTCATCACTCATTATCAGAAATTCTATATTTCATTTCTGGCCAACTGTTGAAATTTACCTTCAAAATTTAGTGGTGGACTCTTTAATATACCGCCCTTTTTGAAAAAAAAAAAATAAATAAATACTAAAATTATTGTGTATTCATTTTTATTAATAAGGGTGATTCATAATCGTCTGGAGAAGTCCGATTAATACTCTTCAAGGCTGGATCTTGCGTATGCACCACACCAACATACATATGTTCCAAATTAAAGCGAAATCGAATGTCATTTTAAGATCTCTAAAAATTGCAATTTTTCGAATTTTTTGTATGGAAATGTACATACAAATTAAAAAAAAAAGTTTAAATTTTATATGTAAAGGGTCCCAAAGACACATACTGCTCATGCTCATGCAATCAGCATGTGTTTGTAAATTTGAAATAGGTTTGATTTTGAAATGAACTCATACTGCTGACAGTTGTTCAAATGAACAATAAAATAAATTATATAATTTTTTGATATATTTTTCCTTTCAATTTAAATTAAAACAAATTTAAAATTGTTTTTCAAAAAAAACGTGTGAAGAAAATAGGGGTTTTCTTGAATTTCACGAAATGAAATTTATTTTAAAATGATGATTGATAGGTGTGTAGTAAAATATCAATCACACACGTAAACGAAGGGTTCATCGGCAGTAGCTGTCAGCAGTATGTGTCTGTGGGCCCCTTAATGACTTTCATATAATTACGTCCTTTAAGATTTCTCCATGAATTGTGAATCAATATTTTATTACCTCTAAGATTGTAGAACAAATTGTTATAATTTTTTTATTTTTATAGCCAGTGTAGCCGTAGGCCAGTAGGCGATTTTTGGTTATTTACACTTTTAATATGTAGTCACGTTGAAATGGCCGTGGAGAGGTGGAACATGTCGACATGGTAAAAGTACATATGTATATACATACGTTTTTTTAATTCACATATAATTACTCAGCCTTATTTATCATACATATCGCAATTATTTTATGCATAGAATTTTGTTTATAATTTTCAAACAAAAAATTTAAAAAATCGTACACATAAATGGTGTGTTAAAAAATTTATTCCAAATTTTATAATTTTCTTTTAAAATTTGAGGTTTTAAATAAAATAAATTTAAATAAAAAATAAAATACATATGTAATTATGTATGCAGTTAACATTGAACCACGGCCCATTGAAAAGGTCTGCGCAAGAAGCCTGATGATCATTGTTTATGTTCTTTTTAGTTGTCAAAAGTTGTTTACATTTTGCTTACATGTGCATGTGCATGTATACGTTTGTTTACGTTTATGGTATGCCACACATACACGTTTTTTCCTGTTGCTTTGTATATGTGGTAGTAAATTTTTGACAGCTAAAAAGAATTGGTTTTTTGTTTTTGTACAAGTAAGCAGACCTGATAGATGGGCCTTGCATTGAACAACCAAGTTTTGTGAAAAATAAATATAACTCTAAATATATACATAATAACTTTTTAATATGAAAACTATTTTTGACAAATAAATAATTAACTGTTTTTAATCAGCGCTTATTTTTATTTATTTAGTCTTTTGGGATTTAGCTCGGGCAAAAACATCAATTTAATCTTCAAATTTAACTTCTTTGGCGCCCTTTATTTAATTCTTGCACTAATTGCAACTAGTATGGCAATTTTTTTTATATGTGCCGTAGTGACGGATGAGTCATTTCAAGCTTAGCAGAACGTCTTCTGGTAGATGTTTCTGGTCTTTCGTTAACACTTTTCTCAATACATTTAAATTTTTCGCAGTGAATATTGAATGCAGTCTACCGATTCGAAGCAAATGTCTTACGGAGCCATGTTGGTAGTGGCGATGATGAACTAAGCAACTAATCACTGCTTCAGAGGGCAAAGTTTTTTGACGTTACAATGTCGATGATATGCTCTTTGCGTTAAAAAAAATTGATCGTTGATTTAAATAATAAACTTCTGGTTCGTTGTTCAGTTGTGAATCTCTCTTTTTCCTGCGTTAAAAACTTATTGTTTTTGGCAACAGGCAAACAATTACATATTTTGCTAACATTTTGTAAATATTATAATTAAATCATTTATTTACAACAAGAAAAAAACAAAAAAAATATGTAACACATATAAAAATTCAATTTAAAAAGTAACCCTGTGTGACAAAGTTAATTTTTTTCTTTTTGGCAAAACGCCTCTATATATCCATTAATTTACAGACAAAACATAGTCAAATCTACCTAATTTGATTGTTCATTTCCTCACCTTTGTCCTTTTTATTAGATATTCGCATACATATTAGCGAATGCAAATAGGAAAAATAAAAGAATAATTTGCAAATGCGAAACCGAATATTTGTCACTCCCTTATTATTTACTTTACTAATAAATAATAAGGGGGCGACAAATATTCAGACGCATGGTATAGGGTTTCTGTTAAAAATAATACATTTGTATTTGTACATTCATAAATACAATTTTGTTAAAAGTGTTTATAAATCCAAAACTCCAACAAATATGCCTGATAGAAAAATGTTCAAATGGGTAAATATCTTATTTGAACCAAACAATTTTTTTATATTTTTTGAAGAACCCTGCATACATTTTAGGGTTGGTTTGAAGGACAAAAAATAAATTATCGGAAAGAGATTTTTTAATATATAATATATAATAAAGCTAGCAAATACAGAATGTTGGGCAAATTGAGAAAGAATGATTTGAAATAAGGTAACAAAACAATCAGTTAAAATAAAATCTTTTGCGCAGAAGAATGTCATTTAGTCTGAATTTACACGTTTCATCTTTTGATGCTCAACTTCCTTTCAATTCCCTTTTAAAGATGCCAATATATTCACACGCAGCAATCGGTTTCAACTTTTTTCGGTACAAAACAACAACACTTTTATTAATAGCGAATCAAAGAGAAAAAGAAAAGAAAAAAATTACATGCAGCCATCGTTGTGCATATACCAACGAATAAAAACACAAAGCGTACTGACCGAGTACAGGCATCTCCGTACTAACCCCCTTTCTTCTTTCTTCTCTCACCTAAAAACACAAGAGTTGAGCATCAAAAGATGAAACGTGTAAAAGCAGACTTATCGACATAAAATGCGTAAAAATCCAGAGCTAGCAAAAAACCACAAAACAATTGCCTAAATTTTGCAAGGAACAACAAGAGCACCAATCGGAATAAAGAAGATTTTTAACAAAAAACGCAGCATTTATTACTGATCAGATTTTTATTTTTTTTTTTTTTAATGTTTATTTATTTGAAAATTAGTTATTGTATTTATACTATAAATAAACATACACTGTCCCTTGACGGGCGCTTTAGTACTTAAATAATTATATTTGTTTCTGTATATTTTAAATCTAGATATGTTTTATATAATACTAAGTAAATAATAGAAACTGGGAATTATTTCCTTCCGAAGGTTACTTTATATTATATTCAACATTTTTTATTATTCGAATTTATTCTATGAGCTAAATTTCAGTTATGTATTTTATAAAGCTTTTTTGTAATAGTCCTTTTCCTTCAATTTTTCAGAAACGACTTTACAATATAATAGTCTGGTAGTGTATAAAGTCGTTTCTGAAAAATTGAAGGAAAAGGACTATTACAAAAAAGCTTTATAAAATACATAACTGAAATTTAGCTCATAGAATAAATTCGAATAATAAAAAATGCTAAGTAAATAATATTATTATTATGGATTTATAGATGTGTAATGAAACTTATAAGAAAAAATATGAAGTCAAAGGGTAAACAAGAAAAATAAGCGGCTTCATTCCGTGAGCCACCAAAACTTACTAATGTTTACATTAGGAAGTGCATTTTTATCTTTAGAAAAATTAGCTGTACTAAATCTGCTATTTTCTATAGTTAATTGATTATCATATATATTTTTTATATTTGCTCTTCTATAAATGTGATTCAGTATGGGCGTACCACTGTTGTTTTGGGTGTACCCGTTTTTATCTAGATAGACCAAGGCTTCGGGGGGTACGTTCCCACTTATTAAACATGAGATTACATATTTTTCACTACAGTAATATGAAGCCAGCATTAGAATTAGATTTTATTGAATTCATATAGTAATCCCGGAAGCCTAAAAGGCCGAATGGATTACATAGTATTTCTACAAGTAGATATATATACTTTAAATTACTTCAAACTAGCCCTAGTTGCGCGAAACATGTAAATTACAGGAATTAGGAAAGAAAAAAATATACATACATAATAAATATAAGATTATTTTGGTCACATAAAGTACTTTTTAAGACATGGTTTCTTATTAAGTGAATAATGAAATTATCGATGTATAATTTTGCATCATTGTATAATTTTAAATTGGATACATATTTAGTGTAATTGCTAACAGGTGTTCTTAACAGTGAAACACAAGCTCTAATATGTTCAAAAACATGATCCTGCGCTATTTATAAACGATTATTAAATTTAACAAACGTTTATTATTATTTTATTATTATTATTATTATTTTAATTAATACGGGCGTAATTTTGCTTTTTTAACTGGTATTTGAATACATTTATTAAAATATAGAAAATTGTCCATGTTCACTCCGAGATATTTAACTAGTTCCTTGTTTGGAATTTTAATGCTATTTTTTTTTTTTTTTATATTAAAGTGGAATTTATTTTTTTTCTGATGAGAAGATATGGAAGTTGTATTGGCACGATGGTTGTTTTGCTTACTGGCGGTATTTGCGCATCAGGAAAAATGATCTAGAATTTAATTTTTTGTGACATGCCACCGAAGTTGTAAAAATTCGTAGAAACAAAATTCTTGTTTTAAGATGTCAAACTTTAAAAAAAACTTGCTTACAAAAAGTATCTAAAGTACCAAATTTTGCCCTGTTTTGCCCTTTTAAGATAAGATATTACAATTCTATGACCCTGGTGGTAGCTTAATCATAAAATTAAATAAACTTTTGAAATTTTGTGGTCTAAATGGGTTTAATAAATAAGTACCCAAATTGTTCGTTTTAACCTCCTGGCCCAAAATTAAGCTGTACCATTCTATTTTAGTACCAAATTTCTTCAAAATTACTTAAACCTCATTTTTATAACTAGGCAATTTACAAAGTGTCTTATTGGTCGCATTAGTTATACTTAGAAATTCATGATATTTTTAGATTTAGATTAGATTTCTTTATTTATTCATTCAGCATTTCTTATAAAATAATATACAATTTATATAATACTAATAATAAAGATGTTTTTACGGCTTGGTTTAAAACCGTCAGCCGGAAGTTTGGATAAATTAAAAACAAAAAACAAAACAAAAAAGAATTATTTTAATTAGCTTAAATTTGAAACAAATCTTAAAGTTATATTGAGCTATTCCTATATGGGCATTTCCAGCGGAAAGTCTCCTTTTTGTCACGTAACGCCAGAAGTATTTTAAATTGTTTCTCAAAAAATTGTATACGTATCGTTTACTTTTTTATATTTTGGTGTAAAGCGCAACAAACTCTACATTAAGTAACAAAAGGGATAACGATTGAACAACATGGTCCGAAAATACAACCTTATTTGCAATCTGGCGTTACATTAAAAAAAGTAGACTTTTAGCTGAAAATTCCCATATTTACCTTAAAACGAGCAAAGATTTTTAAATTTGATAGCTTGAAAAATAAATCTATATAAGTTCTAAGTTTACTAAAAAAGGTTTTGTAAAAAACATCTTGCTCAATTCGTAGTATTATTCAGTTTTGTAATGCAAGTCAAAACCCACTTCCGTTTTTTTAACGTCACGCCAGCGCAGATTTTTGCTTAGATCTGCAAATCCTTAGCGTCGATTACTGTAATTTTTTTTCTGAATATAGTGCTACTTCATTACTTCGTATATATAAAAACCCTTTTTACAAATTTGACTTCGTCATTTAATTTTTTTACATTTTGTGCTACAAATATCACGACACGTCAAAATGGAAATGCCCATATGTTAAGGCGCTTTTTACATAATTGTAAAGCGGATGCCAGTTACCATCCACACCACCATTCAAAACTTCTTTAATTTGTTCATCTGAAAGCTTTGAGTATTGAAGAAACCTATATCTATATGAATCTAACACTGGGCATCTTCCTAGAAAATGCAAGAGAGTTTCTTCTTCGTTTAAATTACATAGAGAGCATAGTCTTGACTGATCTGTCCTATGCTGACTCCCGTTAAGCCAAAGAAGATCACCTCTAGTCTTCGTTATAAGTGAAATTTCATGTTGGATATATTGATCATTGCAGTACATGTGCCCTATATCATGATTTAAGTGCTTATAAAATCTTTGTTGGCTCTTTTGTGCATTTTTAGTACATTCCTGTACATTTTTATACTTCATTAGCTGTATTAGCCGAATACATTCATTGTTCCATGTGTATTTACTTTGATTTGCGTTACCAAAACATAATTCGTATTTATGTAAACGTTCAATAAAGTCTTTGCACCAGTATGTTCTTTTAGCTACTATAAGTTTTGACAGAATATGCGGTAATCTTTGATTGTTCTATTCAAAAAGTGTTTTAGAAATATATTGCAAGTGAAGACTGTAAGTATATATATATGAGCTTCCTCCTGATTCGTTTCCAAGGCAATAACATAATTTGGGGTACTTTCTGGAAGTTTAAACACCCTTTTTGTAAAGATCCTTTGAAGTTTGTCTACATAATCGAACCACGCGTAACCCCATATCTGTGCCCCATATGCTTGTACCGATCTACAAACTGCTTGGAACAACTTCCACTTTGCTCACAGTGACACATCTCTTTTGTTAATAATGCATTTCCACGTAATGTTTATTCCAAGTTTTGCAGCTTCATTTTTTAAACATATGTGTTTCGTAAAAGACATTTTTGTTGTTAATAGAACACCTAAATATTTGTACTCATTTACTATTTTAACTTCTACTCCATTGAATTTCCACCTTTCATTTACTGCAGCACGTCCTCCTTTCCTGAATATCATTATCTCTGACTTTGTCAGATTAACCTCCATTCCCCATTTATTGCAATAAACTTCCAGCTTCTTTATCATCTGTTGTAGAACATTTGCATTATCGGCTAACATAACGATGTCATCCGCATACATTAGTACCCTAATATTCATGTTATCTATTAACAACCCTCCTTTTAATTCGTCATGCAGATCATCCATATATAATGCAAATAGCAGCGGTGACAACAGGCAGCCTTGTTTAACCCCTGACTTAGTTTCAAAGTAGTCCGACAGTTCAGACCCAGTCCATATTGCAGACTTTGTGTTCTTGTATACGTTTTTAATAAATGTTACAATTTTTGACGATATTCCAATCTGATGCAATTTGTAAACTAATAGGTTTCTGGGTATGCAATCGAACGCTGCTTGGAAATCCACAAAAAACGCGTATACTTTTTTCTTCTTACTAAACTTTATATTAATAATTGCTGCAAGATTATACACGTTATCGATGGTAAAGTATCTTTTACGAAAACCGGCTTGGAATTCATTTATAGCTTGATGTTTATTAGTCCATTGCGTTAAGCGTTCCTGTATTGCACCCACCATTATCTTTCTTATGCAATTCGTAAAGGAAATACCCCTATAATTGCATGGTTCATTAACATTGCCTTTTTTATAAATAGGTAATTCTACACTTCGTTCAAACATCTCAACTGAAGCCTTACCATCTAATATTCTCGTGTAAACATCTGCCAGAGCAATTAGGTAGTCATCGCCAGCATTCATGAAAAACTCGTAAGGAATTCTATCTTCCCCCGGTGCTTTGTTTTCCTTGACCTTCGCAAGTGTACACTTAATTTCTTGTAATGTAAATGGTTTATCTAGATCATTATCAAAAATACTCAATACTAGATGCTCTTATTTTGGGGTTAAGCAGCGACTTGAAATATTCTCTAAAACTAACCGCACTAATTTGATTGCCAATATTAATATGTTGCTGTCTTATTTCTTTTGCTAGTTGCCACCATTGTTTACTATCTTTTATCCAGTTTAATTTTTGTTCTATGTATATCTTTGTCATAATTTTCTTTTTTCTTTTTACATAACACTTGGAATGTATGTTTTTATTTAAATATTTTTATTTGTCTTCTTCTCTTTGCGAACTGCTGAAGGATTTTAATGCATTAAAAGATTTCTCTCTAGCGACTTTACATTGCACATCGAACCACTTATTTTTAAAGCTTATTTGTTTACTTCTGTTTGTCGGAGCTTTATACGAATTTATAATCACTTGATTAAGATCATTTAAATTAAAATCTGGCTTATATAACTTCATAACATTTAATTCTACATTTAATATCGAACAATAATTTTCCTTACACTTTGCATTCCATTTTAATTTGGGCAATAAGTTTTCTTTGCACGCATTATTTTGTGTACAATGTAAATTTAGGCTCAACTTTATGGGCAAATTTGATTTTCTATCACAAAATTATCCACCAAATCTAGTGATACAGAGCATATATCGTTTACTGAGTTTCCGACACCGCCAACAAATTTGAGGCAACCCTCCTCATCACCGATTGTTCTTCCATTAAAAATCACAAAACCGTAATTATTGCAAAACTCTAAAAACTTTTTACCTTCAGACGTTACTTTTCCTTTATCCATAGATTTACGATTTCTTAAGCCAGAGGGAAAACATTCAAAAACATCATCCAATTCTTGTTGCACTTCACCTATTCTGACGTTTAAGTCCCCCATTATTATTGGGTTAATTATATTATTGTATTGAAAAAAGTTTTTGAGAGTTTCAAATTCGTTTACCCAATTCACACCACGTAAATATGCAGGTATAATAGTGAAATGAACTTCATTTAAATTCATGAGAATGCTTTCTCAACATTTCCAATAGTTTATAAGCCAACTACATCAAAAAAAAAGAGTCCCTAAAGCCCTTTTTATGTTGTTTATTTTACAAAATGTATTATTATATTTAAAACGACGACAACGACATCAACAAAAATTGTCAAGTTATGTACATTTAACTGTCAATGTAAAAATTAAAATCGATCCGGAATTCTACGAAAATTTTGCTGATTACATATTTGCCCTTATGTTACTTAGAGCCCAAATGTTTTTGGGTCATAATGATAATAAAAATTGCTCAGTCTAGTAAAGTTTTTTTTAAATTCATTGTAATAGTATTCATAGGTTAGTAACAACAAAAAATCCAGTTTGCTAATATTCTTTTTTCACGAGCCTTTTACGTACTTTCATACATATAAATTTATTATTTTAAAGTTTAAATTAAATCAAAAAATGTCTTCCATTCTTCCCTAACCTAACTCAACGTCAATTTTATGTATATAATTTCCACAAACAATGGTTGAAATAATAAACACTCAACCTCCATATTATAAAATTTTTGTCTGGCAATGCCTGCCAACTGCTACACTTATACATACACCCTCACAAACAAACAAATTCTATTGAAAATACTCACAAAAATGAAACAAAACAGAAAAAAAATTATTTTTTGTCTAATTTAAAAACCTGGTACATACTTATGCAAACTACTAAAGTTTTTCGTTTGATAAAACAAATACATATACGCACAATCTTTTACTCAAACGTTAACACACTCTCGCATACGTACATTCTACACAAACCCTTGTTTATAAAGCCAGGAAACAATAGGGATGAAATAATCGGCAGAAAAGTAAATTTTTGTGTAAGAAACATGTAACTTTTTGTGTAAAAATAACTGTTTGTGTTAAAAGTAACTTTTTGTGTAAATGTAAGTGTTTGGGTAAAAAGCGGTATTTGCGCAAAAATTTTACTTTTGCCTAAAGCATGTGTAAAATGTAGCTTTTTGTGGAAGAAGTAACTTGCTGTGTAACTTTTTGTGAAAACAGAAAATGTTTGTGTATAATGTAAAATGTTTGTGTAAGAAGTAACTTTTTGTGCAAAAAGTAGCTTTTTGTGTAAAATGTATCTTTTTGCGTAAAAAGTTACTTTTTGTGTTAACGTAACTTTTTGTGTAAAAAAAAATTAAACTTTTGCCTAAAAAGTGGCTTTTTATTCAAAAGCTAGTTTTTGTTAAAAAAGTAAATTTTCGTGTTAGAAGTAATTTGTTGTTTAAAAGGTCAGTATTGTGTATAACGTAAATTTTTGTGTAAGTAATAACTTGTTGTGTACAAATTAACTGCTTGTGTTAAAAGTAATTTTTTGAGCAGAAGAAAGTTTTTGTGCAAAAGCCAGTTTTTGTGTGAAAAGTAACTTTTTGTGTAGATAGTAACTTGTTGTTTAAGCTTAAATTTTTGTGAAAAAGTTAGTTTTTTATATTAATTTTAGGTAGAAATATGACTGCAATTTGCATTTAACATCCATCATTACCATCTTAAAAATAACAACAACAACTACACAATCACTAACAAAATCATCAAACATTCAATAAGAGAATTACATAAAACTCTCCCAAATAAAAAATAATAAAATATTATATGTGCCTTTAGTGTTGTTTTTTGCTTTTCCTTCCTTTTTTTATTATAACAACACCAAAATACCAACAAAGAGCAACAACAATTTTAATATCATTACTAGTTAAAAAAAAACAGCAACAACAAGAAGGTGCTTTTTTTTGCTTCTGCTCTGTTTTGTAGATGTGAATGTGTGTATTGCTCCTGTTTTGTTAATAATTGGAAGCCTTGCTCCATTTTTTGTCAACATCATAGAATGCTTTTAATACAAAAAGTTTTGCCGAATGCGTCGGGTCGGTTAGTGAATGTTGAGCGGCATCTATCACACAAAAATAATAATAAGAGTATAGAATATAAAAATTCATATACATATACATGCATAAAGAGCAAAAGGAAAGAGAGTGTTAAATATCTGTGTATAGTATAGAGTAGTAAAATAACGGAAAATATACAAGAACAAAATACCACCAGCGAATAGATGAATGTGTATAAGTAGGCGTGCATGTGTGTGTGTATATATATTTCTCGTAGTATATTGTAGTAAAAAGTTGTAAAAAAGCACAAAATGTTCTTGATATAGTAAAAAGGGCAAAAGAAAATTTAAACGGAAATTGAGAAAATTTCGTTAGAATTATTAAATTATATATACAAAAATAATTAAATAAAAATATAAGTATGTATGTATGTACATACTACGTATACATATAAAATAATAAATAAAAAAGCCAATCAAATAAAAAACAGCAATGCAAAGCAAAATTTTAAAACAAGTCAATTAAAAAGGTGCAATTAATTAAAAAAGTTTTTTTAAGTAAAATTAAATTTAATTAAAATATTATTAATAAAGTGCTTCAAAAAGGTGATTTATTTCTATAGTGTTAACAAAATTTTATAAAAAAACTTTGTAAAAAAAAGTTCTGCAAAAATTAAACCTTAAAAAAACCCAATACATTTTTAACATTTCTCTACTGCTTTGAAAAACAAATAAAAAAAAACTACCACCTTCTTTCTTCATCTTTTATATTTAATTTTTCTTCCCTGCGTCCTTCTCAATTTATTTTAAAGTATACTCCATGGTAGTGCTCATTATTGTGTATAGATTTGTAAATTCCTTAAATTTCTATCCTGCCTCTCTTCACAATATTCGCACTGTACAGTAGGGATAAGAAATAATGATATTTATTCTTTGTTATGTTATTTTAAATTAAAGATTGAATTGGAAAATATATTTGGAGTTCTAAATTGTATAACTTTACAATTGAGTAATTATACACCGAGATCCCCTAAAGAAAATGCAATTATATATATCCTTGCTTAAATAATTTAAGACCTTTGTGCTGGATTTGATTAACTTAAACATTTTTAAAATAACACTAATTTAATGCTGGACGAAGATTTTTCCCACGAGAAAAGTTACAATAAATGAAAATGGGGGAATTAATAATAAGCCAGTGTGGAAAAATGAACCAAAATACGGTTTCAGGATCAAATGTTTGTGTACGCTATTTATTCAGTGCAATGTTTTAACCCCGCTACCTTTACTAGTTTAGTATATACATATATAAAAAAAAAGTTAAGTCTAATTATTTTAAAACTAGTTTTAGATATTACCTATTTACAACCCTGGGGGTGTAGAAATCATCTCAAGGATATTTGACCTTTTGGTGATGCATCCTCTCGAGGAAATCAGGTATAGTCTGCTTGAAATACGAAAAAGAATCAAAATTATAGGCGTCCTATGGTCTTTCTTTTTGACACCAAAGGCTCACCAGACAGCCATCTTATCTGTTGCGGCAGGAGTCATTAGCACCGGTGACACGACACCGGTCTGACTATTGCTTCTTGCAGGAAACGCTTCTTATCCTTAAGGATGATAGTCTTTGCGGAAGCTTTAGTTTTTTGATAGAAGGTTGCTTTTCATCAAGTTGTTCTCCGGCCAGGGGAGAGTGTCTTTTAAAAGACATGAGCTCACAATCGGGTTCAACGAAAGGCACTATACAGACAATCTCACGGCTTTCGTGGTTGCTGTGGTCTTAATCCAAATTCGCGTAAAGGGATACGCTGATAGGACAGACGTCATAGCGCTGATGTTTTTTCATCAGTACTATGGCAAGTGTCTTCGTTTTTGACCCCATAACACTTTTCATTATTGTGATGTCTGCCTTAACTTAAATCAATGGGATGACAGATTGGCATCACAGAAATGACGATTCGGGGTAAGTTTTATAAAAAAAATGCCATCAGTGTGATGACTTAGCAACATCGAAGAAAGGACTCTTACGGCTAAATTTAAAGATAGTTTGTCATTGGGTTTGACTTAAGTTGAAGTGAGAGCATATTATTATTAACTTACCGGTAACACATGTTTGTTTCACTTTTGTTGTATTCCGCCCTTTGTTTACAGAAGAACTCTCAATTCTAAGATATCAGCAGCATGCCCTACACAGAAAAAATAGAAAATCGACTTTAATTAAACAATTCGTTCAGACAATTAAATATTTAACTAATTTTGCCCCTGCAAAGGAATTGATCATATCAATTAACGGATTTGTATTTTCGAGTCATGGGACACAAATATAGTCAATTAAAAAATTAATTGCATAGACAAAAAATACACCACATATACACAAACATTTAATTTAATTGGTTTTGATTCAAAAAATTAATTGCAGCAAACAAAAAATTAATTGAATAATTAATGTACACAAATTAATTATTTAATTGAATAATTTTTTGCAAAAATTTTTTCTGTGTATATGGTTTTCGCAATCACTTCACTTTGAAAATTTTATGTACTTAGCTTAATGATTTTAACAAATAGAATATGGGAATTTTGGATTGTTTGTCGTCCATGTGCTCATGTTAATCTGTTTCTACAAAACACATTCACATACACTTTACCTCAATTAGAAAGCGTTATAAATGCTGGATCCGTATGAGTAGAAATGCTTATATGCACCCAGAGGAAACCATGTTTAAATATTTAAACGTGTTTTTTCTTTTTCTATCCGAGTATAAAGCGCCCCATCCGTTTGCAATATTATTGCATATGTTATTCTCCATATTATTTGTTTATTGCCCTATATTATTCAATAAGTGGCACAATGGTTTCAATTAAAACATAGCGCAACTTTTATTAATAAATCATAACCTTTTAAGCAAAAAAACTTCGTACAATGTTACCAACACATTTCACAGTATATTGTACTTCATTTCGTTGTGCAATACAAATCAAAAGGATTTTGATTCTTACCAATTAGGTCACTTTCGAATATCACATACACATTGGCGATATAATTGTATAATACGAAAAATTTAACAATTTTATTGCAAGTGTAATAGATTTTTAAAAGCCTGCGAATATAATACGATCTCGATTGTTGTAGATATAGTGATGTCATACTGCTGTTAAAATTAACCAAAAAATTCAACCGATAGCATTCGAGAAATCATAATTTAATTGTCATCAAATTAACAAAAATTACATTTTCTAACACAACATAAAATATTTGCTTTCAGCAGCATGCCACGCGCACAATTGCCAATATTTTTATTCAGTTTTTTTGATACCTTGGTTCTTTTATGTTTGCGATCGAATGGCACAAGGCGAATCGACTAGAAGGTGCGGTCAACTCTACAACAACACTGCTTCTGTGGTCGGGTTGTCAAAAATATTGCTAGTAAAAAAATGGTTGTTTTACTAAAAAAGCTAGTTTGTAATGCAATAAATAATAGAATAACTGCTGGTAAAATAGTTCAAATAATTTTAATAGTTTGTCCATGTAGTAAATAACGATTAACATATTTATTAAAAAATAATATAAATATTAAATATCCTACTAATATTGTGATTATTACTTAAATTAGAAGTGTATGATCATGGAAAAAAATTAAAAATCTATTAAGGGTGAAGAACTATCTTGTAAATCTTAATTTTCTCATGTTGACAAGTCGACCACCGAAAAAAACAACATATGTTGACTTGACCCCACCTTCTAGTAAATTCGCCTTGGAATGGGAATCAAATTCCCTAAGCAAATGAAATAAAATTTGTAGCCAATGTGCATAGTACAATATAAACGGGCTGTAATTTTATAACTTCATATTGAATAACTAAAAATAAAACAAGTTTTTGACTACATATGGACTTGATAGCAGGCAATGAGTCTATACAACTCTGGATACGTCTGTATTGAGAAAAATCTTAAGCAGTTTTATTATTTCGCTATACTTCGTAAAAAACCAAATCGCAAAATTTTTCGGTTTGAAGGAAATACAGAAGAAGATAAATTGTGATCAGATAAAATTTTAATTTTAAATACAGTAAAGCTTCGATAAAACGAACTGCGTTATAACAAAAAACTCCAAATAACGAATTTTTTGCCAAGTACCCTCAAAAAACATCTGTATCGAAAAGTGTTCCATGCTCTGTATAGCAAAGTATTTATCCAAAAGCCAATATACAACGAAGTGAGAATAAAACAAAATTTTATTTTAAGCGAAAATTGTATGTCCCGTTCAGTGTTGCCAGAAGTAGGGGAAATTCCTACATGTAAGTATTTTTGATACTAAAATAGCAGCGTAGGGAAAATCGGACAGATTTTTTATAATTCCAAAATGTACGGATATTTTGCTATATCGCATTATTTATGAAATAAATGAGAAAATCAAATAGAAAAGTTAACAAATTACGAGCGAAAAAACTATTTACGACAAGAGGATTTTTTCCCGTGAAGAGGTTATTCTTCTTCTTTGAATTACCTCCAAAAAAAGGGAAAAATAATTCACGATAGGGGTGATTGTGTATGCGATAAAAGCCGATAGTGATCGGCATTTGAGTTCTAATAAAATAAATATACTCAATAATCAGTAATTTAATCTAATAAATTTTAAAACTGAATAACAGAGCAACTAATTCTAAAAATTTTGAATTTTAAGGATTTTTCTTTTATTTTTCACTTTATTTTGAAAACATATGCAAAAAGTACTTAAATTAAAAATGCTTTATAAAAAAAAGACATCGACTGATAATAGAAAATTTGTCTAAGAAACATATTTTCATTCAAGTATAGAAGACTTTCTTTATTTCAACTGCTAAACTTTTTTTTGTATGTATCAAGAGTCATTAATTTTTTGTCTTTTCTTCATTATTATAAATTGTTATTCCAATATCCTCATTTTATTGTTTGTGTATCAGCAGCGTCCAAAATAAAAAGAACAAAAAGCAAAAAAAAAGTATCTCTTGGCTACACCCTGCTTCATACACATTTTATTAAAAGAGATTTAACCACCCACTTTTAGGGTTTGCATGTATGTCATTTTACGAGAATTTTTTATTATTATTTTGACTCTTTATAAAACTTGGCAATCCTAGCACACACAAGCACAACAGGAACATTTCTATTAATACCCGAATACAATTTTTGTTGGCTGTTAGCTTTCACATACATTTCTTTACAATATTTTTGATGTTTGTTGTTTTTATTAAAAACACGTCAGACACACAGCCGTTCAAATAACTTTTCCAAAAATACTGGTTATTATAACCAAATACACAAACATTTACACACATACCTTAACAGTCATATGCTTACGCACATGTGTTGTTGTATGGCGCCAATTATTTTATTGTATGTATGTGTTTGGGTTTGTCGATGGGGGGAGGGGGAGGGGGCAGTTAAATGGTTTATCCTTGTAAAAGCGGGGGATGATTTTTTTAAACCCATTTCTTAACTTTTTCCGTTGTTTTCGTATATCGATACTATTACAATGATTACAATCTAGATTTGGGATAATAAGGGGATTCAAAGACAATTAAGTTAAATACATGAATTATAAATGTGTGTGCAAATAAAATATATAAAAGGAATTTGGTTTTCAAAATCTTTGCCACGAGCATGGTTTGAATAGTATTTAAATAAGAAATTTACTGTAAAATTATGAAACTTCTGCAATTCAATTCAATTTTGGAAAAAAATCGTTGTACCAAACTTTTTTCGAGCGGAATTTATTTTTCATGTTCAGCTTCATATATTTCATCCAGCTTTTAGCTTTTTTCAACAATGCAGTTAGCTTTTTCTTTAATTTCTTTTTCGTCTAATTAATTTGTATTTTAAAATAAATAAAACACTTTATCAGTACAAATGTATGTGCGGTAATCGTATAAAGTACTTAAAAAGTAATCTGGCAGCGCAGAAACAATCCCTGTTGCAGATTATACAAATAAGTTCCGGTTCACGTCAAGTCTTGAGTTTTTAGCAGAGAGAGGGGAAAAAGAAATGTCATTCTCTTTTCCTTATCTCCTAAAAGCTCAAGACTGTATATTAGAGGGACTCACCAAAAAAAGTGCTCGATGTACCCTCCTAAAAATTAACCTTGGACTTTTTTAAGATACCATTTTAAATATTTCGGCTCCAGCTTTGACCTCTCGTGAGCTGGACCATTTTGAAAAAGGGTCTATTTTTGCATGTTTTGTTAATTTGCCAAAGAAAACTCCTTAACTGCCACAGAGTCACTCCTAGAGGCGTATAATATAGAACCGATACCCCCTTATTTTATCTACTAGATATTTTTCCTAAACAATCATATCTTCTATAACCATTCCTGAAGAGGGCTACCATACAAAGATAAACATTTTATGACACCTAAAAAATTGGCCCCACAGCTGTTAGGATGCTCCTAGAGGAATCATATGTATGACCGACCCCATTTAATTTTTCATCCCCAACATTTGCTTCAAACACACCTACCCGGTATCTGTACAATAGGCATAAGGCATCTAAAACTTAAAGTTCAATTAAGGCAAGCTGTATTTTCTGGCGGCATAAAATAACCCCAAAAAATTTTGTACAGAAGACAACAACAACAATTTTTGGGGGATATTTATTTTTGTTTGGGGTTTTATTTAGAGGGTAATTTTCTTAATATGAAATAATCCCCCAAAAAATTATTATGAAATAAAGCCCCAATATAATTTTTTGAGGATTATTTCATTTTTAAATTTGTACGAAAACGATTTTGGCGCAAGGACTTTTTATAACACACAAAAGTTGCTCTGTATAGCCGGCCTTTGGCTGGGTGCTGTAATGCTCTCCTTTCTGGTATTCCAAACACCGTCTTCGCTAAGTGAAGCTCCTAAGTTTGTGCTTGCGCTAGGTTTTAATTAAATAAAGCAACAACCATTCACTTAATCATATTGTCGCTACTTTAACCACAGGCAACCATATAATGGTTAAACTCGTCCATCCAAAAGCCATAATCATAATATGGTTAAAGTTATAATATTTTAAAACATTGCATGTTTTATTTTACATTTAAAAAAATATTACATTACATACCACATTATGGTCGTTTGTTCTCTACTATAGTTGAATGCTTTTCAAATACATACTTGTTTGGTTTGCTTAAAATTCTCATTCATTTTTTTTTATTTTATTTTAATTATTGATTAAAATACATAAATTTACGAAGGTCGTCAAAGGCTGGAAAATGATTTAAATGGGATAACTTATAAAAGTGGAACGTAACACGTAACAGGAAAAAACGAAATATACAAATTGAAAAAATGGATAAAATAAATTTCCAAGATATGGCTAAAATTTACCATATAATGGTTAATTTTGAACATAATATGTTTAATTTTGACAACGATTATGTTTAAAATTTTGGTCGATCTTAACCATAATGAACATACTATGGTTGATTATGGGTCATATTTAACCACATATTTAACCACACCATAATTTGTTGCTTTAAGAATATGGTTACCTCCAACCATATTTTTTTTCTGCGTGTACATAAGATATGTTTGTCTTTAAATGATTTTAGGAAAGGGGCCTATGTGGGACATTTGGCTAATTTTGACCAACCACCACAAAATTTTGTCATGACATAATGGCTATCGTAGAAGCTATGTCGTCAACTTGTATGCCCAATATTGGAAGTATGATTAAAATTGCAATAAAAAAAGTTTGGGCCGAATTTAATATAAATCCCAACATAATAAGATGGTTCATGGGCACAAAGACTTTGTTTCGGAAAGAATCTTGTATGGAGGCTATGTGAACTCAAAGAATGATTCTCATGATATTCAATAGGCTCGATCTCTGTGACAATCAAAGCCGATGTAACACATTTCTTAAAACTATCTTTAAATTTGGGACCTGTAATTAATTATATGGGCAGCCAGCCGGACGGATATCAATTCAAAAAGTGGTTCTAAGTCGATCGTTATTTAAATCAGTAATTGTCTCCATTTATGGGTAAATAACTAATTTCAATACCAAAACTTATTTTTGGTGTAGGGTATTAAATATTTGCTGTAGCCAAATATTCTTTATACATTTTTTCTTATTATACAGTTGAAATCCATTTTAATTTTTATGAATACGTTAGTGAATATTTAAACTTGAGATAAGGTCTAGATATTAACGAACTGCTAAAAAAAAACAAAAAACCTTAAGTCCCCAGCCTCATAGACAACCCCTAAAATTTGTTAGTTAAATAAATTTTTTTATTTATTTTTTTGGAAAATTATATGTATGTATGTTGATAACTTTTTGCAATTTTTGCGAATACCAAATACTTCATCGCACAGCCGTATAGACCATGAATAAATATTAAGAATGATGTATTACTTTTTCGTGCTCGTTAAAAAATTTTCCCCACCAAGCGCGATGAAGTTTTAAATTTCAATTTTTCTCATAAGTATCTATACAAAATTAACAATTAATAACAAAATTTTAAGTATGTTCTAATAATTTCATGAATATAACAAGGTCATACCATTTGTACGGGAGAAGGGCGCAAAAAAATCGCGATATTATGACTCTTTTTCGCGGTTTTTTTAATAAACTAAATTTTACTGTCAAATGATAGATTTTGTGATAGATGAGTTGTTTGGCGGCTATTAGGGTGATCGATTATTCGACTTTTTTCAATAACCGGTTTTCGAATATTCCGAATAGTTGCTATTTTAAAAAAACCGGTTTCAGTTAAGCATTTTAAAAATAACCGGTTAACCGGTTTTTATTAGAATACATACAAATACAAAAATCAAATAAGATTTTGTAATAAAAAGTTAATTAGAATAAAAACAAAACAATTCACGAAGGTAAGGAACCAACAAAATACATAGATATGACAAAAGGTATGTTCAGACCTAACAAATATTTGACGATAAAATCAAAAAAAAAGCGTGACCAGTAAATTGATTAAACTTAAGCATTATTTTAAACAATTTCTAGTTTTTTGCTAAACTTTATGTATATCTAAGATGATAATTGCATTTATGTATAATGTAGTTAAGAAACCGTTAAATAATGTTTGTTCTAGCCAAACGTTTTTCAAAAGCAAACAATTCTTTAAGAAAACTAGAGGTTACGTTAGGAGTCGAATATTTAATAGGTGTAAACATGGCTTTAGAATTTTTGAAAAACTTTGGGTTTAAAAATATAGGAACTTAATAAATTTATTATTTGACATATTTTCCTAAATTTATTGTAAATGAGTTTTAATTTGTTGCTGGTTAAGCATGTCTATATGAAGCAGTAAACTTCAGACATATTTCTGAAAAGTGGCAAACAAAACCTCTTATCCAGGATTATATATTTCAATTTTGTTTGCTTCAGCATTATAAAAACAATAGTAATATGAACATGCTTTTTGTATGAAATATCTGTCAATTCGTCGATCACACAACTTACACCCTTCCAGGACATTTTTGATTCCTTCAATTTTGTTTGAAGTTCTTGGTGTTTTAATAAATAAAACTGATGAATTTTCCCATAACGTTGATTCCGCTGGTATGTTCTTGTTTTAAGCATGAATATGTGCTAGAACTACTTAAGAGTTTTTCTTTCATTATTGGCAGCATATTTTAGTAAGGTTTTATTTGCAGTCTCTTAAAAACTACTTTACCCTGTTAACTTTTACTTGGCGTATATTTATGTCAAGCTTGTAGACTAATTAAAAGTGATTAATAAGTCGTGACGTTGAAGAACCTTTGCAACTTATCATTTTAGTACCGTTTAAGCACCATTATCTTTTAAATCAGTTCAATATTATCACCATAAATGACATCTTTATAAAGGTATATATTGTATTTAGAATACTGTCAAATTGCTAATTTATTTTTAAGCTGAACTTTTTTTGTAGTACTTTAAATTGTTTTTGGTTTTGTTACAGGAACACACGCTTGTATAAGCGATTTGTATTTACAATGCTCATAATGTTTTTTTGACTTTTGCTTAATTTTGTTTTGACATTTTTTATAAAAAGTTTAAGTTTGCCAAATATTCAATTAGAAAAATACTTAAATTATGGGTACATTTATAACAAAAATAAGGAAAACGTATATAAATTACACATTACTAAAATAGCCGGGTAATTTTACTAAACAACCGGTTTATTCGATATTCGAAAAATGGACATTTTAAAATATTCGACTTGGGAAAAACTAAAATAACCGGTTAAAACCGGTCGAATACTATTCGATCGATCACCCTAGCGGCTATTATATGAAACAGTGATAATTTTCAGAAAAAAATACCTTTGCAAGATATTTTTCCATTATGCAAATCCAGTTTATTTCATTAAACCCAAAAAAAAAATAGCTTTACATTTTTGTTATACTGTTACTTATTTCATATATTTCAATTATATAGTCTATAAATGTACCATTACACATGTATAATGTGTATGGAAATTAAAAAAAAAATTGGCTTAAAAAAATCATTTTTATTATTAATATTAAATTGGCCATCGCGTGGTGGCATGGAGAAATTTTGTCCAAAAAGTTATTACCCTAGTGTAGAGTCCTAAATGTATTGGATTTATTGAAAACAAAGGTTTAACGAAAATGCATTTTTAAACATTAGATTTACTCCAAAACCAATTTAGATACCTAAATGCTTATATCAAATTAAATACCAAAAACCACCGATATTTAACTACGACCGTTAAACAACGCAAAATTAAAGAATTAAAAACTATTTTAAAACATAAAATTAAATTGATAAAAAAATTAATTAAAATAACAAAAAAAATCTAAATACGCTCAGGGATATTTACACATGTGTATAATACAACAAATATCCGATTGAATGTCAGTAGTACTACACATAATAAATGCCACCATTGATTGCTCTCTGAATAGTTCAATAAACTATCCGTCCTAGTAACATTAATGAGCAAAAGAAAACATATGATAAATTGGCAATAAATAGTTGCAAAAACAACTTTAAAAGAGCCAAGAGAATGAGAGAACACAATACAGTGCTTAAGATGAACAATGAAAACAAGAGTACAGCCTAAAAATAGGCATTACAATACATTAACCACAACAAATTTAAAAGTATACCTTCAATTTTTTTTTGTAAATGCAGCCTTGGGTTAGACTTTGAACTTTTAAAGAAAAGCAGAAACAGAAAAAAAAATAAAAATCAATGCTTTGGAACTTATAATTTTATATCGACTTACACGTCTCTCTTAATTTTTATTTTTTTTTATTTTGAGGCTCAAACTCAAACTGAAAATGTGGTACTTTAAGAAAACACAGTATCCTTGTGTGCGTACGTTATAAGTGCCTGTGTGCATACGCAACAGAAACAGAGTTTTAAGTGCGCGCGCGTTATACCAGATTCCCCCCACCAAAACAAATATACAACAAAAATCCAAAAACAAAACCCAACCAAAAACACTTTTTTAGGGAATTTTTTTAGTGGTGTCGTTTCTACTTCTGCTTTCGTCTCATCTCATCATTTGGATGATTTTCAGATAAAATTGTTTTTGTGTGCCTTCGCTTATCCTTTAAATTGCCAACATTTTTTCATCACACACAAAATTAATGTGCGATAGCACAACTACTGGCTGTTTTCTAACCAGAAGCAGTGGCCGGAAGGTAAGTTATTTGTCAGTAACACATTGTTATTTATATTCATATTTATACATACATATATATTTATGAATATAAAATGTGTGTACAAAAAATATAAACTTATACATTTTATTTCTTCTGTTCGGTTAATTTTTTTTATATTTTTATTTGTGATTTAATCAAATTACATTTTTGTGAGTTTTATTTGCTTTTTCTTGGTACTTTTTTACTAATGGCGATGATTTAGGGGTGTTTTGTTGACAATTTGTTTTCATCGTTTTGTATTTTTTTTCTGATTTAAGAAGCCTTTTTTAAGATTTATTGAATCTTAACACATTTAGAGTTAGTTCTCGTTTGTATAATGCCAAAAAATTATGTTGCTTAAGGGAAAATAGCAAAGGATTTGAGCTGAGTTTGAGAATTTTAGAATAAAAAAAAAAAAAAAAAAAAAATTAGTTTTGCTATATAAAAAAAGTTTTTCCCATATTTTTATTATTAAATATTCTTAAAAACCTCAAAAACCAGATTTTTGCGCTTATGTATTTAATTCCAATGGAACATAGGGCCACTTACTAGCTTATAATGTGGAGTTAGTTGCCATATCGTTTCTTCATATTGGGTAAACATTTCAAACAAATATCTTATATACTCTACTCTAGAGAGAAGAATTAAATTTTAAGGTGTTAGAAAATTTAAATTGGAGCAGCAAAGGCCCGATTTGTATATGCATTAGGGTCGTTGAAAATATCAAATTGAACGCGTCACCGCCTAACGATCAGTTGAAAACAATTCCAGATGTATATTTTTTTTAATACCACATTGTGTACCGCCCTTTTAGGTTTTTGTGCACTGCGTCGCCATTTGTAGTCCGATCATAACATATTGCATACCGTTATTTATGGATATGTCTTCATTTTTGCCTGATGTGATTTTTAAAGCCGACATTAAATTCTGGAAACCACTTTTCGGATAGCCAAAAAAATTCTTCTAAAACTTTGTACTTTAAGCTTTAAACATATTCAATTTTTTAATATATGTATGTGTTCTATTAAACAAGATCGAACAAAACCAAAATATTTCCTCAAGTCACGCCTTAGACCGAGATATTAATATATTAATGAAGTTTCTAGCACTGTAACGTTTATTTTGCCCACGTGCTATTTTGGAAATTAGTAGAATAACGAATATAATCTAAACCTAAAAATAAAAATAAACAAATATACAACAAAATTCTCGACAGTGCTGTCAACTCATAATAAAAATTTTACGTTTGATATTGGATGTTAAATTTTCAAACCACTGACCCTAAAAAGTATGTGACGTTTTCTTGTCGGAATTCTCGTTTAATGCTTAAACTCCAAAAGATGAATGAAGGTAATTGAAATTTCTCATTTGGTGCAACATCGTCATAACTGAAAACTTGTAAGTTTTATATTAAACCACTTTAAAGTTTTTAATTAAGACACAACATAATGTAATAACAAAGTTATATTCTTCTCTCAAAAGTTGTGTTGTGTCATTAAAAAATTACTTACCCCCTTATGAAAAAAAGTTAATGTTCATATTATACATTAAGTCCAGTAAAGGTGTATGCGCTTGATAAATTGCTTAACTAACTAATGTGAACTTTAACCTATTTTGCATAAGACTGTAAACGATGTTGTAAGCATCAGTGATATCAAGTCAAAATTGGAGATTTTTAACTTATGCTGTTGCTGCAGCAAATGAGCGATATGTACATGTGCTCTTAAAAGTATCAATATCAAAAGAAAATTAATTTGTTTATGTTGTTCGGTCCTTAATTATTAATCGATCAATAAAAACATTAAATGTGTAATAACAAAAACTTAATTTTAGCCATTTTTAAAATCATATATTTATAAATATTATATTCAACAACAAAATGAACACCATGGTTAGGTACCCTAAACATATTCATGTCCATGTCCATAGTCATTCTTTGTTAGTGTGTAAATTTAATTTGTCCAAAATTGTTTGCATGCACCAAAAATAAATAATACATATCCTTAATTCGTATACACAAGAATTCCATTAGAAAAAAAACACTCAAATCACAAGGATCTATTGGTTTTTCATTAGAATTCGAACTTGACACAAATAGAAATTAGAAAAAAGTGGATAAAAACTACACAAGAAATTGCTTTATAATGGCATGAATGATTGAATTCCATACAAACTTCAAACTAAATAATACATTTTTTATGTAGTCATATGAATGAATGTTTGTAGGTATGAGTTTTGATTTAAGTGTATAAACAAAAATTAGATTCAGACATTATTAACGTCTACATAGTAGGTTTTATTTAATATTATTTTTTTTCCTATTATTATTTAGTTTTGTCGCTTGCCACTCTTTTTGTGACACGCGATTTACCCACAATTTGGCTTGAAGTTCCTTTTTTACCATTTTTAAAATAGTTTTCTATGTAATTGCGGCAACCTATAATTTAAGCTGGTAACTGTTTGTGTTATTATTGTTATACTTGTTGTCGCTGTCCTTTCGAAAAAAAACACGCAATTGGTTGGGGAGTGACTCATAATAATCACTTTCTAAATATGTGAACAAATTCAATTCAATTGTAAATAAATTTTTTTTCTGGGCAAATGATGACAACGAGTTTTCGTTCCAAAGTGTTTTTTATTTATTTGTTCCTTGATTTATTATGGCAGTATATTATTTTGCCATTTTATTCCCAACACTTTGAAATAAGTGATTGTTTTTATCAGTGATCGAACAAAACGCATATATCAAAGAAGAATATACTTTTATGTTGAAATGAGTTAATTAAAAATACAGAGGCCAAATCGTCGCATTCCTGATCGAAGGACTTTTATCGAGATCTTACTTTTTGAGATCGCCGTAAACGATATCGAAAAGCTGTTATCCTGATTTGAAATCATGACATTCGATAACGAGAAGTCGATCGATTTTCTGTCTTTCTATTTGTTAAGATCTGTTGTAAACATACTTAAAAGATTTTAAAAAGCAAGACATTAGCATTATTGTGGCTAATAAGAATCCTATACTTTCCATGAATGTCTCTATATGAGTTTTCGGATTTCAACTTTATGAAAGCCGGGTACAGTTTTGCCTTCAATCCTTTTGTGCATTAGTTAACGTTCATACATAAAAAACATTAGCTCATGCCCAATAAATAGTAATTTCCAACGATATGCTGAAAACTTCCACCGGCTAAAAGTGACAGTAAAGCTGCTACCTGAAGTTTTGGTGGCACTGCTGTTGATATGCCGCTTATTAAGTCGAATTCATACTAATAAATATATGCATATTTAATTTTTTAATTCAATTCAAAGTTTTTTGATCGTTTAAAAATTTGTTAACCCCATTTGCCATGACTGCAAAAGCAAAAAATCCATCACAATTTTAAATAAATTTAGATTCGAATGCCACATTTCACTTTTCGATACGTCACGAAATTTTATGCCGTACAAAACCTTAATCGATCACGTAGGCAACAACTTGCCCCCATATTTATAAAAGTATCAAAGACACATGGCCTTAAAATAATGAATTTTCTATGAACTAAAAGTATTAGCTTCCAGTCAATATTATTATAAAGGCTTAACTATTTTTCGGTTTCAAAAGTAAAGTTCAAGTAAAACATAAAGCTATGATTTCGATACATTTTTTTTCATTGACATCACATACGAAAAACAATGTCACTCAAATGACTGGCTCTAAATTGGTTGCAGCAGTCGATCCTTTTAAGGTAGTTTTCGCTTAATTTTTCTCACATTTCGGGCGGTATCTCGGTGATAACTTGACGAATGTATGCTTTAAAATGTACCAACTTTAGGGGCTTATCTGCGTAGATAGGGTCTTTGACGTAGGCCCAAACAAATAGTCTAACGGCGTCAAATCGCATAGTCGTGGTAGCCAAGTGGCGTCGCCAAAACGTGAAATTACATGTTCGGTAATTTCCCATGCACAGTCTTGTTGAAATCTAATATCGTCCAGAACATAATCCTCTATTGCATTGCAAGATCACTCGTTAGCTAGGAAAAAAATGCTGAGACCGCCGTTGAATAGACAAATTCAGATTACACGCGACACTTTTGGTAACAAAAGCTATATTTTCGTTAGTGCGCACGTTTATTCTGACTTCAAATCGCAAAATAGGTGTTGTGTAAATCCCAATCGCAAGAAGTTTTGCGAATTTAAATTGCAAAAGTATGCCCAAGGGAACTAGACAATTTTTAAGAAACTACGGCAGATCGCAAGCAAATCCCACAAAATCACCATAAAATAAATCTGGCGTTTTGCGATGTCAAATCGTGCGATTGTCAGAACGTGGCCGTAGATAGCCCGGATTCTAAGAATGGAATTTGCCAGAATAGGTACTGTTTAGTGTAACCTATTAGGGCAAAGGTTGATGCATTGTTTTATTTGCTATTAAGAGCAACGTTAGGCACGATTATCTTAAAACCTCATCGATCCCTAAACTTTTGACTTATCTTTTAAGATTACACGCTTATTTAACTGATTCAGTCATAATTTGGTTGCACGTGATAATATTTAAGTTGAGGTAAACGAAATATATTTGAAAAGTTTGCGTTAAAATTATAAAAAAAACATTTTAGCTGTGCGTGTCATTTAAAGCCGATAACAACAAATAACATTTGATTAACCGCTTATTTGTTGCAACGTCTTCGTCATAACTTAAAAGATGAAATTTTGAACGCAGAATGGTTGGCAATGTTGTTCTTTATATTGTGATACAATTCTTATTTATACAGTTAGGGACAAAATGGTTCACAAAATTAGTGTTATTGGCAAAATAGGCTATTCATTTTTGTTTTATTTATCTCTAACATCCACTAGCCAGACCGTATTTCTAATGAAGCTCTGCTCCAAAGAACAAACTCCTTGCCAGTACACATTGATATTCGTAAACGGAAGTGGACGTGGATAGGTCACATATTGCGAAGACCACAAACAGAAATTGCAAGAACTGCCCTCGACTGGAACCCCCAAGGACAACGCCGACAAGGTAGGCCCCGTAACACCTGGGTTCGTTGCCTTAAACAAGAATGTTTACTTGCTCGAGCATCCTGGAATCAAACAAAAACAATTGCCAGAGATAGAATCAGATGGAGAGAATTTGTTGACGCCCTATGTTCACACTGAACTTTATTTAAGTGTTTATGGTATTCAGTAATTGTAATTCTATTTATATTTAGATAAATAAAGGACATATATATATATTTAATTATTTAATATTTTTAAATATATGAAATTGAGAACATTTCAAGAACTTAAAAATAAAAACTTTTCCCAAAAATATGTCCTGACAATATTTTACACGGTAAATACTAATAAGTTCTGAGTGTGAACAGTTTTGACCCCAGCTAAAGATTATTGTTGTATTTGGGTCCTATTGCTTGGTGTGTTGTCCCTTTGCTCTTTTAAGCTGCCATAATCCTTTTTGCCATACTTTTACAAAAGTTTAAAGCATTTTCTGCTTATTTTTTCCAAACTTTAACGGCAAGCTCCCAAAGCTTATATGCAGTGTAAGGCGGGTTCCTCTGAGAAACAACGTGAAAAAATGTGGCGTTTTGGAATGGACCAAAGGTACTCAAGTTGGTACAACTCTGGCGACTGAGGGGGTAAATTTATTTTCGATTTTTTATTTCTTCAAACTATCTTTTAGCTATTTCTGATCGTTGTCCTGCATAATGATATCACCCTGTCTTGGTTCTAAGCCGAATATGGCTAATCTTGTAATTTACGGGTCTTTAAGGATGGTTATGTAGTACTTGGCAAACATTTTTTCCCCGAATTAGCGGAGTGCTCGAAGCTGGTTCCCGTGAAAACAATCTCAAGTCATTTATGAGATCATCAAAATTTTAATATTTGGAATTATTCCGCTCTTTTACGCTAACACTTTTATCCAGCCATGTTTAATGCCGTCCTAAGTATGTAACACGCATTGAATCTTTAAAACTAAACTTTTCTTACTCTTTTGCAAACTTCAGCCGTTTTCAGCCTTTATTTTTGCTGAAAGGTGGTTGTCGCTCTTTATTCTAGCTAATAATTTACTAGAACTTAAGCAAATTCGTACGATTTTAGTGCTTACATCTAAAATGTACTCTATGCTCAGTATTTTCCGGACCTTAATAGCTACACATATTGACTACACCAGTAACAATTAGTCGTTTTGATTCGCGAAAATCTTTTTGGGAAAGTTTTTTTTGGGCGACCAGCTTTGTTGCTTTTGATATCCAAACTACACTTTTTTTATTTTACATACAAATCTTGCTGAAATGTTGTATTTTTTGTGATCTTGCGATGTAAGACTCCTTATTGTAAATTTTTCACAATGCTTTGTTTTAAAAGTGCCGCTTTTGACTTGGCGTTCTTGAAGAAACTGGGCAAAATTTAATTGCTCAATTTTGTTTCATCAAATTTAAAAAAAAATTAATATTAATGAATTAATTTACTCACTTTAAAAGCAAATCCCACAGATAAAACTTGAAATTTTTTTGGAATTTTTAAGATAGATTCACACAGGGTCAATATTGTTCACACACATGGTTTGGATGTTAACTTAGTATAAATATAAAAACTAACGGTACTTTTGAAAATATGTTAACATAGTATTATTATAAAATCTAGAAAGCCATACAATAGTTTTAGAAAGTTTCCAAGTTGAAACTTGAATAGTTTTCATGATAAACATATGAATGTGTTTTATAATTTCGTGAACAATTTTGTCCCTAACTGTACCTTTTATACGTTCCCCATTTAAAAAGAATGTGTCGCTATTTTTTCTAATTGGTGCAAGAAAATCAAAAACTTTAAACACACTTATTTCGAAATGTACGTTCTTGAGTTATGACGTCGTTGAAGCAAAGTCCGCCCTGACTTTCTGTGACATCCTCTAAGCGGCGCGGCATTTGCAGCACCAAATGTTTTTTTTCGGAAGTCGTTATTTCGGACCAGACCTTTGAGAGGCACGTTCTCCTTGCTAGTGATTGCGTTTCGCTTAATGTTTGTGATATACACGGTGTCCGGTGGGAAGGTGTACTACTTTCTTATGCCGCCATTTTGGTACACATTAGTCTTGACAGTTAATATTTGGTAGTCGTGAAGTAGACACGTGGCAAACTTATTATGGAAAAATATTCGATAAACCAACGTGTTTTAATCGCTAAAAAATTTTATCAAAATCAAGAAAGTGGCCCAAGCATGGACAACAACGTACCTCAAGATCGGCTGAAAACATTACTGCTGCTCAAGAAAGGGTTCAAAACAATCCATCAACCTCAATTCGACGCCGTGCTCAGGAGCTTGGTCTATAAAAAAACAACATTGGTCACTTTTGAACAATGATTTGCATTTGTTTCCATTTAAGATTTGTTGACGCAAGAGCTTCTTCCACAAGACCATTAACCATTAGCCGGCGTATATATGCCAATAGACTGATACATGGCAACCCCGATTTTCATGAAAAAATCATAATGAGTGACGAGGCACATTTTCATTTGAATAGATAAGTAATATGAGAATAGTCGGTGCTGGGCAATGGAAACCCCTCAAATTATTCATCAGTCGCCTTTGCATCCATTAAAGGCGACAGTGTGAAAGTTTTTCAAGAGGAATCATTGGAACTTAGTTCTTTGAAAATGAAAACGGCGTAACTGTGAATGGGGAGACGGTGCCACATCGCATACAGCCAGGATAACAATGGAAACAAACAAGGTATACCTTCCCGGCGGACACCATGAACATGCTCTATGGAATTTAAGTCAGGGGATTGAGCAGGCTATGGGGCTGATGTGGAGCATAACAAAGAAGCTATTCTTTCACTGAAAGTGAGCCTGCTTTGGATCGTTATCTTACTGGAAGACTGGTTGGCCGCTTCCAGGTATATTTTTATTTGAAGATGTTTGTTTATAATTTTTGGCGACGTTCTGGACGGTGGTAAATGAATTCGATAAATTTCAATGCGTGTTTCAACTTTTTTTCTCGTTATTTTTTTTTTTTGTTTTTTTTTAAATTATTGTTATTTACACAATTAGGTAATTTTTTTTTTGGAATTTTGATTGTCAATGAAGAGAAATAAAACTGCATACCACAAATTTTCGTTAAAGCTTTAAGCTGCGGTCACACTTATCAAATATTTAACGAAAAACCAATAAGAAAACAAAATAATCATTTCCTTCAACTCCAATAGTTATTTTGATAATAATTCCACATCTTACAATAATTAGTTTATTTTGTGATATTAGGATCATGCTTAATCTCAATAACTATTAACAAAAGTAGGGGTTACGCTTATTTGGTCATATATTTAATAAGTGTGACCGTAACTTTAGTTTTCCTTTATCTCCAAATTTTAAGTGCGTATATTTATTTGGTCTAAAAAGTGAATTTTGAGTTTTTGATTAGGTTTTACTAAATTGTTTTTTCGTTTGGTATCAATAACTTTAATATAGTAAAACTGTTTCTAATCGTTATCATTTGCTCTTTAGTAAATAAGTCAATTAAATAAAGCAATTAAAAAATTTTCAAATTTAACAAGTCGAAAAGCTACAGTTTCTGACTTAAGGCCTTTTTCCTAACTTCTAAGATTTAAGACCCTTAGAGATAGTACTTTTTGCCCCGCTTTAAATGTTTATTAAGACACCTCATCTCTTACTTTTCGAATGCTCTAACCATTAGAAATACGTCTTCCAATAAAAATTTTTACATCTTTAGCATTCTTTCTTTTAACACAATTACCACAAATTAAATTCCTTAAGTTCTACGTTGGCGCTATGTGTATTTTACATTTCTCTAAAAGCATTTTACTTTATTATAGTCACAAGCTAAATATGTATGAAATTGTCTAATAAATGCAAAACTAATCACTTTATAAAACACTTTGCTTTCCTTGCGACTGACTCTTCGTTAGTTTACTAAAGCCAGTGTATGTACACTTGTTGTTGGCCACCTCGTAGCAACACCATACCAAACCTAACAATTGAAGTATAATGCAAGTAATTTACATCATTGAAGGCAACCTAGTTCTCAAGTCTTAACGAATAGTGACAGCGGCGGCTGTAACGGTAGTACTAGCTAATAGCAGTAGTAAAACTATGACAAATGAGTGAGACGTGCCACGTTTTAGCTCTGCAGAACGAGTTCTACATTTAAAGCAAATGTAAATAGAACACATATACAAATATTCAGGAATAGCATTAATGTTACCGACTGTAGCTACAGTTGCCGTTTGCAGTAGGAAAAGCATTATTTTATAAATTAATTTATGTACGGTCTGTAGCTTTAATGCACATTCTTCTACATCCTTTTCGCTAAACTGTGTATTTGACTATGGAAATCTATTCCTCTTCGTCTATGTTGCAGCGTCGCTAATCTTTCTTATGAATATTAACTTTAATCTATGCAAAGTATCTGCATACAGAAATTTCATTAAAACTAAAAACTAGTTAAAGGTATTAACATAAAGATACACTCAATCCTAATATTAAATATTCTGACTAGCATTTAAACTAAATTTATAAGTTTGTGTTTGTTTTTGTGTTATTTTAGGAAAATGGGAGATCAGTTCCTGATGTTACGGCGAGCCCGGGTCGTGCGCCGCCTGGACCCCTGCCAACAAATCAATTGCAAACGATGGTTAATCAACAGCAGGCACATCATCAGCAGCAGCAAGCCCAACAGCAACAACATCAGCAACAACACCATCAACAGCAACAACAAAGGCAGGGTGGTCCCAAGGAACCGGTTTTGCTGCAAGGTGATTTCCGTAAAGTGTCGGGAATTAGTTCGGAGATCTTTCGCCAGATAGAAGCTGTTGAAAACGATCATGATCCAAATACAGCGGCTGCATTGGAGGTGAGATTTGAAAATAAGATTTTGGCAGGGAATAACGAGATTAAAATGCTTAGAATTCACAGAATAAAAGTTTCAAAATATTGTGTGATGCATTGGCTTAGATCAGATTTTTAGACAAAATCGATTAGAAATCAAATTCTAGTTGTCCATTAATTTATCATACAATATTATATATCTTTTTCTAGGCGGTGGAGAGACGTGGTGAGATGATTGTTAGAATATTAGAGCCTCATAATATTGGTGGAAAACAGGCCGTAGAAGCCGCGCATAAATTATTGTCGAAAAAAGATAATAGGCATATAGTACAGGTGAGTACCTCAACGTTAATTTAAAGACAATTTTCTCAAAATTAAACGAAATTAAACTTAATTTATTTAAAAAAAAAAGCTGGTAGAAATAGTTAAACGGCCTGGTCAGACATTAGGTTTATATATACGAGAAGGTAATGGAGCCGATCGTACCGATGGTGTTTTCATATCACGAATTGCCATTGAATCAGCGGTATCAAATAGTGGCTGCCTGAAGGTATGTTTTCTGATAGAAAATGCCAGTTTTTTTTTTGTTAATACCTCGGATTTTCCTCAGGTTGGTGACGAAATATTGGCTGTCAATTTAGTTGACGTCACTCACATGTCATTGGATGATGTTGTCATTATTATGTCAATTCCTCGTCGCTTGGTCTTAGCGATACGACAGCGTTGCGGCAATCGTGGCACTGGTTCTCCTGGACCACCTTCACTGTCACGACCAGAGCAGAAACCTCCACCAGTAGTTGTAATGAAACGCGACTTACGAGATGAGGATTTAGATGAGACTGATCACATGTCCAGATCCCGTTCATCACGCGAAAGACGTACAGGTATTTGGTACTTTTGCTTGGTTGTGATATATTAACGTTGGTCCTTTCTTTCTTTTTCTATCCAGGAGATGGTCGAGAAATGTCCGAGTCCCGTTCCCGTTTAGGTCTTGGCTTAAACAACTACAGTCCTCAGTCGGAGCAATTGGATTTGTATTACAACACACGCCCTGGTGTAGAACCACCTAACTGGGGCTACAAACCACCACCTCCACCTTCGTCAGTTATAACGGAGCAGCCGAAAGGTCATGCATTTGCACCTTCACATGCATACTATAAGAATGCTGGAACTTTGGAGAGTTTGGCGGAAAAAGTTCATGCTTTCTATCCAGGTGCTCCCTCTAGGCGTTTGTCGGTAGGTAATGTTCCTCAAAGAGCGCGTTTTCCACGTTCTGGTTCAGATCAACATTTGCCTAGAGTAGAATATGCCGACTACTCTAATTCTTTAGGGCGCCATTCACTCTTAAGGCCTAGTATTAAGTCTAGCAATGCTGGCAATGTAATGATGGCTCCTGGCGGCACTTTGGGGCGATATGGTCGCTACGACCCTCACACAGCTTCGAAATATGGTCCAAGCGGTACACAATCTCTAACTAGGCGCTCACGACCTAATCTGGATTATTCCAGTGACACAGAGGCAACTGTGGGACCACGTCCCAGTTACTATTACTACAATAGACCTGCTATTGGTAGTATGCCACGAGGTACTTCTGGTCCTGGAACATCTGTGTTGGGAGGTGGCCCCGATATGGCCAAGTTTAATTCACTGCCAAGAGACCGCCCTGGTGTACGACTACCAGGCGGCATACGTTCCAGAATTGGTGACCGTATCATGGATGAAAATGATGGCAATATATCAGCTCCCGAATTTAATGCCAGGCGTGACCGTGACTTAAGGTCGCGTATCACTGCCAGCCCTTCTATCTTCACTTCAGATGAATATCGAGCTTGGTTGCGTAGAGCTCCCAGTAGTTCGGCTATAGCTGAACAAATGCGAATGACAAGGGATCTGTTGTCACAGCCTAGATCACATCGTTTTTCTTGCAGTGCTGAAAATATTCATGATGCTCTTAGAAATGTAATTAGAGTAAATGATTTTAAAAAATTGTAATTATTATTTATTATTTCTTATCTGTTGCAGACTGAAAACATTTACTCAAGTCGAACTGGTATACTAGGTGCCGGAACTTTGGATCGACATCTGGGTATACCTCGTCCGATCTCTGCACTGCCAGTACGCTCAATGTCGTCTCAACACATTGGTGGTCCTTCCTCGATTCGATCGCCCAGTATTCGTCGCATGCGCCAGCTCTTAGAACTATCCGCTGGGCCTGCAAGCCCCAGCGGTAGTATTATGAGCACGGCCGGTCACCAAAGTCCTGCACCTACGCCTAGTGCAACACTGCCACGTTCACATCGTCAAATAGATATTAATCCTGCAGAATTTAGCAAATACAAATTAGACAAGCCCATAGTGGATGTCGGTGGAGTATCAGGTATGTTATGGATTCATCTTTTAGCGGGCCGTGGCCTACGTTCGGCTCCCGAACTAGGTGCACAGCACGTTGGAGGAGGACCTCATGGAACAGCGCCCTCGCGAGATCTTTACTGTGTGATAGAGTGCGATCGCGTTCACAAAGCTCGCACGGTAGTGAGATCTGGAGATTTACAATTCGATTGGGATGAATCGTTTGAATTGGATTTGGTTGGAAATAAGCAACTTGATGTTTTAGTGTACTCCTGGGATCCCCAGCATCGCCACAAATTATGTTATCGTGGTGCCATATCATTATCTACTATTCTAAGGCAATCACCTTTGCATCAATTAGCTTTGAAGGTAGAGCCTAGAGGTACCATTTACATACGCATGCGCCATACAGACCCAATAGCGTTGTATAAACGTCGAGGTTTGCCTAGTTTGCGGGCTGGATACCCCACCCTATTTGGTGCTGACTTAGAGACTGTGGTAAATCGTGAATCCAAGGGAGCACCTGGTAGTGCTCCAGTACCAATAGTTTTGCGGCGTTGTGTAGAAGAAGTCGAAAGACGAGGTCTCGATATTATAGGTCTTTACCGATTGTGCGGTTCTGCTACCAAAAAACGTTTACTGCGAGAGGCATTCGAACGTAACAGTCGTGCCGTGGAATTGAGCCCAGAACATGTTCCTGATATCAATGTCATAACGGGTGTGCTTAAGGACTACCTGCGTGAATTGCCAGAACCCTTATTCACCCGCTGTCTCTTCCAAATGACAGTCGATGCATTAGGTAAGTAACGAATTAAATTTTTTCTATCTTTATCATTTATTAAAGATGTGTGCCTTTTTTAGCGGTCTGTCTCCCTGATGATCCCGAAGGCAATGCAAAACTTATGCTTAGCATTTTAGACTGCCTACCCAGGGCGAATCGAGTAAGATATACTGAAAATTATCTCAAAGCTGCACTTACCAAACTTAATTTAATTTTAACAGGCCACTTTAGTATTCTTACTCGACCATTTGTCATTAGTTGTTTCCAATTCCGAGCGCAACAAGATGTCAGCCCAAGCTTTAGCCACCGTTATGGGTCCTCCACTAATGTTGCATTCAGCCAGTGCCCAGCCCGGTTCAGATATTGATCATGCACAACCCATTGCTGTATTGAAATATCTCCTGCAAATCTGGCCACAGCCCCAAACGCAACATCACCAGAGTGCGGTTGCTGTGGGTGCCGCCGGAAATATTATGGGCAGCATGACTGGTGTGGGTGGTGGTGCTGGAGTTGTTGGTATGGGAACCGGTTTAGGCGCTGGATTGAGTGCAGGAAGTATGTCAAATATGGCCGGAGTTGTTTCAGGTAACGTAATTTTAGTATATTTTTCTTTTTTTTAATTTTTGTTCTACTTTTATTTTCTTCTTCACAATTTAAAAAAAAACTTAAATTTTGTGGCACATTATTCCGTTGCTGCGACTACCTAACTTCTGGTACCTTTTTCGTATCTCTTACTACCACCACTGCATTTTCTTTATTAAATTTCCTCTTTGGTCGAGGTAAACCCCTAATTTTTTTATTCTTGTCCTTAAAACTCCAAACTTGAAAAATTACTTTTCTTTTTTTAAACAAAAATGTAGATAAGTTAACTTTTTGTGTACATTATATTTTTGAGATTATAAAACTTAAATAAGAAAAAAAATTACAATAATATTGATTAATACAGAGTCCTATGTAGACAGGTCGGCGCGGCGAGTCAACAGGGCAGCGTGGAAGCAAAGTCAGTGCGTTGCAAGTGGACAGACAGGCGCTTCTATTGCAGCAGCAGGCGCAGCTCATGGCGGCGGGCAATCTACTACGCTCGTCCACTTCGGTAACCAACATTCTTTCTCAAGGCCAACATCAGCTCTCAGCCACAGTCAACAATCATCTGTATCAATCAGTAGTGGGTCAGTTAGCTCAATCGCATCGAGCCTTGCAACAAGCGGTGCAACAGGTAAACAATTCCAAAATACACATGCATACAAACCAAATTTAAAAAGTCTATAGGATAGGTTAATTAAGATTTAGGGATAAGACAAATTTCTTTTTGTAAGATCAGTTTATTCAGGAAAAATTCTTAAAAAGAGCTTGAGTTTTCCGGAATAGGGGCAAATATATAGTTTACTTGCTTAACCAGTTCTATTACAGGTATGTGTGCAAAGTTTAGAAACTAAGGATACAAAATCTTGCATATGCTTTTCCGAAACTCTTGTAATAAAATCTAAACTCTAAAGGAATTACTTAGTTTGTGCGCTACGTGGCTTCTATAAAAGAGCTTATAGGAGCCACGTTTTAAGGCCAAATTATTTTGAAGAATAAGAAGAAGAATTTAATCGAATTTTAATTTTTTAACCAGGGCAAGTTTTTATATTTTCAAATATGCAAGCACAGATCAATAAAATGTATCAAAACAATTTGTATCTAACAATTGAGACAAAGGCCAGTGTTGCATGCTAACGCATGGCGAAAAGTCTTACAAAATAATCCGTTTTATAAATTGTTCAGATAAATAAAAAAGAAAAATGTGTTCCTCATATCGCAAAAATAGTCGCCAACTGTTGTAGCCAAGTAATCGCTAGTCCGTCAACTCTGGTCGACAAAGCGCATGCAGAATTATCTTGCTTAAGCACGTATGCCCAGACATTCGGAGTATATCCATTACTGCTTAAAAAGCCAACATTTTTAAAAGGGGAATTTCTATTAGTTATTTTAGTATTTTGTTAGATGATTCTCGACAGAAGAATGTTAAGTGATTGCTAATGAAAGATTTAATATGAAATTTATATTTTATGAAATTAATTTTTTCTTAACCTGTTGACCGTTTGTTAGAAGCATTAATAGATTTGAAATCGAATTTGTATATACATTTGCTTAGCAATAAATCAAAAAACATGTAAATAAATATCGGCGTTAAGAATTTAAATAAATATTTAACTACATAACAAGGCGAATTTACACCAGGTGACCTTGGTTCTGTTGGTTCTGGTTCTGGAAATGCATCACGGTTCTGCATCAGTGATTTCAAATGCTTAAATATATATCAGTATAGTAGATGTGGACCAAAAAATTGTCAAATACTCCACAAAAGTAATAGTTACACAATAAAACAAAATTAATTATTTTTCTGATGCAGCGCGCGCAGTGATGTATTTGCGACCAGGCCCCTTATCTTGCTACGTATGCAACAGCTGATTACTAACCTTGTGTCAAAATGATAAACCGTTCATGTGGTTCTATGGAATATTTACTAAATTTTATAATTTTCGCTTAAAATTATGAAATTCAAATTTTTTTTAAATTATTACATTTCAAAACAAACAATTTAAAATTAAAAAGAAAGTAAAATATTTGTTTCAATTGTTTACTACAGTGTTGTATTATTTTTGACACCACGTTAACATGTTTTACAGTGTTGTAAACGTTTTCAAAATAAGACCACCTTGTATGAATTAGCCTTGCTACATATTTTAAAAGAAAGAATTTATTAAAAATATTTTCTATATTCAAAATATTTTTCGATAAAAAAATCAAAGATTCCTTAAGACATAATTATAACAAAAAAAAAATAATAATAATACAAATTAAAACAAAACATACGTAAAAAAATAATGATCTGATCTGAATTTGATGTGATGTGTATTGACTGAAGTCGGATGTAAGCATGATTGGCCCACTACTGGTAAACTTGTTGAAACTTAAAAAACATTTCAATAAATACAAACTCAAACCTCAAAAAACACCTTTTCAAAAACATTTGCATAGCATAATTAATCACATCGTACTTCATTCCAATTAAAAACGAAACCACAAACAATGTATTTAATTATCATGCTACAATTAATAACAAATAAATCAAAGTATTCAAAGCATTCCATTACATCTTAATTGCATACATTTCGATGTATCTATAAAATATCACTTCAATAAAAAAACAATTTTATACAAATTACATACATTTGTATATACACTCATACACACACGCAATCGCTTACATAAAAGTACATGCAAGTAATAATTTGTGTCCTTTTGTTTGGCATGTTGTCCTTTGAAATATCATCATTGCCATTACAAAAACACACTGACAGTAAACGAAAAAAAAACAAAAAAAAAAAATAATAATAAACATTTGGCATTTTCAATTGTAGTTTAACAAATATGTACACCCAGAGAAAAAACATGTTTAAATATGGTCACCTCCAACAAAACTATTTTTAAAAAATATTTTTAACACATTAAGTCAAATGTAACCATATTATTGCCACTGACAACCATTAGATGGTTAAATTAGTCGTCCATCAAGAAGCCACAACCATATTATGGCTTCCTCCGATCTTGTTATGGTTGATAATAACTAAAATATGTTTAACACTTATAATAGCATGGTTGTCTTTCAACCAGAGCATGTTGCTCTTAGAAATGAGGAAAATTCTATTGTTAATTTGAAAATAAACTATTGTCATTTTTTAACCATAATATGTTTAGAGTCAACCATAATATGATTGTGGTTTCTTGATGGAGGATTAATTTAACCATAATATGGTTGACGGTGACAATAATATGGTTAAAATAAGCATAATGTGTTTAAAATTTTCTTTAAAAATAGTTTTGTTGGAGGTGACCATATTTGAACATGTTTTTTCTCTACGTGTATGTATGTAAATCCCATAATAGCGTTCATATTATTTAAACATTTTGTTTGTAATAAAAAGCATTTTACATTTGATAAGGAAAATAAGATTGTTAAAAATAAAAATGTAACATTTGCATGTCGTTAAATGTCCTTTTGAACAAAGAAAAGTAAAAAAGAAATTCTCAGTCATGTCTTGGTTGACAATTGGCAGCACAATTTGTATTGATCAATTTAATACTTATCAAATGCACCTGTGTTTAAATTTTCTTTGAAATTTTTACTTTTTTAATAGTGTGTAGTTTCCATTGAACTATGAAATAAATGAAAAATTATCATGTTAATAATAAATCCTTTTTCCCCTTAAACATGCATAAATTGGAAAGTTAAAAATGTTTACTTTTGTATATTTTTCCTTAAAAAAAACTAATTCGAATTCAAAAATTTATTCACAATGTTTTGTAACAAATTTTTATTGCGCACTATTGCTTAAAGACATTGACCCTCCTTCCTCTTAGCTGAATAATGCAGAATGGGTTTGAGGAAATATTAAATATTGTTAATTTTATGATTAATTACAGCCCCATCAATTGGTGGACTCAGTGGGCTCAGTAATTCCCGACCAATTGCCACTGCCACTTCCAGGCACACCCTCCCCCGGCAGTAGTTCGGCATCGACAGGATCGGGTTCGGGTTCAGGTAAAAGTAAGTCGCAAAGTTAGCATTTGTATAAAGCGATTAAAAAAGTATTTTCTACAGGTACTGATACCATTAAACGTGGAATTTCACCATCCTCCGTTAAACAGATCAACATCCAAGAATCGGTCAGTTCTTATTCTCTCAGTCAAAGGAAACCCGACAAAGACTTCTCCAGTGACGATAAAACGTGCATGCATTCATCCATTGCCAACAGCACCAACATCATCCTTAACAACAATCAACAGTATGCTGCATCAACATCACTTAACGCTACAGCAACGGCAACAGCAATCACGCGCAAGGGAGTTGATTTCTATGAACCGCACAAAATTCAGACCAAAAACGACGACGACAATAATGGTGTGGGGAGCGGCGGCGGTAACAATAGATATGGGGATTCCGCTTTTAAATTGCGCTCAGCGTATGGAACTGCGTCGGATCATCAAAAAACATCTTCTACCTTGTCCACCGAGGACTACAAAGCAATGCGTAACAAATCAAGTACAACGTCATCGTCTTCATCATCACAGGCCACCGTGTTAAGTGCTGGTTCTACGGGCACTTCAGCCGCCACAACCTCCTCGGATGACTCGGATGATTTGATCTCGTATAAATCATCGGCCTCGACAAATGCCTTGCTGGCTCAATCCCAGGCCATGACTACCACACAACTGATGTCCAAGTATTTGAAGCGAGAGCCACGTGTGCAATTCACACCTATTAAGTCTCCCGATTCTCCTTCGCCACCCGGAGGAGACACGATACCGCGAGGCACTTATCATCTAACCAGTGGTGGTAGTAAGTCGGGAGCGGCCAAATATAATTTGGAAAAATCGGAAAAAATATCTTCACCATCTAGACAAGTAAGTGGTAATTTAAGAGAATCCTCATCGACTGCAGTATCGTCATCATCTTCATTAACGTCATCCGGATCTTCATCGATTGTATCGACAGGCCGCCGGCTGTTCGATAGCTTGGCCTCCGAACATGACTCGGGCCGTTCGACATTAGCAACATCCGCCACATCGTCTGCAAAAGCATATAATAACGACATTAGAAACAGTTTAGCAAGTAGTAGTCATTTTAGCAATAAGTCAATAACAAGCTCAGAGCAACAGCCTCAGCAACAGCATCGTTCATACGGTAGCAGTTTATTTAGTACAACCGGTACGAATGGTACACACACAAGTGCCATGCATGTTTATGGGACATTACCCAAACATAGTGCGGGTAATGGTGGTGGTAGTGGTAGTATATCCGGTGCTACACTATTTAATACATCTTCCTCGGCTGCCGCGTCATATGCAGCTGATGGGAGAGGCACTGGCTATACTTCAGGAACATCGACAGCTACTGGTACAGCCAGTAGTAGTGGTGTTAGTTCAATGACTGGTTCTACCAGTAGTTATGATTTCTATACCAACTCCAATGCCTCTTCATCATATTCAAATTCTAGTTCTATGTACGCCACAACATCGAGACCCTTGAGTAATGGCACTGCTGCCTCCACTTCGGCGACGGGTAGCAATGGTGCTGGCAATTATCACACTTTAGGAACGTATCGTGTTCAATATGCCGCAACCAATCCATTTTTAGATGCATTTGATGTGCCTAGTAATGGTGGTAGTGGTGGTGGTGGTAGTAGTAGTGGGGTTGGTGCTGGTAATAATGGTTCCAATAATGATCATCATCATCATCGTTCATCAGCAATTGCTGCTTTTCATTCAGGCGAATCGAAAAACGGCAGTGATGAATATGATGATTTGAAATAGGCAGGCCCATTTAAAACACCTCATACAGACTTAATCAAACAAAACACTCAAACATACACAAAAAAGTTCATGTAGTCAACTAAAATTTCATTTATAGTCTCTTTTATAAAGAAGGGAGAGGGAAAATATTATGATAGAAGGTTTAACAGTTGTAAAAGCTTTTTAGTTTACTAAAAGCTTAGATTAAATGACCTACTTATGCATTTACATGCATACTCTAAAGCTTTTTGTTTAAACACAAAGTTTTAAATTCCTTTTAATTTATTATAAAGTCTTTTAAAGCTAAAACAAAGCAAAAAAAAAAACATGTAGCTAAATTTTTCAGCTTTAATTGTTTTAGGAGTAGTTTACAAAATTTTTTGCTGATTTTAAGTTAACAGAATTTGTAAAACACAAAAATTCTTATAATGCTTTGGAACATTTTTCAAAGTTTAAAAAAATTAATTTTACTTAGGCTTAAAAACTTGTATTAAGCTTTTCTATATATTGGTTCCTTTAACTCCTGCGAGGAGCACGGGGCCATACAAATTTTGATTACTTGGATTAAAAATAAATTTAAGTTTAAACAGGTTTATGAGAAAAAGCGTTACTAGTTTCGTAATAAATTAAACATTAAAAAGCTTTTGATGTTATGTAAATTTAATAATTTTGAAAGCTTTTTTCTTTTAATTTTTACAAATTTTAATGTAATTTAATGGGAAAAGCTAATCAATTCTTGAAGGTCTTTGTAAAGTTTAACAAATTTTAGAAAAAAACTACACAACTTTTAAAGTTAGTAAGAAAAAATTAGTTAATTTATATTAAAGCTTTCAAGCTATTTATTAAGGGATGAACTTAAAATTTAAGTTAACACGGCTCTTTTATTAAATAAAAACACTTTGTTTTTGAATTTAAGTTTTATTCAAATGTATTTTGAATGTTAATTTATGTTATTTTTAATTTGGAAATAATATTTTGTGTTACACTATTTTTGGCTTACAATGTTTTTTCTGTTTGTTTTGTTGGGTCACAATGTTTTGTTTTTGGTTTTGTTATATTCAATAAATTGCTTTTACTTTGTTTCACTGCGTGATGTTTACGCGTTAACGATCGAAACTTGAGTAAATGTTATTGATTTACAAATTATTTAGCAAGCTAGGTTTTGTACAGGAAAAAAAATGTAATGAAAGGCTTAGTAATAAGTAAATAACAATTTAAGGACCTTTAAGATTATATGTTTTGTTTTAAAAGAGTCATCATTAAACACTATTCTTAGAAATATAATTTTATTGTTCTATCTACTAGAATATTTTTCTTCTCCCATCTTTCAACATCTACATTTAAGCAAATAATTAACTAAAAACTTTCCAACACTTGTATTATAGCCATTTTCGTATCCTTATTCTCCTTGTGCTCATCAAAAGCTCAAATTCATTTCCGTTTACCAAATACCATGATGTAAGTGTACCTACCTCCAATTTGTACACATACATGCAGACGCAGAATACACACCAATACAAAAGTAAATTAAACCCAACAAGAGAGAAAACAATAATTTTTTCGTTAATAATTTTCTTAAAAATCTTTTTGTTTTAAAAATAAAATAAAACAATTGAGAAGATTTCATTTTTTAACATTTACAATTAAACAAAACAAAACAAAAAAATAAATAACAAATTTACCGTAATACAAAGAAGAAAAAAACTTCACAATATTATTAATAAAATAGAAATAATAACAAAAACAATTAAACAAGACTATATAAAATTGTATTTAAACAAATTCAAAAAGCAACAAATAATAATAATATCTTTTCTTTTTTTTGATAAATACATAATAAAATTTTTAATTAAAATTCTCTTTAACAAAAAAAACGAACTGACTACATACATAAATTATTATAATAATTATTATTATTAAATATATTAAATACTTAAAAAAAATAATAATAAAATTAAAAATAGTTATTCAACAAAAAACATTCCCATTTAATAAGAAATCAGAATTAACAACTTATTTTACAAGTGAACGAATTAACGAATTTTCAATAGGTTTATTCTTATTATAATAAAAAAACAAAAACAAATAAAAGAAATTAAACAAAGCAAAAAAAAACTGATTATGTGGCAATCCATATTTAAACAACCAAACAACAAAACCATTTAAAATAGTTACGAATTGATGAACATTAATAGTTAAACATAAACAAAAATTACTTAATTTTACTTTGTTATTTTTTTTTTAATTTTTCCAACTTTTATTTTACCACTTTCTCTACAAGCAGAGAAAAAAATCACTTTTCAATAGGGTTACCTCAAACAAAAATATTTTTAAAAAAATAATGGAAAGTTTAACTATATTATTGTCACCGGCAACCATATTATGTTTAAATTAGTACTCCATTAAGAAGCCACAGGCTTAATATGATTGACTTCGAACATATCATGGTTTGATATGACAATTATTTTATTTACCACTAATAATTGCTTGGTTTTAAATAAACAATAGTATTTTTCTGTTTTCCATGAGCTACATGTTGTGGTTGAAAAACAACATCGCTATTATGAGTTTTAAGCATATTTTTTATTATAATTAAACATAACATGTTTGGAAATAATCACAATCATTTCGATTACGTTCGCGCATTCAGTTACGCATCAATCCAAAAAGGTATTTAAACAAAAAACTGAATTAATAAAAGACAAGATTTGCAATAAGCAATTTTGTTAATATTTTAATAAAAAGGTTAAATTCGTGCAAAAAACAGTAATAAATAAAATGAACAAACATTAAATGTTAATAGTAAGAAAATCAATTGAATAAATTTTTCAGCCTTTCGTACTGTTCGGAGAGAACTATGAGAACTTCTCGCATCGAAAAAATGTGAAACGAAATATTCCATCGTTTCTCTTAAAGTGAAAAAATGTGTCTGTAAGTGCCGGTTCACACTGTTCTAGTTTTAGCCGTCAAGTCTTAAGCAATTTTTTGACAGTTCAAAGAGGAAACTTTCTCACAAAATTTTCACAGACACACTTTGTAAATTCGCGTGTAATTTCGTTAAGTTACAGACACAGATAAGTGAGAAAATAAGTTGTTTGTTTAAAATTATGGAATTTGGTGTAATTTCTCATAACTAAACCGAAAATTTTCTTGACGCGGTAGTTACCGAACCTGGGCACAAGTGTGGTTTTTTTTACCTGCACAGTTTTTTAAAGAAATAAAAAAATCAAAGAACTTTCCTTTAGTAAATTAAACATAGCTACGATCGTAATTCAGAATTACATACAAAATAGAATACAGTCTAACCTCGGTAAACGCAACTAATAGAAATTTTGGGCTGTTGCAATAACTAACTTGTTGCGCAAACCAAGTCACAAATTTCTAGTCATATTTTTTCTATTTAAAAGCTTATTTTAAGCCAATCAAAAATTTCGGGATATTCGGATGCTCTTATTAAATAACGCTAATCAGGTCCATATTCAGCACTTGCCACAAACGTCATTAATGCTTGTTAATTTTTTATTCTACATACTGTTTATTTGTGAACCTTGTATTCATTACACATGTCGTTTTGACAGGTAAACCACTTTCAAGTTTCTTAAGAATTTCAAACTTTTCTAAAACTAACAAATTTTGTCACAAAATGCGTTTTTGTTATTTTGATGAAAACCAGTCATAAACCAAAAAAAGGTTTCTAAACTAAATTGATTTCAAAAACAGAAGTCCACAATACGCACAAAATATGTGTCATCAAAAAGACTATTGCACTTAGGCATACGATTTTACATACACACGTTTTAGTTTTGAATTTATTTATCAAAAACCAAACAAAAAAAAAAACAAAAAAGTCTTACTTATTTTGCTTTTGCAAAGTTGCGTTAATTGAGGCTTTGATTTTTGAAAAGTTGCGTTTACAGAGTCACCAATGCTACGTAATGGGGTGTTGTGTTAAGCGAGGGGTTGCGAATATCAAGGGTTGCGTTCAACGAGGCTACACTGCACATACCAAATTTGCCATTATAAGGGTGAATATGGTTGTGGATTCTTGATGGTGGAATAATTTATTCATAAGATTGTTGCCAGTGACAATAATATGGTTAAATTAACCATAATAAGCTTAAAGGTTTTCGTTAAAAATAGTTTTGTTGGAGGTAGCCATATTAAAAATGCTTTTTCTCTCGTTGCATATCTAAAAACTCAGATAACAACATTAAAAGCTTGATTTTTTTTTTAATTTTTAAAATCTTTTCACAATTAAAAGCTGAATTTACAAATAAGTACTCTATTAAAAAACGTATTTAGATAAATTATATACATATTATACAATTTAATTAAAAAAAAAACTAAAAATAACAACAACATTAATAAACATAAACAGTTATGTATGTATGTATATTGACAACTAAAAACAAAATTATATTTAAACCAAAAGCTTCTTATTATTTTTCAAAAATTTCGTTAATTCCAAATATTATTGTTGTTGTGAGTAACCGAGATTTTTTTTCTACTAATTTTGGTCGCTACCTCTATCTTTACATAAATATACTTAACCAAAAACCCAAATTTATTATTGTATCTATACATACTGACTAAAACAAATTTTTCCTTTTGTAATCTATTTATATCTAATAAATATTTGTACATGTACATACATAGAAACATACATACTTACATACATACAACAATATAATTTTTTTATAAACTTGACTATTTATGACTTTTTTATATGAAATTTATGCTAAATACTAAAAACAAAACTCTTAAATATATTTATATTTTTGAAACTGACTTTTCATTACAACTAACTTGGCTAGAAGCAAAAGCGCATAATAAAATTATATTCTAAACTAGATTGCTAAATCTAAATAAAAAATATTTAAAAAACTTCTTCACGAAAAATAATCATTTTCGTAGCTTCCTTTTTTACGTCTACTAAAAATCGGCAAAGACAAACGAGTTAAAGCTGCATGTACACGACAAGGTTTTTACATCCGGCTTGTCAAATTTTTCACTGCAAAATACATACATGTCGAGTGTTACCTTTATAACATTGCTTCTGTTAAAGTCAGATGCAAAGTCATCTGACAAAATTTCAATTAGAGCGTGCTCTATTTTCTTCTGACAAACCATCTGACATCATAAATCTATGCCGGTAAGAAACCGGCAGCGGCGGTATACTATTGACGGAATCATTAGCCGGCTAAAGTTAATATTTTACACTATCGATCAATCCACCAACTCAATTATGTAAATATATTTATATATAAAAACATTTCATTATAATATCCTTAATTGGTATTTGTGAATTAAAAGATAAAAAATGTAAAGAAGGCTAAACTAAAAAATGTTTGTGGCGCAGCTATTTATTTTGAAACTGAGAACGACTTTGGTTTTTGCAATAACTATGCGAACAAAACAGAGACAATGCCAGAAGCAAATTGCATGCACGTTTGTGACTGAATATTACAAACCTTCTGTAAAACAGCAATTTTGACAGACATGCAAAATTACATGTGGCTAAAAAAGTTGACGAGTCAGATGTAAAAAACATGTCGTCTACATGCACCTTTAGAACACTTTTTCTCTGTTTGTCGACCGATTTGAAAAAAAAATACACCACCTGCGAGGTATTTACTTACAGAAAAGCACAATATATAAAAATATTTGGGGTAAAAAAGAGTAAAAACGGTTAAAATAGGTAACCTGATGTTTCCAAAACTGAGAGAGATACAAAAAATATTAAAACTTCATTAGAAAGAAAAGCAGATAGGTGTCTGGTATTTTCTTTGAAGTTGGGCCCTTAAATAGGGAAAACGGGTATAACCTGTATTGTAGAACTTTTTTGTCAACCCATCTATCTTTTAAAACGTGCCTTTTATATACATACCCGCATATTTATAATTTTTTTTGGGCAGCTTTAAAATATTTACATATAAAACATCAAAATATGGTGGCCACTTTTTCATATAAATATCAATTTTATAAAATTTTAATAAAACATTAATTTATTAATAAAATGTTTTTTATTCTTCTTTTGAACACTTTACTTTAACTGCAGTTTTATGCAGGTAACCACTATTGTGGACCTGCACATTAAGGCAGATAAATACATTTAAGATAACAGCACTTTCTTTCGATTTTATCTGAACAAAAATTCGTGCAAAGGAGCTAAATCATAATTACTGTATCACATTTATTGAACACTGTATTTTATAAAATAAGGCCGTTTTCATATGTCATGTCAACAAAAAACCATAAAAGGATAACATAAATCAGTTTTTTCGCTCTCCTAAAAACCTGTTGAAAAACACATAGCACTACTTTCAGGTTAGACATCGATATACATATTAAATTATGGGTTCCTACTACAAAATTAAATTTTTGATACTTCAATTTATATAATTTGAATTTTCTCTAATATTGAACTTAGAAACAAAAAATTATATAAAATTCGGCTGGTACTTTTTGAATTTTCGTCCTATCGGATCTAGTAATTAAAAATAAAATGTGCATGGTCCTGAGGGAATAAGAATTTGTAAGGGAGAGCTTTTTGGTATCTTTTCGTTTTACAACTGGTACTTTTTAAAACGATTGAATCTGTAAGAGGGATCTTTTTTGGTACTTTTTCGTTATAAACTGGTACTTTTTGAAATTTTATTTACACCAAACCGAGAAACATACAATTCAACATGCAACGTTCAGAGTGATTGAGAAACTATAAGAGAAACAGTTTGGTACCTTTTTGTATTTCAATTGGTACTTTCTTTAATTTAATTTTATAATATTTGATATATCAAGCGCAATATTGTTTTTTAAGGAAACTTATAAATGGAGCATTTTCATGGGTTTAATATAAAAAAGAGAATTATAATTGTATAATTGTGTAAAATGCAGATGTTTACAGTTATGCCAGAAGTTTTTGTGTTGCCAGACTAATCAATACCAGATTAAGCAATGCAAGAACTTTTGACAGCTATGCACAGTTGGAGATTTAGTCCAAAACCGTATAACTTTGTAAAATGTATGCCCGTAATTTCTACAAAAAGAATTTTAGCTGTGTACAGAAATCTATGGTGTAAAAGCTGCCATATTTTAAAAGAAAACTGAAGGTAAAAACACGAAGGACAAATAAACCTTGAAAGAGGTAAAGATAACTGTTGGGTACGAACACGACCAGCTTTCTTTTTGTAGAAATTGCGGACATTAGTACGTGGTTGAAGTAGCTGAAGGCCGCTGTTTTAGCCTTTCAAAATTGTTTTCCTTGTGAGATTTGATATATCGCTGGCTTAACATGTAAAGGCTCTAAGTCCATTTTTTTTAAAAATTTAGATTTTAATGCAGTAATGTGCAATAAGTAAAAATACATTGTATACAAAGAAAAAATTACAGTTATCTCATTTTTTTGTTGTTGTTTTGTAGTGATGAGCAAAAGCGCTAAGTCCAATTTATCACAAGAAAAAGCTCTAAGTCCCAATTAAAAGTACAGTTTAACCATTTCTCTCAAATTGTTCCATCACATGTATTTTGATTGTTTTTTGTCTCTCCAGTAAAATTTTCAAATATGGACTTAGAGCTTTTACATGTTAAACCAGGGATATGCTTCATTCCATGAAAACTTCATAATTTATTTTATTTTTATGTGCTTCCACACATTAAAATGTGTTAAATTTGTAAAAAGGGGGATCATTAAAATGGTTATAATTAAAAATCTTGCTCTAACTGGGTTGTGAAACTCATAGCACACCAAAAATTGTATACGAACGATGCGGTCAAAATTATCGAATATAATGTCGTTGATTTAAAGGGTGTCAGTTTTTAAAAACTGAAGAAAAGTTCTATTTATATGACAAATATCAAAAATTAGGCTACCCCAATTTCGTTATTTCTCGAAATAATTGTCTTAGAACCTAATAACAAAATTTGCCAACGTTCCGGCCCTCCTGCAGTTAAAGTAGGGTGCATATTGTGATCGAAATTTGTAATTAAATGTTTTAAAATGTTAGTTCTAATAAAAAAAAAATGTTTGGAGGCGGAGGAATGGTACATGGTTCTTATTGTCGAGCATAAGCTTTACTTTACTGTTGCTGCGGTATCGCAAACGTCAACACAAACAACAAAAACCATACGGAAACTTTTAGCACGCGTTCAGAAACACCTTAATAAGATTTAACATTTTATCGTCAGGGGCTTTCAATTTTATACTTTTAAGTGTTGCACATATGTACCATTCAAATCAAACGGGTTAATAAAATTTACAAGTATTACTCATACCTACTGGTAAACTATAAAAAATCGTTAGCTTAAGAGATTTTAAATTTCTGAAATAACGATATCCCTTTGCGTTTTAAAATTGTACGTTATTTTATTTGGACTAACGGTAGTGAGCATCGAGATTCGATTCGACCGAAAAATGGCTTTCTCAATTGTTCATTCCAAATCAAAATGTTGCTTTCAAATTAAAAATAAAAATCTGGAAATTTTTTTATTTCTTCAATACTTACCAACTTTTTATTCAAAAACTGTTCTTTATCTAAAAAAGTATACAATTTTATTATGCTCTTAAGAAAAATTATCTGTGTAATTTTTTTACTAAAATAAAAAAAAATTATACGAATTCTTTTTCAGACAAAATACAAAAAGGCTTTTTTTATATAAAACTATAACAATATTTATATATAAATATATACAAATATAAAAAAAAAAAAACAGAAATGTAATGCTAAAAAAACCCAAACAGTATTCTATTAAAATTATTAAAAAAAAAATACCTAAAACTGAAAAGATAAAAGGAAACAATCTACAAATACAAGATAAAACATAAAGATAACAGTAAAATTGATGCTTAATAATAAAAATAAAACAATAAAAGGTTGATTGAATGCATTTAATAACATATACAGACATAATAATACAAATATATTAAACTAATTTATAAAATATAAAATGTAACATCTAAAATTTAACAGAAGACATGACACTTTCAAAACACATAAAACTAAAATTTTCTACAATACAACAAAAACACCAACAGAAACTACAACTTAAACTTTAAACTATAAAAACCGATAAATATTCTACAAAAATATATAATTATAATAATGACTTACAAGCTGGCAGTTATTAACTCTATTCATATTTAGCTAGATAAATCAAAGTCATGATAGGTATTTCTTTTCTAATTTTCTTAAAAAAAAAATAAATCCTCTTCATAAATAATTTGTCAAAACATTTCCTATTTCTTCAACAAAAATTAACTGCACTGTATTCTACTCAATCCATATATAAAATCTCCCCCCAGAAAATTCTAAGCGAAATAATAGCTAAAACTAAAACACTACGACCAATATTATATTCTAAAACCAAAAACCTAAAAATAACATGATTAATATTAAATATACATATATAAATAAATACATACATACCCACATATATACTTTATATGCATATAAATATATTCTATAATGCAAAACAAAATATTCGTATATAAATATTTTCCGAAAATCTATGTCTCTAGTCAATCCAATTAAAGGAAACCAAAATAAAACTATTCATAATATAAATAAAAAATCGGTCTGCACATCCTAAAATAAAAGAAAAACAAAATTAACAAGAATTTTAAATAGAATTCCTAATTACAAAACAAATCCATATTAGTATAAAATAAAAGGCTACTTATAGTATTTTGGTTTTTTAAATATAAAATATCTCTTAAGGAAAGTGTAGCAATTGCAAAGAGAGCGAAAGATTATCTAAATCAGATAAATATCTAATAGCAGATAAAGCTTAGGACAGTGAAGCCAAGTTTTGGAATACTAAATGCAAAGAGACAGTTGGGGAAAATAGTTTAATGGATACCTACCAGCCCTTGGTGCTACACCATGGTGGCTTTTAACCACTAGGTGAGAAATACACCCAGAATCAATGTGGGTGAATAATCCGGCAATATTATAACGTGTCCCTTGTAAAGAAGCTGGAACCATAGTAATGCCGCTGCTTTTGGGAAAATCCTCCCTAAGGCAAATAGTTCTCACAAGTGGTAAAAATCAAACTCTTGATTAGGATATTCAGGATACCACCACGTTATCCCCGAAAGTATCGTTTCAATGAAAAAGCGAAACTTACCTAGAGAAAATCCATCTGAAAGACAGAAGCAATTAAACGGAGGCCTCAACCAATAGATAGCTAATGACTCGCGTGTTACTAGACAAGATTTTTGATCACAAGGGATCCTGAAGGTCAAATTAGATTTTTGGTATTGACTGCACCGGATTTCCCCGCAGGATGTAACACTCTCAGGGGTGAATGAACCCATTTGAAAAACAGGCTAAAAGGGATAAATTGGTAAAAAAAAATAATAATTAAGATCCAAAACTTATCTGTACTTTTAATGTTTTTCCACTTGCACCTTTAATCATTTTTATAGCTCGATATGGCCAGAAATACAAAGACAGGTAAACATACCGAACAAAAAGTTTAAAACGAGTAAAGATGGCAACATAGCAGTGTTCAAAAATATTAATTTTATATTGTTCTTTAGAGTTCGGTACGGTATAAATATGGAAAACACAAATTACCTTTCAAAAATTCTACTAACGAATTATGAATTAAAACGTGAAATATGTTAATTAACTATGTATCCGTTAATATTTAAATCTTTTTATGAATTTTACTCGCCACGAAAAATATCGTAAATTTGATGCAAGTTGTCCACACTGCAAGGTTTACACTCGTCGCAAATTTTTCAATTTTCAATTGCAGCGAACTTTCGTTAACTTAAGCTGGTGTAACTTACATTTGCTTTTGTAACCAGTGTTTTTATCTTATCTCCTTTCAACAGCGAAGCGAACAACACATCAACAACCCGGCAGTGTGAGCAGCTTACCTCAAATCTACGGGTTTCTGATTATGAATAAACCAATTCATAAATGAAAAAATTACTAAAATTCTGCTTTCACTTTCTTCCCGAAACCCACTCCATTATAATTACACCTTTGGAACAATTAAAATAATAATCTTCATCTTGATAGCCCCACCGTTTACATCTCAGCGGCCATCCCGTTTCTTCTATCTACACGAAGATTATTTTACATTGGTGTCCAACCAAAACATCAATGCAACAAAGTAAAAATATGCTAAAAATCTGCTGTTGGACAAGGAAATATACCAAAAAGCAGTTGGCACATTAAAAAAATATGTTAAATGGTAACACTGAATACTAGTGAGAAGCGTTATTGAAATTTTTTGTTTGCTCATTCATCAATGTAAAAACAGGAGAGAACATTAAAATATAATGCTAATTTTGTGAAAAAAGTTATGAAAGTTATTAAGGATTTTGTACTAATTCACAAACCCTAAAAAATTTTGTTTCGGGGCGTTTGTGCGTTTTTTCACATGTCAGGTACTTAAAAAGGAATAAATCTAGCCCAAAAAGGCTTTAGTTGGCATTAACTGGTTTGGATTAGAAAATATCTTTTCGAAAGTTTTAAATTATTTAAAGATCAAAAATATGATATTCTCGTGGTCTGAAAATCTTCTTATGTCAAAGTTCTGCTAACTTGTACGCATTGTTGCGACCAGCAAAATTAAAAATTATAATTTATATGAAGAAAACCTTTACATGCAAATGCATGTTATTAAGAAAATGCGTCTGTAAAATCTTCTTTCAAAAAATTGCCTTACATTTCCAAAATCAAAGAAAATTAATATGTATATGTATGTAACTAGATAATCTGTTAATCTTGAGTATGTAGCAACATTTAAATCTGTAAGCGAGATGGCTAATTGTTAAAGGACGTTTTTAAATTCAAAGTATTAACACGACAGCCTCTCTCATTTTAATATTTGACAAACTTAGAAACTACAAAAATATTTCCCCAAACTATTTCTATTAAACTATGTGAAATGACATTTCATCCCGAATAAAAGCTTTTCTGTTTCTGTCGTTTACGCACGCAGCATTTTCGAATTACATAAAACCTGCTCCTTTCGCAGCACATTTTTTACTGGGAAATATTTTGGAAATTTAAAATGGTCCTTTAAGCCCATAAAGATTTATTTTTAAAGTTGGAAGTTTTTATTAAAATAGTTGTATATACCACAAAGTATAAATTCATACCAGAAATCGCTTCAAACTGGCTGATGGGATGCCAGATTTTTGTATAGGGTGTTTGTTCCCAGTTTGGAGGATTTTTTTCTGCTGACAATAAGCGCTTCTTTTAACAAGCAAACAAAGCACTCCTAAAGTGCTTTTTAGGGGTAACTTTATTAACATATTCATTAATATTTTTCTTTAACTGGTTTAAATGCCTTTTTCAACCATTTTCGTAAACCATAATATATTTTAATTTTTTTCGCTTTAACCCCTGCTTTTATATCAGCACTAAAATAGTAGTTTTTTGTATATTTCATTCTTTATCATTTACTGCTTTGTGAGAGCTTATTGAAGCGCTCGATTATGCGCTTTTTCTCTTAAGTGCTTCAAAAAATCCAAATATTTTTTAATGGGTGTTAAGTCTAGCATCATGTCTTGAAAATACATAAAGTTCTAAAAACTTGAATACTGTGTTAGATTAAAGTTGCTGTCGTTGAATTTTTTTAAGATTTGTCTATATTTAAAACTTCTTATTATAAGATATACATATTAACTTTTTTTTAGTCGATAAAGAGGCCAAAAGTATGTTTACAGCAATTATAAAAGCTTAATATACAAAATTCACATAAAATATTGAAATTGGCAGCATTAATTATGAAGTTTAAGTTACAAATTTTAAACTAACGATTCGTACGACCTTTTTCATTTCGTTCAAATACCTATTCCGAACAAAGACTAAAGTTAGCTTCATTTTAATGTCCAAGATTTCTATGACAATTGCTACACTTTTTTAAGATATATTTTATTTATCTTATGTAACAAAAAATTAAATAATGCTGCAAGTGTATAAAGTAAAACTCATTCCAAACTAAAAAAAAAATTCCAACAAAATATCATCCCTTAACACCAAAATAAAACTATTTAAAGTATAATAGAAAATTAAACGTAAAGAAGATAAAAAAAATAATAAAAGCCAATTAAGCAATAAAAACAACAAAGACAACTTTAAACAAACATTTACGATAAAATTGATTATTTTTTAACCTTAAACTAAAATACGAACAATTTCCTAATTACCCAATGAATGTTTAGTAAATGTAATAAAATTTGATCAAACTGAAAATTATTCAAGGTACATTAACAAACAAAAACAACAACATAAACATATAGAACCAACAGTACAAGTTAATTATTTTCCAAATAAACAAACAAAAAAAAGTCAACAAATTATTAGAAACATTTAACAACTACTCCATTTCATACATTTACACACCTGTGATTTGTATGTGTATTTCAAAAATATATATATAATTATATGTCTGTATAACATTATTATTAAATATTTATTATATTTATTGATTTTAATTAGTAACAAATATATTGTATTATTGATTCATTCATTAATTAATTGATACAACATTTAATGATTTACTATAGAATGAAATGTTTTATTAAACTTTAACATTTCAAATTGTTATTAATTGTTATAAACTATGTTCTTCAGTTTTTAATTAATAATTTTAACTTACACAGCAAAAAAAAAGAAAAGATACAAATTTTACACATATGTACACTTTACAGAGTACATCCCCACAAAAAATTCAGCACTCTGGGAGATTTAATTGAAGATGCGAGCTGGCGTTTCAGTAAACATAAGGCGTTCGAAGCACTTTTTACGTTTTTAAAATGACATTTTATTTCTTTAATCTAAAACGTTGTTAGAAAAATAGTTCTTTACAATCAATGAATATTTTCCAATACAGTGCAAGAATACAAGTTGGTACATATTATAAATTTTATTTTCCCTCATAACTAAATAAGTACTTTTAAATGATTATTAAGTTTTTTATGCGGGGTTTTTATAAATGCGCTGATTGCGTGTTAATCCGGGTTATCGGTTAAATGATTCCTCGTTTAAATGCGTAGAAAACTGAACATTTTTCGTTGCGCACTTAAGCGAGAACTACTGTATATGTGAATTTATTAAAACTAAATTTAATTGAATTGTTGAGAACAATTTGGTAGATTTTCAATTTTTAATATAAAATATACAGCGTTTATCGCTTATTTGCACAACAATTAAAAGTATTTTACACTTTCATGCATCCAAACTTGAGCAATTATAGTTTGCTTATAACAAATTTTTTTTTTTTTTTTTTTTTTATTTTAGTTAACGTGTCTTACAATATTTATAAGAACGTATAAGGTGTCCGTATTCATAAACATTTTTTAAATTAAATAAACGTTTAAAGAACAAATTTACTATGAAAATAAACGTTTGTTAAATTTAAGAATCGTTTTTTCGAATTTTTATTTTATTTGTAATTTATGAATTGAAAAATTTGCCATATTTTGACTTCTCTCCGTTCTGCACAATATAAAGGAAATTTTATATTGACATTATATAAAACTAGGTGTAAAGAAATTTTTAATATATCTTTTAATGGCTTTGAGCTTGAAGATTTTTTTTATAAATTAAATCGTTTTTAAACGATTTAAACAATCTTTTGGTTCGAAGGTCCCTTCAGATTTCTGATGATAGTTTAGTTTGTTCTCATTATCATTTACTAATTAAATCATTCCTAACTTCAGACAAAAATTCTAAAGCCCATAATGAAAATGGCGGCAGTAACTTTAAATTCTCTCTTATTTCTTTCTTTTTCTTTTGTTCTTATTTTTTTTTTTGCTGCAAAATGTATGAAATTGAATGAAAGTATGATACCATTGTTAAGAGAATAAGTGTCTTTATGTAAGAGCATTAGAAAAAACGTTCTCAAAATAAAACTGATTTTATTTTACGACCGCATTCATTGGCAAAATTTTATGTCAAATTGTATGGATAACATCGTTCAGCAACAGTTTTGTTTCATCATGATATCCACACCACATTAGTGTTGAGGGTATTATGCATTAGTGCTGATTTGTGTAACGCCTTAAAATATTGGCCCTAGACCCACCTTAAAGTATACCAATCGACTTAGAATCACTTTCTGAGTTGATCTAACGATGTCCATCCGGCTGGCTGACTGGCTTACCATGTAACCTTGTGCGCAAAGTACGCAATTTTGGAGATAATTTAATAAAACTTGGTACACAGGTTCTTATTGGCACAATTGGCCTATTGAAAATGTAGGACCACGAAAGGAGATAGGGGGATATTTC